>HG992314.1:14312500-14325176 GCA_905220615.1 Tinea trinotella
AAAATCGTATGTTGTGTCCAGTGTTTTGAATGGAATGTATGGTTTTGTGGATTTGAACTGCGAAGTTATTATGACTGTTACTATTGGAAATTTCGGTCAGTCCTGATTTGCTGTCAGATAGGATGAAGGTATTTGTTATTTGGTTGTTAAGAGCCCATTCACAGGCCTTGTTGATTGCGAGTAGTTCGGCCTGAAAAACGGAGCATGCTCCATGTAATTTAAATTTCTTGGTAAGCGTGTTTGGGTTGTTGGGGCGTATAACTACGAAGGAGGCCCCTACGGTGTTGTCGTGTCTGCTGCCATCAGTGAAGATCTGATGACAGTCGGTGGAATCTAAGGAGTTGAATTCTTCCTCGGAAGAGATGTCATGTATTAAGATGGAAGTTCTGAGAGAGGGGTGTAAAAGTTGAGAGGGTTGCGCGGGTCTGTCTATGAGTATGTCTTCTGGAAGAAAAGTGGAGAAGCCTTTGATTCTGGAGTTTTCTATATTTGCGACTTCGGCGATCTTAGCTGGCAGAGGTGTGAGTTGTGCCAGGGAGATGGAGGCGATGGTGCTGACGGTACGGAATCCCTGTATCATTTTTATGGCGAGTAGTCTTTGTAGGGATATAAGTTTTTTGTGTATGTATTTGTATTGTAGGCTGCCGGACCAAATACTAGCGGCATAACAGATGATGGGTTCAATGACTTGCAGATAGATGATTTTTATATTTTCGGGATGGACGCCCCAAGTAGGTCTGATGTATATTGATATCTTATTGTATAATTTCTGGGCTTTGTTGATGACGTGTTCCGTGTGTTTGATGAAGTTTAGTTTTCGGTCGATAATTATGCCTAGATATTTGAAGTGGTTGACGAATTTGAGTAGGTGGCAATCGAAGTAAATTTTGCAGTTGGTGGCTTTATTTGTGAACCCGATGATCTGGGTCTTGTCTGCTCCGAAGGTGAGTTTGACGCTCGTTCCCCAGTGAAGTATTTTCTGCAAAGTTAGGTTGGTGATGGATTCTGCATTTTCGAGTAGCTTAGAGTGGCATATTAGCAGGATGTCGTCCGCGTATGCCTGTAGATGGCATCCTTCTTCGAGGGGTGTACAGAGTATTTCATCAAGAATTAGGTTCCATAAAGATGGTCCGCAGACCGAACCTTGTATGCAGCCTCTGGTCATGGTTTTTTCTAGTTGGCAATCGGCGAATTTCATTATTACTTTTCTGTGTTTTGTATAACTCCTGAGGATGTTATATAAGTTGCTAGGGCAGTTGATTTCTCGTAGTCTGTGGAAGATTGCAGGCCACCATGCGTGATCAAAGGCAGATTTAATGTCCAATGAGACAGCTATAATGTGTTCCTTGTTGAGTTTAGCTTTATTAATAGTTTCTAAGGCATTGGTAATTGCGGATACTGTGGAGGTTTGCTGTTTAAAACCGTATTGAGATGGGCAGTTGTGTTGATTCTTGTTGATGTGGTATTGAAGGCGGGTGTTAATCAGTTTTTCTAGCAGTTTCCCTAGAACATTGATGAGTCCAATTGGTCTGTATGATGAGAGCTCGCTGTAGGTACATTTGTTAGGTTTGGGGATGATTTTGGCGTATGCAGTTTTCCATGGTGTGGGGAAGTGACCGATGTGAAGGCAGTTGTTCATAATTTTGGTGATTAATTCCGGGAAGTTAGTGGCGAATTGGAGACAGATGTCCGAAGTTAGGTTGTCAATACCAGGGGCTCGATTAGGATTCATGGTCCTGAGAGATTCAATTATTTCGGTGGAGGTAAAGTAAGGGTCAGCAGGGGTGTTGATATTGTCTTCCATAAGCTTCCTCTTTAATCTCTGTGTGTTGGTGACATCGGTGTCGTCGTCCGGGAAGAATCGGTGCATCAGGGATTGAGCGGTTTCTGTTGTGTCTTTAGTATATGTGCCATCTTCTTTCTTGAGGGTGGATGGAGGCTGTGTGATAGGTTTGGTTTGGATTAGCCTGTTGGTGACTGACCAGACGTTTTCTTTGGTTTGCCATTGGCAAAACTCTCTGAAGTTATTGGTGGATGCGGTGCGTAGCTCTTCAGCGTATTTAGATTTGATGGTGTTTCTTGCTTCCAGGATATTCTGTATAGGTTGATGTTTTTTGACGGCTTTACTGAGTTGGTGGTGTAATTTGATAACTTCTTTTTTAAGGTTAGTCAAGTCCTCGTTCCACCATGGAGGTCGTTGAGGTTTGGGTGTGGATTTAGGTAGGATTAGGTCGCAGGTTTTTTGAATTTTTGATGTGACTTGGGTTATGTAGGTGTCGAGGTCGTTGGCGTTCATAAATTCGGAGTGATCGGTAAGCAGTGGGAGATCCTTCATATGATTGTTAAGTTCTTGAGAGAATGCAGTTTTAATGTGGTCCCAGTTAACTGAGGTAGTGGAATATTTAAAAGTAGAGAGTTTTTTATTTTTGGTTAATTTGTGAGCTCCTGGGTGTATTTGAAATGTAATGGCGTGGTGGTCCGATGAGGGGCAGATGTCTTGGTTGATTTCCCAGTCCCTGATGTGAAATGTAGAGTTAGTAGTGGAGAGCGTGAGGTCTATAGTAGATTGTCTGCATTTGCCGTTATTGGTGATAGTGGAGTATGTGGGTGAGTTTCCGGTGTTTATGATTTGCAGGTCGAATTCAGTGATGAGGTTGAAAATTTCCGTTCCTCTTTTGTTGTCTTTGGAACAGCCCCAGGCGCTGTGCCATCCGTTGAGGTCTCCGCACAAGATGTGTGAAGATCCGCTGGTGTCTTGGAGGAAGTTTTGAAGTTTTTGGAGTGTTTGGTTCTTATCTGATCTGGGTTCAATGTAGATAGAGGTGAAGTAAAGTTTCCTTCCTCTGCAGTCTTTAGCCTGAGTGACGCATATGTTAGAGTCGGAGTATTTGGTAATTCCTAGGGTTGAGAAGATATTTCGTCTGAATATGATGGTTGATCTGATGGGTTGTGAAGAGGGAAATTGGTATGTGATGTATCCTGGAGGGCATTTAACAGTATTGTTATTACCAGTGTATGGCTCGTTTATGAATAAAATGTCTGTTTTATTGTGATGCAGGTGGGTGGATAGTTCATGGGCTGCATTTTTCCCATGTCCCAAGTTTATTTGAATGCAGTTGTAGAAATCTTGTTTGGTGTTGGTTGGTCTACGATCCATAATCAGTTCTGTTTTTGATAGCGTCTTGTATTTTGGAGACTTTGGGGCAGAGCAGTGATGTGGCGCTATGTTGGTTGTTTGTTGAGTTTTTGCAGTTATGACATTTGAGTTTCTCTGGTTTATGTTTTGAAGGACAGTTTCTGAATTCATGTTCGGTGGATGAGCAGTGGGAGCAGGCGGCGTTCTGGTTGGGGCATCGCACTCTGGTGTGGCCGAATTGCAGGCATTTGTAGCACTGCAAGTATGGCACATGATTTCCGATGTGTATCCTTTGGTGGTTGATGTTTATTCTGTTGTTAGAGATAATGGCTTTCCAGAGAGAGGAGGAGACAAGGAAAACAGCGTTGTATAGAAATTTGTTTTTATTGCCTCTTTTGTATTTGAATTGTATGTCGGAGCGGGAGAAGTTTTTCATTGATTCATTTTGGTTGTAGATGATGTCTGCCAGTTGTTCGGGGGGAGTGTCGTTGGATATTCCTTTAAGGATGACCATAGGACTGAGATTTTTGGGGATTTCTGCCTGGAGGTGTGGGTTGTTTTGGATTTTTTCTAGTGTTTTGGTTCTGTGTTCGGTTGATTCAAATTCCACTCGGAGTTTATTGTTAGATACTGGTTTCACTTTTAGCGGAGCAAAGTTGGTGTCTGTGAAGCTGATGTTGTTTCTCCATATTTTGATTGTTTCCGATGAGGTAGCTGTTTGGCTCTTGGAAGAGATTAGGATAGCTGGTTTGGTCACCGGGAGTGTGTTGGGGCGCTGGATACTGTTGCTGCTGCTGCAGGTGTTACTGGCGGTGGCAGTGTATGGGTTGGTCGTTGATGATTTGGATCTGGTATTGTTGGAAGCCGCGATGGTCGCGGCCGCGTAGGTTTGAGTGGATGGCTGGCCTTTGTTGATAGACTTAAATTCCTCCCTGATAGCATCTTTGATTATTTGTTGAATGTTGCTGGGTTGTTTTGGATGGATCTCAGTTGGTTTATCATAACAGTATTTATCGACGGAGGATTGGATGGATTGGATGGCTACAATTATTTGGTCCTTGTTTGCTCTTTTGAGGCTCTTGCCCTCTACTAGTTTTGATAAGATATATTGGGTTTTTTCGAGTATGAAGCTTTTTAAAAGTATTAAGGGTGAGTCTTCGCAGTAAGGGGATGGAGGATTGTAGCCGGGGGCTCTGGAGTCTGGGGGATCTGCCTCGGACATGATGGTTGCGGCAGAGATAAGTAGTGACCAGTAGATTTATGAACTTGGGGTATTAAGTAATAGTTTCACTTCAGTATAAACAAGAATAGCACTATAGTAGCAAGTTAAATAGTTAGTAAAATAGTTCAGTGGAATACTCACTGTTGTCGCCGCCGACGTCGAAGGCGGCGCGCCAGCAGCGCAAGCGAGCGCACACCCGCGGCCGTTTTGCTGTATGGGTTTTGTAGTATGGTTCACTTTTATCCTAGCACTTACTGAACACTGGCACTGTTTGTTTGAATTGTTTTATTATTGTTATTATTTATTTAGTTGGGCTTGTTATTATTTACACACACTATTCAGTTCCTTATGATTGTTCACTGATATTATAGTTAAGTTATTCACTTATAAAGCACAGTCTTTGTTTTGTTGTTTAGGTGTTTGATGTGTAGGTTGTAGGTTATAGACTGTTCATTTTTTATCACAGCACTCAACGTACATTGTTCACTTATTAATTCACTTGGTTAGAGTTCATTGGTGTTTAGCTATAATCGAGTGTTCGTTACACACATTTATTCACTGCACTTTCTTCGTATTGCTTGTTTCCTCCCCACTATGCGTTATGCTTCGGATGCTGATGCGACTCGGATGCGGATGCAGGATGCGGACGTGGGATGAGGATGAGGGACGAGGACGCGGGAAGCGCCTCGGATGCGGACGAGGGACGAGGACGCGGGAAGCGCCTCGGATGCGGACGAGGGACGAGGACGCGGGATGCGCCTCGGATGCGGACGAGGGACGAGGACGCGGGATGCGTCTCGGATGAGGACGAGGGACGAGGACGCGGGAAGCGCCTCGGATGCGGACGAGGGACGAGGACGCGGGATGCGCCCGGATGAGGAAGAGGGATGCGGATGAAGGATGCGGACGCGGGATGCGCTCGGATGAGGACGAGGGACGAGGACGCGGGAAGCGCCTCGGATGCGGATGAGGGACGAGGACGCGGGATGCGCCTCGGATGAGGACGAGGGACGAGGACGCGGGAAGCGCCTCGGATGAGGAAGAGGGATGAGGATGAAGGACGAGGACGCGGGATGCGCTCGGATGAGGACGAGGGACGAGGACGCGGGAAGCGCCTCGGATGCGGACGAGGGATGAGGACGCGGGAAGCGCCTCGGAAGCGGACGAGGGACGAGGACGCGGGAAGCGCCTCGGATGAGGAAGAGGGATGAGGATGAAGGACGAGGACGCGGGATGCGCTCGGATGAGGACGAGGGACGAGGACGCGGGAAGCGCCTCGGATGAGGACGAGGGATGAGGACGCGGGAAGCGCCTCGGAAGCGGACGAGGGACGCGGACGCGGACGCGGGATGAGGACGAGGGACGAGGACGCGGGATGAGGACGAGGGACGAGGACGCGGGATGCGCCCGGATGCGGAAGAGGGATGAGGACGAGGACGAGGGACGAGGACGCGGGATGCGTCTCGGATGAGGAAGAGGGATGCGGACGAAGATGAGGACGAGGGATGAGGACGAGGGACGAGGACGCGGGATGCGTCTCGGATGAGGAAGAGGGATGCGGACGAAGATGAGGACGAGGGATGCGGATGAAGATGAGGACGAGGGATGAGGACGAGGGATGCGGACGAGGATGAGGACGAGGGACGCGGACGCAGGATGCGCCCCGGATGCAGATGCTCCGAGCGACACTTGGCCGTGAGGCCGGGGGCACGTGCGCGCGCCCCGGCGGCGCGCGAAGCACTAAAGCTGTGGCCGTCGGCAAGTCACTCTCTTCGCCGCCTCTGAGATGCGGACGAAGGACGCGGACGTGGGTCGCGCTCGGATGAGGACGAGGGACGAGGACGCGGGAAGCGCCTCGGATGAGGAAGAGGGATGAGGATGAAGGACGAGGACGCGGGATGCGCTCGGATGAGGACGAGGGACGAGGACGCGGGAAGCGCCTCGGATGAGGACGAGGGATGAGGACGAGGGACGAGGACGCGGGATGAGGACGAGGGACGAGGACGCGGGATGCGCCCGGATGTGGAAGAGGGATGAGGATGAAGGACGAGGACGCGGGATGCGCTCGGATGAGGACGAGGGACGAGGACGCGGGAAGCGCCTCGGATGAGGAAGAGGGATGAGGATGAAGGACGAGGACGCGGGATGCGCTCGGATGAGGACGAGGGACGAGGACGCGGGAAGCGCCTCGGATGCGGACGAGGGATGAGGACGCGGGAAGCGCCTCGGAAGCGGACGAGGGACGAGGGACGCGGACGCAGGCGGCTACTCTGGCGCGTGTGCTCACCTCGACGGCTCGAGCAGAAGTGGTTAGGTTAGGTTAGGTTAGGTTAGGTTAGGTTAGGTTAGGTTAGGTTAGGTTAGGTTAGGTTAGGTTAGGTTAGGTTAGGTTAGGTTAGGTTAGGTTAGGTTAGGTTAGGTTTTTTTTTTTTTTTTTTTTTTTTTTTTTTTTTTTTTTTTTTTTTTTTTTTTTTCCTCTGACATTCTTCCTCAGAGTCCTTATTAATTCTTTATTATAAAAAACATGTTACCTTTAATGAATATAGGCTTTCTTTATAGTTTCTGACTGTATTCATTTTAATTAGCTTAACTTACATGTTTTTTCTATTATTACTATTTCCTATTACAAACTTCTCTTTGTGAGATCTCTATATTTCTTTGTTCTATTTATTTTACTTAACTTATATTCTATTACCTTTATCATATACTTACACAGGCTTTTATCATACCAATTTGATTTGCTGATTTGCTAGAAACATGAAAACTTATTTCTATCTTAATGACTAACTTACAAAAATTTCACACAACTTATATAACTATACCATTTTACAATTTTATGCCTATACTATATATACTATACTATACATGTATATCATAAATTACTAACTCTTATTTCTATTTATAACTATATTCGCAATTTTTGTACAATATTTCACATAAGTTTCTCTTTTTGTTTTGTCTTTAAAAATATATTTTACATTTGTTTTGTCAATAGTTTCTCCCAATCTCTGTTCAATTTCTAATCTATCCGCTCCGTGTACGGGACATTCAAATAATACGTGCGCCACCGACTCCTCCACACTCGGGTCACAGATGCACGATGGACTCTCCTTGCATCTGAATCTGTTCAAGTATTCGGAGAACCCACCGTGCCCCGTCATTACCTGTGTCATCACACCGCTCGGCTCAAATTGCCTAACCAATCTATACGCCTCCAGCGCGTTTGGGAGGAAAAGTTTAGTGACTCCAGCTGTTTCACCCGCCGCGTATCTCCGGTCCCACTCGCCAAGCGATTCCTTTCGGATCTGTCTCTTAGCGAATGACACCGGACATCGATCGTAGTCGGGCTTCTTTTTTGTTTTTGTTGCAGCTTCCTTTGCTAACCGATCTGCCCTTTCGTTCCCCTCAAGACCTGCGTGTGCCTTGATCCAGAATAGAGATAATTCTCTATTCTGAGATCTGATTTGTTTAATATTTTTACGTGTGTCTACTGCTAGGCGATGAGAAGATCCAGGGTCAGTTATGGTTTCTAGAGCTGATCTGGAGTCACTATAGATTCCAAAGCTCAGTTCGGGTCTTTTTAGTATTACCTTCGTGGCTTCGTATATGGCCAGAAGTTCCGCCTGGTAGACCGTACAGTACGGTGACAGCTTGAATTTCTGGCAGCTGGTCTCGGCCTCATTATTCCAAATAGACAATGCGGCTCCGACCATGCCTTCAACTTTGCTGCCATCCGTGAATATTCTAACGGCCTGGTTGTTCTGGCACTCTACTTGTTCCAGGTCCACCAGGTTTATGAACTCCAGGCTCATATATTCCGCTGGATGAGGAAGCCCAATATACTCAGCGACTCGCTCTATCTCTCTGTCCCCCAGGACCGACTGGTATACCCCCCTCCTGGTCTCATACAGGGTAGCGGCTTCCTGGATTCTGAGATCAAGAGGGAGCATTCCAGCCAGCACCAGTGCCGAGTTCAGAGAGACAGTCCGATACGCTTTGGTAATTTTTTGTGCAAAGCCTCTTTGCACAACGTTCAGATGTTTTTGAACACCGAGCTTTCGTGTTGCTTGTGCCCATGCGCTAGAGGCGTACATAATAGTTGGTTCCACCGTTGCTACGTAGATAGTTCGTATTATCTCCGGATGGAGTCCCCAGTTTATTTTCGCTGCTCTTGACAGTTGCTTGTAAACGTTCAATGCTCTCCTGCAAACATTTGCCACGTGAGCATTAAACGTGAGTTTACAGTCAACTGTCAATCCCAGGATCTTTATTTCCTGAGACAGGCCCACGCCAACGCCTCCCATGCTCAGCAGTGGTGTGTCATATTTCAACTTATTGGTCAAAAGCATAGCCTTAGTTTTTTGTGGACCAAACTTCAGTTTGTTCTTGACACCCCACTCCTGAACATAGGCAAGAGCGACATCCGCCTGTCTCTGGATTTCTGACGCCTTCTCTCCGTCGAATACCAGCACTACATCGTCGGCGAAGGCCTGGCAATAGTGCCCTCGCCGATCAAGCTCCTTTAGGAGCGGATCCAGGATTAAGTTCCACAGGATAGGACCACCAATAGAACCTTGTACGCAGCCTTTGCTGGTGCTCGTTGTGTGCTGCTCTCCGCCATACCTTACATTGACAATCCTGTCCTGAAGGTAGCTGTCCAAGATCTTCCTGATATTTATTGGACATTTTTCCTCAGCCAGTCTCACTCTTATCGCGGGCCACCATGCGTTGTCGAAGGCTCCCTCTATGTCCAGCGAGACCAAAATTACCAGTTTTTTCGCTTTAATTTTTGTGCGTATATGGTGTAGCAGATCATAGAGGGAGTCCTCGGTGCTCTTTTGTGGCACAAATCCGTACTGGCGAGTACTCATTTTGGGAAGTAAGTGCCACTTCAATCTGCCAACCGTCATCTTCTCCAGAATCTTTCCCATCACAGGCAGTAGTCCTATGGGCCTGTACGACTTGGGACTCCGATAGTCGTCTTTGCCTGGTTTCCTTAGGACTACCACTGTGGCTTCTTTCCAGATAGTTGGAAAGTACCCTAACTCTAGACATTTATTTGTTAGAGCTAGGAAAAATTCTGGGTCCTTGAAGATGACTTGTTTGCAGATGTCAGCGGTTAGTCCGTCGGCGCCAGGAGCCTTCTTTGGGTTAAAACTTTCCACCGCAGTCTTCATCTCTACCATTGTGAACGGGGGGTCAAGTTGTTCAAACTGTCCAGGTCCGTTTACTTGGTCGGCTAGTATTCTCGTTCGCTGATGGTCTGCGTTATCTGCCTGTTTTGAATCCTGCTGGTAGAAAGTTTCCGCCAATAATTTTGCCGAGTCTTTGAGGTCGATTTCCTCCCCGTTTTTTAGCAATGGCACATCCTCCTGTCTATTGGTGGTTCTTCCTATGACCCTGTAAATCCCTTCCCAAAGTCCTTCTTTATCTTGTTTATTGCAGAATCTCTTCCAACTTTCAGTTTTTGCCTTCTTGGCTTCATTCTCGTAATTTTCTTTAGCTTGCAGGTACTCTTCTACGACCCTTTCTCTGCGGATTGGTGCTGCACATTTGATGCGGCGTCTTTTAGTGTTAACTTGCCTTTTTAATCTCGCGAGATCCTCAGACCACCACGGCGATGTATGTTTTTCGCCGGACTTCTTTTTTGGTAATGTACCGTGACATGTAGTCGTTATTATGTCCGTGTACTTTTCCACCAAAGTTTCCAATGCATCCTTTTGGTTGACTTTGTCCATCTCATTTTTTGTTATTTTGTGCTCCTCTTTTAATTGGTCCAATTTCTTATGAAACTGGAGCCAATTAGCCTTTTTTGTGTTGAAACGTCTGGTTGTCCTTTGGACGTTCAACCCCTTCGCCTTCGTCAACCTGATGTTAAAAGTAATGCCATTATGGTCTGAGCTCGTGAGGGTGTCGTCTACTTTCCACTTTTCTATCATGCACAGCAGTTCCACTGAGCAGGCCGTAACGTCGACATAACTAGAGTATGTTTTTGTTCCTCTTACGGTGTAAAATGTTGGGGTATCTCCTACGTTGAGTACCTGCAAGTTCATCTCCTCCAGGGCTCCACACAATTCCTCCCCTCTGTGGTCCACCTTGCTACTACCCCACCATGTGCTCTTTGCATTGGTATCTCCTCCATACAGGAACATTCGGGGCTGGAGTTCTTGTTCTATCCTTTTGAGCTGCTCCAGGTATGGCTCAATGGGCTGGTCCGGCTCAAAGTATGAAGAAACGACGAAGATTTCCCAGGCACTGGTTCGGATCCTTACCACTATGATGTTGTTTGTGGTAAGTTTCGGGTACTGCTGGACGTCAAGGTCGTTGTCAAAGACTGCTATCGCTGCTTTGACAGGCCCATCTTCCTTCCCAGTGTTCTGGTAGATCCTCGCGCCTCTGTAGTTCTTCATACCTTTCCCGGCACCAACGTATGGCTCCTGGAGCAGGGCAAAGGCCACCTTTCTTTTTTCGGCTTCTATAATGAGTTCGCTTGTGGCCAACTCCTTTCTCTGCAAGTTTGTTTGGACCACGAGGTAGCCACATAATTTGGGAGAGACTCTGCAATTTATCCTTTCCATGTTTCCGCCTGCAGCAACTTTAGCAATATGCTATAGTAGTTCGTGCTAGCGCGTCCCATTTTTGGCGTATTGTGCACACGTTGCTACTTGCATGATGGTCGGCAGCTGGTAACTTTGCTCGTACACAATTACAGCACGAGGGCGGTGCACCAACTAGTCTGTCCTCACATTCGTTCCACAGGTGCAGTCCTCCGCAATAATTGCACGTTTTTTCGACTTCTTTGCAAAAGCGCCTTCCATGTCCGTACGCGAGGCAGAGTGAACACTGCAGCAGCGGCGTTTGATCCGCCACGCGTAAGTTTTGGAGGTCTATATGCACTCGTTCAGCCTTAATCAACCTTTGCCACACCCGTGGCGCTACCTGCAACACTACATTGCTGGTATGGGGATTTCTGGCTCTTCTGCGGAATTTTACCATGAGCCTTTGCTCTGATATCGGAATATCACCCAGGATTTCCTTATTCTGGTTCCTCAGGGCAGCTACGACATCTTCGTCTGTGTGTTTAGACAGCACCTCCCTGAGAACCACCAGTGGGTCCTTGTTCTTAATTGGTTCCACTTGCAGGTTGTTACCGGCCTTCCTGATTTTATCTGCGACCTTGTCTATTTCCTCTTTCGAGGTGCAGCCCAAAATTACCTTTTGGTCCTTCGCCTGCCTTATTCGGTCCACCCGTATCCCTGTATTCTTTGCGTCCACTGCCGTTCTTATTTTATCTACTACCTGGCCGCTATTTTCGCCTTCACTAGTGACCACTATAGAGTGGATAGCTTTCTTGGTACTTGCGGCCGCCATAGCATAGGTCATCGGACGACCAGATGCTCCTTCTGGCGGGGAAAAAGTTTGTAGGGATTCTGTCAATTTCTGGGCGCGCTCATTGTTCTCAGTCATTTGCAGGGTATGGTCACGTGTTGCATCCACCAAAGACTGCACACATAGAGGGACCGGTTTAATGCGTTCTGTGAGCTCTTCGGTATGTTTCTTGTACTCCGCCATTGCCAGCATATGTTCTCTCATATTTACTATCAAGGCATCCATTATTTCGTCATGTGGCTGTTTTTTCGCTTTCTCTTCTCTTTCCTTGCTTCCTTCCTTCTCATGTTCCTTACCTTGCTTGTCTTTCACCTTTTCCCCTTCCTTCACCAATTGATAGAGGCGGTCTAACATATTCGTCACCTCATTTTTGATGTCAGTCTTCAGGTTTCTAGCATTGCCTAGATGGAGCTTGGCTTTTGTCAGATATACTTTGGCCTCCGCCGTTCTGCTAGCATACTTTGAGACTTGTTGCTCTTGTTTTTGGTCTGCCGTCTTGCTCTCCTGCGACAGCATCGTTTTAGGTGTTGTTCTTGGTGAAGGGGTGGAGGGCTTGGTATTTCCTGACTCCCATTCTCCGACACTACGTCTCACATTTGAGGTATATGTTTTATTAAGGTTGGAAGGCCCTGCCTTCTCCGTCTTTTCTATGGTACTCTGGGCGTCAGGGTTCGTTGTGTCCATTATTTTTGCTGGAGTACGAAGCATTTTTTATTTATTTTAGGACACGTCAATAATAATTATTAAGTAAATTAATTTTAAGTAAATTAGTTGATAGTTGAAATTAAATTTAATAATATGTTCAATGTTAATTTAGAGATAGTATTTTCAAGTCAGTATTTAAAATTATTTTAGTTTAGGTCAGTAAGTAAAAATTTACTAAAATTGTAAAATTGTAAATATATTTACTATCCTTAAGATCAACTTGT
>HG992315.1:3600000-4017500 GCA_905220615.1 Tinea trinotella
ATAACAGTCAATTCCACTAGTTGGAGTCGGCAACTTACAAGCTGACCCCGAAACGCGACTAAGTCATTCACGGTCGGTATATTTATTTATTTCAATTCTTTATTGCACCAGAATAAACCTAAAAATAGGTACATAGGCGAGTTTAATGCCTATCAGGCATTCTCTAACAACTAACCATTGGGATGATGAGAAATTATGGACAGGGTGCAAATATACTACAAACTACAATAACATAAACTACATATAAGTATCACAAGTATATATATATACATATATGTAGGTAAAAATAAACATATATTTAAATATTTAAGGCGACCGTGGTGTAGTGGCAGTGCAATGGTTACGCAAACCGAATAGCACGAGTTCGAGACCACCCACCAGTACCAATGTATCTTTGATATATGTACTTTGGTTGTCCTATTTCTATGATACAATCACTTTAGTAACTAAGTATAGAAATGAAAAAAAAAATACACAATTATATTTATTGTAAGTGGTGGTACTACCCCGGATCAGCAGACTGGGTACCACTGCCTACCACTCTTAGACAGCCGCAGCAATAATCCGCTTTTTTCTATCTTTTTACATTACGTAAATTTAAAAGTATTGTATAAGAAATGAACCGTTGCTAAACTAGGAAGCTGCGCCGGCTGAACGTCTGCAATTGTTTGGTAAAATGTTGTCATATCAAACCTCAAAGTCACGCCTTTTCCCCCACAGGGATAGGCAGAGATAATAGAGCGCCTAATGCCACGATCCTGACATATCTTTTTAGTTTATTTATTGTGTCTCGACATATGACAGATTTAAAGCTGGAGTGTGGTCCATGAATGGATGTCATTGCTGCTACAATTTAATAACTGTATTATTCACACATCCATTATTCCGGCCTAGTTGGAACCGGCCGTGGCCGTGAAGTGATTTGGTCGCGTTTCGGGATTAGCTTGTTAGTTGTTTGTTAGTTAGCTCGGGATTCCGGTTCTAACTAGGCCGGCGTAGTGGATGTGACTGCTACTTACAGCAATTGAATTGTAGTAGCAGTGACATCCATTCATGGACTACATTAAGCCTAACATCAAGCGGGCTGCTGTCATATGTCGAGTCACAATAAAAGAAAAAGACGAAATCACCGTCTGTCTAGGATAAGCGGGCGAGACGTTGTTCTTGACATAGTAAGCTAGAACTGCAGTAGGTGCAGCGGCTGCCTACGCGGAGCTTTTTGCAAAATGCTAATGTGTCTCGTAGCGTTGAGATTATGCTGCCACACAAACATCGAGGACTTTGGTTTTTGTCTATACACGCATCGATGATTGTTTAGGTCAGCTCAAATAATGATCATTCTAATATTCTATTACATGCATTTTATATATGTCACCGTGTAAATGTAAATATCGTTAGTATTTACAATTATAATCTATCATAAATAGATTATAAACTATCGTAAATAAATACGTGATATTGTAAGTAGTATGGTACAGTTCATAATTTATTGACAGATTACAAACTCGCGAGATAGATTATGAACTATCAGTATTCACAATTGAACGGTGACATATAGATAACATACAATAGAGGTATTTTTACTCATTATATGACAAAAGACCTCGCTCTTCACATTAATTGTCTCCAAAGTCGGGCTTCACTCTACGTTAGTTTTAATCCCATTTTTCTGATTAACCTACGCTTGCCAACCGACTTGTTTTACCAGGAATCGGTCCTGGTTTTTAAATCACTCCTCGCGTTAATTGTCTCCATAGTAGGTCATCTAGGTTGCCAACCGTCCTGGGATGTCCTACATAGTTTTTAAGGAACGTGCTGGGTTTTTATGATTACTAATTCCATTATTTATTTAGACACTTTATTAGAAACTGTGATTTGGTACTATTGGAGTTGTGTAGACCCTGTTTTAAGTGCTAATTACATTAGTACTGCTCTTAAATATAATGTCCTCAAATCCTGGCTTCCAAAATATAGGAATGTCAACCTTAGTCATTAATCTCTTACCCACGTTGAAATGTCCGCATAGATTACAGCAGTACTTTCTTCACGAAATAAGAAAGTCAGTTTTTTTTTATTGTGACTCGATATATGACAGCACCCCGCTTGATGTTAAGCTAAAGTGTGGTCCATGAATGAATGTCACTGCTACTACAATTCAATAACTGTGAGTAGCAATCACATTCACTATGCCGGCCTAGATGGAACTGGCAACTTACAAGCTGATCCCGAAACGTGACCAAATCACTTCACGGTCTGTATACTTGTAAGTGGTAGTACTACCCCGGATCGGCAGGCTGGGTACCACTGCCTACCACTCTTTGATAACCAGACCCGAAGCAAATATCCATCTCTTTTTTTTATTAACAATTATTTGCAATATTTAATATTATTAAATATTACAAATAAAAGCTATGAAACAAATATTTGCTCCGACCGGGGATCGAACCCGGGACTTTACGCGCAACAAACCAATCGACAAACCGTTCGTCCACGCCTGTCGTCAAAATCGCCGATCGTTTGTTTAACTTGATACAGTGTTATTTGATAGATTAAATAATTTGGAATTGAATGTTTGATAAATAGTGTTAGTGTGCAGATTGATTTCTCCTGGTACAGCACGCGGCGCCAGCGGATTTATCTGTCGTGATCTGCGTCGATCGCGGCTGTAGAAACGCTTTCCATGTCGCGAGGCGGAACGGCCGCGGTGGCGGACGCGATTTATGCGCCCGTATCGCAACAACTGCACTAGCCGATCGGGGATTTATGAAACTTTCCTCTGCCTCGTTAGTTCCACGTGCTTACAGATATGTCTGTGTTTGAAACGATTTATGTATTTCCTTGCTCTTTTATCGTATCGTTATCATGGACATAAGTTTTAAGAGTGCTAGGTAGGTAGGCAGACAGTACGTAGTCATTTGCCCAGGGTAGTGCCATCATTAACAAGTGTACAGACCGTGGAGTGATTTAGTCGCGTTTCGGGATTTGCTTGAAAGTTGCTAGTTTTAGTTATTAACTCTGTAATAGCAGTTGCCTCGATTGATGGACTGCACTCTTTCTTGCTTAACATCAGGCTGGGTTACTGTCGCATCGAGCCTCAATAAAAAAACCTCATTTATTTTGTCGTTACCTTCTTCTTTGTTGCTGTTTTAAGGAAGTGGTGTTATTTAATGGTTAGCAATCATCGTAATGTCATATTTCTTATTGTGGTGATTATGGGCGCGAAGGTCTTTAACGGATACGAGTATACGTTGAATTTGTCGCATCCTGTTATTTCAACAATAGCTGTGCACCTCGACCTCGCTCAGTTGTGCAGCTAGAATATGATCTACTCATGGAATACAATGCTATTTTTTTCTTTATGCATAATGAAAAAAATTTAAAATAATTTTGCTTATCGTCAGATTCTACCATGGCTGCCGCTCCGCTATAGTACTTAATACCGTGAAGTGACTTAGTCGCGTTTCAAGATCAGCTTGTAGGTAGCCGGTTTCGACCAGTCCAGCCTTACAATTACATTTATGGATCGCACTCCAGCCTAACATCAGACGGGGTGCTGTCACATGGCGAGCTACAATAAAAACGCGCTACGTTAATTATAGCCTGTAGATTAATTGACAAATTTAATAAGAAACGGAATTTACCACAAAGCAAGCATACGTTTGATTTGGTTCCAAGTGATTTATTTACCTCAGCTGTTCTTGTTGGTGGTAATAGCGGTGTAATCCACAGATAGAATAAGTTTAAAACACTGCGATATGTTTGCCAACGATACGTAATTAGAATGTTATTGTGCGCCAATTCAACAACCATTGCAGATGATCGTTTCTTTTTATATACATCACTATAATGCTGTTTCTATATGTTCATTATACCCGGGCATTATCGTTGCCCAGGGCAAAATACATCGTACGCTTAATGGTTAAATAATCAGTTAATAAATTAGACAAATGTTATGCGGTTTACTTTGCGTTTATTATTAGTTATTGATTTTACATTTTTTATTTATTTCGAAGTGTGAAGAGCTTTGCTGTTACACGGCGAAGATGTAGCTTTCTAACGGTCAAAGAATTTTTTAAATCGGTCTAATAGTTTTTGAGTTAAATCATACAAAATATCAACTCTTTCCTCTTTATATTTTGGTATAGATAGATACATAATGTATTGAGTATTGTTACAAATCTTATTATTACTTGTTGCACCTCATGCCCATATCTGCTTCACAACTTTAAGGTTTAGGATTGGTTGCCTAGATGAGATTGTTTTTTTTTTGTAATACAGGCATTGTACATCTGGTTTTATTTTTATTGTCTTTCTATGTATACTGTTTTGTGCAATGAAGAATTTTGGCTGGAATATATCTAAATATATAGCGAGGGAGTTGTGTCAGGATCCTGGCAAGTGGCGTTCCATTGTCTCTGCCTATCTCTGTGGGAAAGAGGCGTGACACTTTTATTGATTGATATATCTGAACGTGATATTATTGAGAATTTTAAATTGTTAGATCATGATATTTGTATTATAAGTATTTGTCGTTTCATAATAATAATAAAACATTGATATTATTTTAAGGCGACCGTCGTGTAGTGTTAGTGAAATGGTCCAGGAAACCGAGAGCTTTCGGTTCCTACGTATCTGTTCCAGAATATTTATATATATATAATTTTTTTATATTTTGAATGTTTTTTGACATAAAATAGTTGTCAAATAAATATCGTACCAAACGGATGTGTTTTTGCTTTCATTTTATTTTCACAAAGATCTTCGTTACGAGGACCTTGCCTAATTACAGTCCACTAAGTTTTCTTGTTTATTTTTAGATATACAAAATAGTATCTTAGATATACATATCTAATAATCTACAATAATGTGAAGTGACATGTCGCGTTTCAAGATCAACTCTTCTTGCAATTATTTTACTGTAGTAGTAGTCTCCTCTATTTATGGACTTCCACTTTAGTTTAACATCAATAAAAACAATAAAAAAAGTAATATTTGAATAATCGATAACCTGATTTCTGTGATGGCATTACAAAGCAACATGGTAACTCACGCACGTTCTAAGCATGTAAAGTTAACTTGGGTAATATATCTTCCTACGTGCTCATTTCATTTGCGACATAAATGGACAAATGCCGTAAAACAGCACTCGGACATGAGAGGTCTTTGATACCCATAAATCATGCATCATGAAGCTATTACTTGGCTAGGAGATAAATCATTCTATTGAATGACTGATAAAAGTTTGCATATTGCATTGTGCTCATTCTTCAACCCGTGTTAAAGATAGGTCGATTTATTGTTACCGTTTAAACCTATTTAACTGTTTTAATTATAATTATCAATGCAACAAATAATTTTTATTAAATAGAATTTTGGCTTTTCTTAAATTTTAATATAAAATAGGTATGGATTTAATATCTATAATATATTTATATAATAGGTATAAACAGTATAGGTATATGCGTAGGACCGTGGTGTATTGGTACATACGCAAAACCACGTGTTCACGGGTTCAAAACCACTTGTCCTGTACCAATATATCTTTTTTATATGTACTTTGATCTCCCGGTTTTTATGACATCAGCCATTTAATACCTAATTATAGAAATGTAAATAAATAAATAAAAAGTACAAGGTAAAAGTAGACGATACAGTTTTCCAATTAAAAAAAAAACAAATAGAAGTTTAAATTATTTTACTATATTTTACTATATATATATTTACTATATTCATTTTAGGCTGGCATATTTACGGCGACCGTGGCAGTCGTAAACTGACTCGGTTTTTCAGCCGTCAGCGCTCTTCATCATGCTTACTACCAGACAGGTAGTAGTCAGATGTCGAGTTACAATAATAAAAAAAAAAAGATTTTAAAAGCATGGGCGAATAAACAGTGACCCATCGGTTCAAGTTAGACCGTTAGTTAAAGTAAACTCCTAGCACAAGGTTAAGCATATTTGAAGTGGCTATAAGGTATATTACACTTGATAAAAAAAACATACTACAATAAAACTTAATTTGATTTAACCTAAATTCAAATAATCCTTGAATGCAATTAAACTTGCTTTCCAAGTTTCTGTCAAAGAATTAAATTGTTGACGACAGGCGTGGCGTATGGATTAGCCCAACTATCTGTTACGCGGAAAGTCCCGGGTTAGATTCCTAGTCGAAGCAAATAATTATGAATCATAGCTTGTATTTGTAGTACCTAATAATTTGATTACTGCGGACCAATATTAATAAGTCTTCAGATGCGTGATGAAGCATCTTTGGCCGGCATAGTGACGGCTACTAGGGCAACCGTGAACTGACTCGGTTTTACAGTCGTCCTTCGATACTCTTGGACCTCCTCTTACTTATCATTAGGTGGATCAAGGTCACAATAAAAAATAAAATAAAAAATTGTACAGAACTAAAATTATTATAATTAATTCACATTATCATGCTACTAGGATACGGTAAAGTAAATTAACCCTGGCCCAGTCGCAGTGTTGCGAAATCTGAAGATTGGTGTGAAAATTTGAGCGTGATCCCAATAGACTGTGAATGTAGAAACAATGGTAATGGATTAAATCACGCACCGGTGCGATTATCTGCACTCTGTCGAACACGGACAAAGCTTGAACTGTCACGTCTTTAAACCCTTGTGTCTCTAGCTATTACTAAATCAATACACTTAGTTCCAGCAGATTAGATAATTCACTGTCCATAATGTCAATTTGAAAATCTATAATGTCTCTTTCTTGATCGTATTCCATTTGCTTCATCGGATCCAGTTTGTAACTTTATTTTTATTTTTTATTTACATTTCTATACTAAGCTACTAAAGTGCTTGTATCATAGAAACAGGACAACCAAAGTATATATATTAAAGATAGGTCTCGAACTCGTACTCTCGGTTTGCGTACCCATTGCACTGCCACTACGCCACGGTCGCCTTCTAAGGACTAAGGAAATGACTAAGGACCCGATTACTTTTAGGAAATTTGACGTATTTATTCTCTTCGACGTTAGATTCTACTTACATTAGGAAGGCCGACATCTAACGACGACTTTCCCAATGTAAGCAATGGGGATCCAAGGGCAAGATGACAAAAAAAAACGGGTCAGTTTACGGTTGCCTCAGTCGACTCATATACCAGTCAAAAAACAATGTTAAAATTGTACCCTAGTTGTTTTAAGTCCTAAATAATCCGAATTGACGTTAAGTATATGATTTACCCTTTACGGGAAGTATCGGAATTTCGAAACTGTTTTTAAGACGAACACAATAAAAATTCAATTTCAATTGTGTAATGTCGTCGGTATTTAGGTAAATCATTTTGGTGTCGTGACTGTGGGAATTGTTTTCTTTTAATTTGGTCAAATTGTACACTAGTTTAATCGTATTATCGACTTGGAAATGGAACGGATAACGTGCATTAAAATGATGTAATAGTTCCGTTATTTAGATCGAGGAGCTCTTGCTTAACTGTATCTATTTATTCTATCAATTGATTGTCTTCAATTGAATTATAATTTGTTGCAACGCCTAGGCATATGTTTTTTCTATGCATACATTAACTTATATGTGCCCTTTGATGTAGATTTTAAGCCGGAGTGCGGTCCATGATTGAAGGCAATTTACTACTGTTACTATACTATGCAGGTCTAAAAGTTACAATTAAGCCGTTTTAAGCCTATTCCAAAACGCGACTGAGTTACTTTACGGTCTGACACTACCCCGGATCGACACTGTGCAAAATGACCACCAACTGTCTGCTTGAATAAGGTCACTTTCTAAATAAGGCACTTTTCATGGTATGGAAAGATTAATTATGTTCAATTTAGCCCAGTTGTGTTAGTCTATGAATATTTGAGATCAGATTTATTAAGACATTTTACTGATATTAGTCCACGTTTGTCTTTCCTATTTTGGCAGCTTGTGATGCAAATTTAGAGCTTCATGGTAATGAACAAATCAACATATTAAATATTACTAAAATATCTCGAGGTGCTATAAATTTACGTCAGTCACATTGAAAGCATATTGAGTTCATGATGAAGTTTGTGGGCATCCGTGCAGGTTGTATCTGGGAGACGGTGTGCAAGCAAGCGCGGCTGCGAACCCGTTAGTCGCGTTTAGGTGCGGACAGGAGCGCAAGACGGTGCGGGATCGATTAACGAACCGGTCCTCGCAGTACGTTGACTCCCTAGGGTCGCAGCAATTCTCCGCGAATACAGCTTTTGCGAATTCCATAGCATTTGCATGGAACTGCCATATGGAATTGTTGTATTCCTGCTAAGGTTCTCTAGCCAGATATTTACACAGCTTTTATTACGTCGAAGTGATCTGGTTTCTTCTCGGTCCGAGGCACCGTTCATTACTTTAACGACACACATCCGTCCGCGTTGTAATTAACAGCAGGTGCTGCCCTTGCCGCGATGACTGCTGCATCAATTATAGGAAACTGTTTGGCTGCAATGTCTCTCTCAGGACCTGTCGATGGTTCAACGACATGCACTCGAGTATATATTACGCATGTTCCACGACGGTGAAACTAAGAATATTTACCCGTTACCTACACGATACCATGTAGCCTGTTGCCGTTATGATTTCTTCCGCTTTTCGATTACTGGTAATTTACTACGATTGCACTATTGCAAGATTATGAAAGTTGACTATTGAGACAACTTTTAATGCGCAGTTGTAAAGCGTTTCTGCGTAAAAACAAGTATAATGTGTATCTTGTTTGTATACGAGTATCATGTACTTAAACGGATAATAAGGGAGAGGAGTTGTCGAGTCGTGCACGAGTGTAATGCAAACAGGATGCGGTAGCCGCGTCGATCCGTTGATTAAGTATGATAAAGATGTCTGTGTGTATCGGAGGTCCAAGGGCCTTTGATTGTTGGCAGGAGTGCAGCGGGAACTGAGCGGTCGTCGAACCCGCGTGGGTCGAGGGTCATCGGCGAGACACTCGTTCATTAGCGCGCTCGTGAACACCACTGTCATTGTCGACGCACTTGTTGTGAATCTTGAGTGAATTGAAATGTTCCAATTGAGGTCCGCATCATTATGTCCAATCATTAATTCACTTTTCATTAGAGAGTGGCTCGCCCACGTGTTGTGCCAACTGCCGGTGGAAGGTCGTCCGGCCATCGAAGGCCTCTTCGCGGAAGCAGTAAATTTTTGTTTTCCGTGCTGTCCAAACTCTCGCGATATTAAATGAGATGCGACAGCAATTCTTTGCATATAATGCCCTCGAATTTATTTATTTTTGTTTTTATGATGTCCTGCGCTTAAAGCTTTGCCGGGTGAATTCGTCATCTCTTTGTGTGCAGCCTATTGTTGAAGTGAAGGTTGTGGCACACAACTTTCCGCTCACGAGGCCCACCGCTTTTTGTTTATTAATTATCGATATTTATATGTGTTAATAAACTTTACTCTTCCTTCTTAAAATTCCATAAAAATAAATTGAAGGCAACCGTTATCTAGTTGTCTAGTGGTGAAAAATCAATCAATCAAACTGTCACGCCTTTTTCCCACAGGGATAGGCAGAGACAATGGAATGCCACTTACTACGATCCTTACATCCACAATCATCACCTTGCTTCCTTCACATCCACAATCATCACCAAATCGGAGACATCCTCAAGAAAGCTAGGTTGCCTAGTGCCCATAACCATAGTGCCCGTAACACCTGTATGGTAAAAATGATCTCGTAAAACAAAAGACTTCGGTCCAAAACTCACTAGCCGATATCAATATATTTGCAATATATGTACTTTGGTCGGCCAGTTTCTATGTGCAAGCACGTTTAATAGCTTAGTATAGAAATGTAAAAAATGAAAATAACTTTTAATTTCTAATAATGAAAATATTTACATTTTACATTAGCACCGAACTGTTGATGAAATGTGGAAATATGATAATTTTGTTTGTTGACTTCCCGTCTTAATGTTAACATGTTCTTAAAACGCACATTATTTGTTCTGAGAATCGTAACACAATAAAAATTATGTTAATAAGGATGCCAATTAATCTATTTTCTTTCTATTATTCTAAGTAGTCTATCTATGCAAAAGCAAAGAATCTGGTTACTCATTCCAATAATAGTTTATATATTGCAATAGAAGAGAAAGAGGACAAACATATGACTAATGTCAAAAACTAAACCAATGAAAGTCATACGTCCATCGACACAGAGACGTGGACTTAAAAAAATAATCTACAATATTTAGAATAAATAGATAAGAGGGAGCGTGTGGGTTGCACATGCACCCCAATGTCCGCTCAACTCTATCCATGGTATTTTACATTACATTGGCATTAAGCTCGCCAATGTAATGTAAAATTTTAGTGCAAATAAAACATGTGCACAGACCGTGAACACCTAGTCGCGTTTCGGGATCAGCTAGATCAGCATAGTAGATGCGTTTTCTACTTGCAGTTATTAAGGTGTAGGCTTCATTAGGCGGGGTTCTGTCATATAAAATATTACATCGACAAAAGTTGTATTGTGCTTTGTGTGCCTGGTTGTTTGGGACAATCATTAGTCCAATTCAGTTGTTAAGACATTCCCAATGAATCGGTGTGAGTCAATCGTGAAAGTAAACCAGTAAGTATTGTTGCGAGTGGATGCGCCGCGTACAGAGAATGCGTGGGCAAACAAACACCCGTACGAACAATTAAAACAGCTCTCTATTCATTGCTCATCGTTGTATTGCGATAACCATTTTTGGGATACGAAAGCGAGTACGAAACCCACACGCTCCCTCTTATCTATTTATTCTAAATATTGTAGATTATTTTTTTAAGTCCACGTCTCAGTGTTGATGGACGTATGACTTTCATTGGTTTAGTTTTTGACATTAGTCGTATGTTTGTCCTCTTTCTCTTCTATTGCAATATATAAACTATTATTGGAATGAGTAACCAGATTCTTTGCTTTTGCATAGATAGACTACTTAGGTGAAGTCCCACTGAGATTATTACACAAAATCAGAGCATCTTTTATTCGGTGATAGTAAGTTGAAAACGTATATGACAAGGTCCTGTCCGCTATATCGGTCCAGTCTGCTATATCGGTCCATTCCGCTATTCATTACTCAAAATCAATACGTTTTTTAATCGGCGATAGGTTTACAAAGAAAATTACAAGGTCCAGGTATTACCCAAAATTAATACATATTTTAATTGGTAAGTTTACAATTCAAATGACAAAGTCAAGTCCGCTATGTCGACCTGATAAGATGCTTCTTCACGTATTGTTTTCCATACCAATTTAGATATCACCGACCAGAATAGATTTTTCTAAATTTTGTTCTATCGTTTATAGTTTGATTTGTGTAATAAAATTTAGATTTATAAAATAATTATTAGAAAGTAAAATTGTAGGTTTATTAGTATGATGTTTTATAAATATACGTGGCTTGTTGTCGGTTGAGTGATCGGGCCCGTATTCCAACTGGGTGAGTGCTCGTTCAGTCGGTTCATGCTGCCATTACGTTATTTAACATTTTGTACTTATAACTATTGATATAAGAACACTGTAAAAATAATAAAGATTGAAGAGTATAAGTTGCGATGGTTTGGGCACATGGAAAGGATAGATAAAAGGCAATTGAAACATTCAGGCTTATTTGAAATGTTTAAAACCACTAGCCGGTACCAATGTATATTTGATAAATTCACCTTGGTCGTTCTATTTTTGTGATACAAGCACTGCATTAGTTAATATAGAAATGTAAATAAAAAAATGTGCACGCCTAAATTTCTATCTATTTCAAAGAGTGAAAAATACTAATAATTCAGGATTATAAACAAATATATTATTAAAATGATACTACGGGATTGACTTCGTCGTCATTTTACACGCGTAAATACCCCTAATAGAAATATACCAAAATTTTATCAAGTTAAAATATTGATAATAATGAATAAGCTGCAAATGCAAATGAGATGCGCAGCTCCCTGCAAGTCTCTGTTTTTCGTTGGGTCGTTTTGAACGTTAACGCTGCCTAATTTCGCTGTATAAATCTATTTCTACATATCGCTAAAGATTGTGACTTTAATTTTCACGTAAGCCAGCACCACTTGGAAATAGCTAAAAATAACTTGAATAGCTATGAACAATACTATAATATAATAGTTTCTTTGTATAGCTTTAAATTAGGCTAATTACGTGTACATTGTTGTCGAGACGAATTTAAGAGGAGACGTGAAAGTGAAAATATATCACGCTTAATAACTTCAGCGGTGAAAGTTAATTTTGATAATTTATTACAAAATTTTAATTAAACGTAATTAAAATAATTGAATTACTTTGTTTTTAATATTTTTTGCAACTAACATGGTTTTACCAAACAATTTTAAATAGCCTTGCGTAATTTAATTGGGTAATTTAATTGTTATGATATATATTATTAACGCTTATATCATTTATAACGCAATTTTGATTTTAAATTTTGGGCTAGAGAATTGTGTTTGGACCCTGTGACGTGACGAATAATTATAACTACTTAGAAAACGATTAAGACTAAAAAAAATACCAAGCGTAGTTTTGAAAACTTTTCAAAAAATTCTACTGATCAACACATCAGTCTCGTCTAATTTAAATAATCAAATAGAGCGTTAAAAGCCTCAATAAAGCGTAAATAATCTTTTTATATGTAAAACTACTGTAAAATAAACCACCTTCCTCTTTAGTATATTAAAGAGGATTTTGATGGTGCATTGATTTATGCTTTTATAAATAAAATACAAATGATTGGACATAAATATTATTTTAAATTTATGTTTATCGCTAATAATAAAACCCTTAGTAGCGTTTGACACTCGCAGGAAGTGAGGTCAACGTGTAATCAAACACTTTATTTAGCCGGAATCAAATAGAAAGCTCGATGTAGATAAATGTCCGAGTAAATGTAAGCGCATTAGTCAACATCGGTTTTAAGCTCTTCATTTTACTACTTACATTAAAATATTTAAGTTACGACATTATACGGTAGGCGGTTTTCCTTTGAAACTAGTTAGCTAACTTTCTTATTATAATTTTGTGTATTAAATTACGTGTGGTTTTTGATTGTGTTTATATGAAGAGTTATTATTGCTTCTGGTAGATTCCAATGTATATTTTTCCATCTTAGTTATTTTCAGTAAAAAGAGAAAGAATTAAAAAATTTTCGCAGTCAAAATTTAAATAATTTGTCCTCATTTAAAGTTTTGCAAACTTCTCGTGGTTCGTTAAAAAATATTCGTAGATATTTATTTGATAGAATGTTAGTTAAAGCACCTATTTCTTTTAGTTTTTCTTGTGTAAGAGGGATCCTATATGAAATTTTCTCGATTCTCGGCAAACAATTTCTTCAGCTTTATAATATCAGTATATACTAATTAGTAAATAGCCATTGAATTAAGTTTTTTGAATCGCGATATTGACTTGCACAAAACTTAATTTGGCAGTATAACGTAGTGCCTAAAATTGAATCTAAATTCTTGTATTGCAAGCGAATGCTTCTGCGAGGCAGTGCCATAGAACGTTGTTATCTGTTTTCTTATATCATAGCGTTTGTCGTTTTATTGTTTAGCATTACATGTTGTCATGTCCAGCATTATTAATTTGTTTGCCAGACTTACTTGATTGTACACAAGTACAATCAAGTAAGTCTCATGTAAATATTTAATGCGTTTCTTATGTTTATTTCATTGCCTCGGTTACTCTTTTGTGAGTTTGCAGTTGGTCAACTAATCATATTTTGACTGGTCTTCTAATGTATCAATCAGATTGTCACGCGACTTTCTACGATCCTGACACAATTTTCCAACTTTCCTCAAATCTACAATTATTTTTAAGCAACGTGGATTCCTGCGTTTCAAAGAATGTCCCAAATTTTGAGAATTACTAAGTTCTTCTGGGTTATCCCCGTTTTATGTTTTATCCTTCCAAATCATTTATTATTTTGATATTTCTTTCGTTTGTCATCTTTCACCTATCCTTTCAGCCAAATTAGCTCAAATCAATCCCTTCTCAACGGTGTAGTTTAAGAAGTTTTATTGGTTTCTCAGATACAACTTACTACCACTATAAATTCATTACCTATCCTTATTTCATATTTATTAAATCCGTTAGATTTTTACTATATGAATATTGTTTTTATAATAAATTTCTAATTGTGGCATGTCAATGAGTGTAAATAAAACTTCGTGTGAACCCGTAATAGATGCATGGGACACGTCATTCGGCCAACAAATAGTAAAGTTAACTAGTTCTCTATAACAAGCTATACAAACAAAGTTATTGACATTAACACTTTTAATTTTCCTATAATACGAGTGCACACTCAAGTTATCCCACATTAGACGTTTATAATGTACAAGCAAATCTTTGCATAACGGTACAATATGTTAAGAGCAATTTCTCATGCATGAAAAACAATGAATTACATGTTTATTGTATTCATACAGACTAATCGAATGTGCTAAATAATAAGATAATAGAATTGAGTCCGTTATATTGGTACATGTATTGTTTTCTGGCATGTGGGCAGCCTCGCCGCATGTGACCCAACTACTATCACATTTCTTAACCACTTCCAATGATCGTTTCAAATACACCAAATCTAGGTTATGCACTAAAATTACTCTTGATATTTTATTATACGACATAAATGTATCGCTTACAAATATGCAGTGATACTTCAAGAGTGGTAGACAGTGGTATATATATTTTTAAAATTGTGACTCGACATTTGACAGCACCCCGCTTGATGTTAAGCCGGAGTGTGGTCCATGAATGAATGTCACTGCTACTACAATTCAATAACTGTTAGTAGCAATCACATCCACTATGTCGGCCTAGATGGAACCGGCAACTTACAAGCTGATCCCGAAACGTGACCAAATCACTTCACGGTCTGTATACTTGTAAGTGGTGGTACTACCCCGGATCGGCAGACTGGGTACCACTGCCTACCACTCTTAAAGTACCACTCGTAAGTTCCAGAGTGGTAAGTTCCAGAGTAGTAAGTTCCAAGTGTACAGACCGTTGCGTTTTGGGATCAGCTTGTAAGTTGCCGGTTTATTTTATTCCAGGCTGCTGTCATATGTCTAGCCTCAATAAAAAATGTGTATACACAGGCGATTGTATTTATGAGTCGTTAAGCCCTTTAAAAATGACTTGTAACTTTATTGCCCTTTCTGAAGTAATCTCAGCGATAACAATAACGTTTTAATGATCTTTAGAACATGCCTTGACTCACCGTCGAGATATTTAATATTATAACTATTAAAAATAAACCTATACAAAGAAGTAATTTGAGAAATGCCAACGAGATAGACTTACTTCCTTTTAAGTAAAACAAAGCCTTACTGTTAAGAGTGCTAGGGCAAAGTTGGTGGTCATTTGCTCAATCTGCCTACTTTCAAGTGCAGACCGTAAAGTGACTTAGTCGCGTTTCGGGATTAACTTGTAAGTTGGCGGTTTTAACTAGGCTGGTATAGTCGATGCGACTGTAGTAGCAGTCGCATCCAATCATGACAGGCGCGTATTGGTTAAAACATCAGTCAGTTACGCGGAAAGTCCCGTGTTCGATTTCCGGTCTCAGCAAATATTGGTTTCATAGCTTTTATTTGTGAATATTACAATTATTTGTTAATAAAAAAAGAGGCGGGTATTGATCCAGGTCTGGTTCTCAAAGAGTGGAAGGCAATCGGTGCCTAGTCTGCCAGTACTACCAGTTTCAAGTATAGAGACCGGAAGTGACTAAGTCGCATTTCAGGATCAACTTGTTAGTTGCCGGTTCTAACTAGTCTGACATAGTGTGACCGCACCCCACTTAACATCAGGAAGTCATATATCGGAATACGATAATAAAATAAGAAGTGCCCTCTAAAAATACTTTCATTGGCTTCTTCAATGTCACTGTCGCTAACAACAATACAACGCGAGAAACTAGTTCACACAACCTATTGAAATGTGATCTGCTAATGATGTGGGGAAATGGAGCGGCTCAACGTTGACCCTGACTCATTGCCGGCGAATTTCTATATCAATGCTAATCGCACAACCATTACCATGCCCCATTTACTCCGCTAATGTAGTATCAATTAAGTAGGCAGATGCGATTAACTGATTACTGCAATTGAATGATGTTTTTTTTATATACGACAGCCGTGGCGCATTGGTTAGAACATCAACTCGTTACAAGTTAAGTCTCCGGTTAGGTCCCGGTCAAAGCAACGGTTTGATTCAAAGCTTCTATTTGTAAATATAATAATAATTATTATTTTAAGCATATTTATTTGTCCCACTGCTGGACAAAGGTCTCCCTCTCTTTTTTCTATGACTCACGACATTTGGCGATCTCTTGCCACGAACTATTGTAGGAGTCCATCTCATCTCGCCATCTCCGTTTGGGACCGCCGCGAAGTTGTCTGCAATCTGGAGTCCACTCTTTAGTGTACTTGGCCCATAATGGACATGCGACAGAGATGACCTGCCCAGTCCCACCTAAGTTTGGCGGCTTTTTCAGCCGATTATTAGATTTAAATAATAGATTGTTAAATATTTAAAAAAATGCTGCTTCATATATGACAGTACCCCGTCCTAGGTTAAGCTAGATCGCGATCCCTAAATGGAGGCGACTGCTACTATAGCTACATAACTGCACGCAGCAGAAGCATCCATTAGGCCGGCCTAGGTGGAACTACCAACTGACAAGCTGATTCCGAATGGCGACTGAGATACGTCACGGTCTGTGCACTTGAAAGTGGTGGTACTACCCCCGATTGGCAGACTAGGCAAATTACCATCTACTTACTGTCTGCCTAACATACCACTCTTAAACATCCAGGGGCCAACCGCGCAACTTCAATAGGAATGACAATAAAATTCATTCCCATTTGTCAGAAATATACGCGGTCGCTGTTAGTGTAAAAACAACATTTCTTCTTTCGGACAATGAGTTTGAATGAGCTTGAACTGTTAATGAAAAAGAACATCGTATTTCAGTTTGTTGCGCGGTCGCAATTTTAATTTTGAAGCTCATTAATTTGAGTTCAACTGACAAAACGAAGCCCATTGTCATTGAGTTACGCGGTCGGCCCACAGACCTGGCGCAAATATCTGCTTTTTTATCGAGATTTGTAATGTACAAATGAATTTATAATTGTAAACTGTGCAATGTGCAATAGCAATGACATTGGCCGTACATTTCCGCGGTCGACCAACTACTACACGAGACATTAACCTATACTATTTATGTATGTGTGTGGACAGATTAGCATCAAAATATGAGATTTTATTGATAATTTATTCAGAGAGTTGCACACTCAATGTTGCGCGCTATCGTTTAGACACATCTATCGTGTCTAAATAAAGATATGCCGTATTATAGTCACAGCTAATGTTTGTATCGTTTATGCAAATGTTATCATTTATTTCCATTTAAACGAAAATATAATCAGTGAGGTCGCATTGTTCATACGCTCGTGAGCTGGCCAATGGTGCGGGTCACGTTTACGGAAGTTCAAAACATATTACTTTGAGTCATCATCAATAATCAACAGCTCTTCCTACCAGTTAAATATTACATCGAGATCCTCATCATTTTTGTGATAGGTAGTTATTGGATTCTTTCAAAAATGTCGATATTGTCTCTCTCGAGGCGATCCAAGTATGCGGCTTATCCGTTTATGGCATTATTGCAATGCATCGGCCCGCCCACGTTTATGAGCCTACGGAGGCGTCGCACTAAAACACTGCAAATTAACTTTTTGCAATGCGGAAGTTTACTTACACTCAGATTCGCGCTCGAGATTGACAGAAGGCGAGTGCTGCTAATTAAATTGTACGATGTTTCGGTGAAAGTGTTTTTAATTCACTAGAAATCCTTACGCCTGCGTAAAAATATTAATCCTAGAAGCAAAAAGAGAAATGAATTTCACTTTCACCTCATTTTTTATTTGAACATTACAATGAAGATTCACTTTCCAGTAAATGCTGCACTATTTGTTATCCCTGTGAATGCCAATGTTCGCTGACAATACACACGCCATATATGGTGGATATTATTTACGTAGGCGAATATAAGTTTCTTTAAAGTTATTCTTATAGTCTGGTATTCGCATTACTTTCGTTCTTAATAGTTTTATTTTTGAACATAAAAAGGCACCAAGGTATGCAATTTACATTTTGCGCATCGGCTATACAATATACAGTCTGAATAAAATTGATACGTCATTAGGAAATTTGTGATTATTTTGAAATGACGTCTTTCACCTCATGGAGTTTCCGGGTTTCATACAACACAGGGACAAAGTGGTTTTGCCACAGTTTATCCGTGGTGCGTGACTCAGTTACTTTAATGAAGTTCACCATTACGATAATAATAAAAAAATGAGAAATAACGTAACTAGCCAGCTCGCTTGCCACCGCCCTCTTTGTTCATACATATTCCATAACGCATAATATTACACGTCCACAGTAATATATACGATTGATAAATTGTGTTTATACAATCACTCATGTCGATTAACGGGATTAATTGTCATGTTCTCGGAATTGGTTTATCGATCGACTTTGTCGGAGTAATACGAATCCACCCACATGATGATAACTTCATTGCTTACAATTACTGTCTCCTTTCTAATCGCACATCGGAAGTGTAACGGTGACCTCGAATCCAAATTATGGGAACAAGCAATGTCGTGTATGAAGGATGGCGTGAGGCGAGAACGCCGCCCACGCAACCGTTCGGGGAATGGAACTGTACCGACACTGAGGTACTCAGCGTGCCCTAAACACAGGTCTCGTCAGACGACGGCGGGCGGTTTTGCGAAGGCACGTGGGCTACCCAGCACCGCCGTCGGCAACTGGACATAAAATCATTCGTCAATATTGAACCGATGTTATGCTGTGGGCGATCACAATTAGAAATCGAATGCCCCCAAAATATAAACGATTTATGACACGGAAATGTTTAATGCGATTATATTGAATTATTTCATGTTGCATATTCAAATCTTTTTATGTGTTTACAAGTGGCGTTTTAAAAGCTTTATTTTCGTGCACAAAGATTTTGAGGATAGATTAAGTGGAATAGGCTAACCTGAGGCCCCAATTAACTGCTCATGTTTATATTGTTATGAACACTTGTTTCCTGTGAGGTGGCAATGCGTAATCCTTTAATTATAATATCCACATTCTATACCTAACATTCTAGTATAAATAATAACATAATGTATTTATTGTATTCCCTTTATGGTCTTATTGAGATTAACATCTATTACTTTATTATATTAAATGCGTATTATTGTTTTGACATAGTATGTTTAATTATGTACCTACATCTTGACGCCTATTACTTGTATTGTAAGATAAGGTTTTAATACACATGTTGCAACCAAGTAAGAGGACCAGACTGGAACAACCTATATATATTCGATTGGATATATATGATTAAATAGTTATATCTCATGTCAAATTGACTTGTATAAGACTAGACATGTTTGGCCTATTTTTTGTATGTTTCACTTTATGCCTTCAAATAGCAGAAATGGTAGGCATTGGTTCCCAGTCTCTCTATCCGGGATAGTACTACCAGTCCACCACACAGACCGACGAAGTGACTTAGTAGCATTTGGGGATCAGCTTCTAAGTTGCCAGTACATGTAGTAGCAGTCACATCCACTCCAGTTTAACATCAGGCGGGGTGTTGTCGTATGTCACAATAAAAAATAGACTAGTTAATTAATAGTTCTCAATAATCGTGTACATCATCGTTAAAAATTTTACTGAAATACCATTTTTTTAATGTTTTATAAGATTTCAACTAGTGAGTCCTAGTCGCAACAATATCCGTCTCTGGGTTTACCATACAGTGTTGTTTTTTTGTTTTCGCCGGCGAAGGGTCTCGCACCAATCATGAGTCACAGGCGTTCATGCTTAAGACCTTTGTTGCGCTTCTCGGAACTACAAGCAGCACATCTTTGTTGGAAAGAATATTTAATACGGGTCGACAGCCCGATTTCTCCTTGATCCTGGTGTCTAATTCTCGAAATTGAAACGATATCTTTTTAATTCGAGTTAATTTAAATACAATTATTGGATATTTGGATGTCAGCCATTTTTCTTAATTTACATGTTTATTTTGGGATTTGTTCGATTGTAAATAGTTTTAATTTTAATGTATATTAATCAAATTGTCACGCCTCTTTCCCACGGGGATAGGCAGAGACAACGGAGCGCCACTTGCCACGATTCTGACACAACTCTCTCGCTTCCTTCACATCCAAAATTCTCCTCATACAAGCTCTACGGTTTAAGTCTTCGATTTGATCGGAAAACACCCTCCTGGGCCTGCCTTGTTTAACGCATCCATCCACATCAGATTAATAAATTGCTTTCGTCAATCTACTTTTACTCAACCTTTAATGTATAACAATACCTTATTTATGTATAATGTATGTTGTCACCCATATCTGTTTCACTAACTTAAGGTTAAATGCCTGGACGCTTTTCAGTGATAGTGAGGTCAATTGTAATTCATCATGTTTTTTTTTATATTGTCTCTATAACCATAGCACTTGTATGAACAGAATTGTGGATATCAGGAAAGCTGTGCAAGGGAATTTGTGTCAGGATAGTGGCAAGTGGCGCTCAGCTGAATCTGCCAATCCATGTGGGGAAAAAAGCGTGAAAATTTGTTTGATTGTCTTTTTATGCATTTTGTTATGTCTACCTGTCTGTTACATAATATAAAATGTTTAATTTTAACACAATAAATATAAACATGTTAATTGGTTTTATTTGTTAACAAAAATTTTGGATATATGTTATTAATTAATTACAAGGAAACTGTTAAATTTAAAATTAACAGTGTCATAAAATCGTTTAATTTATCAACTTAAACTTTTCAAGTATATACTTTAACGTATTTAATATACATTTTAATGTTTATTTGTTGTATAACATGCAAATGATATTTAATACTGTACTAAATAACGTAACCCGAGTCCTAATGTGTCATTACTTAGAAATGCGTCGAAAGAAATTTATACGCATGTCGACGCCAAAGTAATTGCATGTCCGAATCGATAATTTGTGATTAGTGGTAATGAATGTTCAAACCCACACAATTTCTCAGACATACCTGACTCAATGGACCTTTTACTTTTAGTATGTAGTTTATTTTCAATATTAAAATTTAACCACCAGTTTGCTTGCTCCATGAGCTGTGATGTATATGGACAATAATGGCTCTGACACCAAACACCAATTTCTCATGCTAAAATAAGACAGCCTCTGATTTATGCGCCATCAGAAGCATAAAATTTTCACGGATTGAGTTGTTGAATATTAAGTAACAGAAAGTTTTTCACTGCGTTTAAAAATATAAACATTATAAAATCAGGTTTTATAGCATAATAAGTAAATTCGCAGTAACCAGCTAAACAACAAAAAACCCGCGCTATTAAACCGATGCAATTGTCTTTTTTCGCTAACTTTTCATTACGTCTATTGTTAATTGAGCATATATTTCAAAGTAATTGGTGAAACAGTATAGTCCAGATTGTTAGGGAGAAAAAAATACCAAGTTTGCTTTCGTGCATTCTCTAAGTGATAGATGCGCGTGCGCACGCGGACTAAACATTGTCCGGGCTCTGATGCCAATGGTGAAGAGTAGACAAGTATTTGCTACTGGTTACATGTCTGTTCGTGTGAATGTTTCAATTGGTCTCATTTACATTGATTTGTACCAGTTTTTGAGCATTTGCGTTCTTAATGTGTATAACTTTAAATTTAAATATTAGTATTAAATGTATTTTGTTTTCGTTTCCTTTCTATTTAGTATAAATAGAATTTTAATTAATACAAGACTGACCAATAATAACACAAAAAATGTTTAATTGTTAAATGAACGTTCGATGTGACTAATCAATTTTCCATAACATTCAGTTAGAATCGGTAGTTGACCCCAATGAATAATTTTTACAGTTATGATTTTCTGACGTTTTCTTGCATCATTTAGCGAAATACAACTACATGCAACTATTCATAACACGTACTTATTCAAATACCTTTATTGCAAATTAAATTGATCTTTTGCAACAATTAGTTTTTTTAGTAAAGATTCTATACAGCAATGTAATGCTTCTATTCATTTCATTCGGATTAATTATAAGCAAAGCTCTAGGAAGTCCTTATTTAGGAGGGTATTTTGATAAATTGTTTAGATTATAGCACTCGTGCCTAACTGATCAGGTTTCCGTGAGAACTCCATCTACGGCACTGGATTAACTGAGACATCGTTATGACTATCACACATATGGATACCTCTAACAATAATAACTAAACCCCTTTTGAGTGGATCAATTTTTTCGATGGATCAGGTCAGTTGAGGAGATATTTAAACTCATTGAGATTTCCATTTATGGCATGAATAGTAATGGTTTCCTGTTGTCGACTTAAGCCGACTCGTGACGTACGCGTACTTGCCCCATAGAGTGAGCCTCCATATGGTGGACGTTTAATTACTGGTCTCGATATTACTCTTCCGCTAGTTAATGAAACCGCATTGCCTTCTGCTTTAACAGCATCTCCGTTAATCTCATTCAGATTATATTAATTCCCAAAATAAACTTAGAGTATCGATGCGTCAGCATTAATCATCAGTTTATTCGCGGTTTGCTGTACTCGTAAGTCTAGGTTGTAACATTACGGCCTCATGTAAGATTTGGGTCATTGGACCTCGCCGCTTGTCGGTTCTAGTTGCTTCTTGGTCCTAATTTTTTGTCTTCATTTACGTGCCGCTGATTGTATAGAGCAACGCGGTCGCCTACAATTACGAGGTCGAGTTGTTTTTTGCTAGTGTATGTAAATGTAGCATCGTTTTAGCGGTTCTTCCTCAGGTCATGTTTTCAATATTGCGAGATGTTGCACAAAGAATCTCTTTGTGTGGTGGACTTTTTATAGAAGTAACCGTGCTAAAGGGTATTGGTGTCGATTGTTATGATTCATATGCAATTTTTTACATATATTTTTACACAGCTTTTATAAAACGAGGCTACAGTTTAGCCTTATTTTGGAGCAACTGTTAATTAAACAAAACTTTTTGTTTCTTTTCATATAAACATGCTTCATTTGACGCGTGATTTTTCTCTTGTTAGTGCAAATTATATGTGAATACGGTTTGTGTTCTAAATAAAAGTATGGGGTTTGTTGACTTTCGTGTATCTTTGGCCTACTTAATGGCCGTTCTTTGTTAGCTTTAATCATTTGGTTTTGATCTAGATTATTATATTTAATGTATTAGATCCTTGAGGCGTGAATTAACATAATTGGCTAGAATTCTTATCTACCAAGATTAAAATAAATAACAAATGTTACTTTCTCTAAGTTACGTCGATTTGTGTAAACAAAAACAAAACTTTGCCAAATTGAGTGAAAGTTAATGAGGAGAGCTTTATGGAGCATTTTACGTTGAAGGTCAGCGATTGATTTACTATTAATACTTAGTGCCCAAGGGTAACGAAGCCTTTAGGATTTAAAGCGAATACGCTTTGACACAATTGTGCACTGGATCGGCGGTAATGTGCCCTCCGCGTTGATACCATTTTTATCTTGAATCAAATTTAACCACAAAAAGGGAACGCAGGATAACGGACACCGTGATAAATACTTAAGTATACAAAATCATTATTTCGCATAGGCCCTTGCGCATTGTCTAGACACTACGTGAATTCGGAAAGGCATATGTCGAGAACAAGTCGCAACGTTGTTTCGTGTTCTTTTAATAATTATTTATGTAAAGATACCATCTTGTGAATTATGGACAAAATATTGGAGCCTTGTAATATATATCAATAAAGAGTTGCCGCAACCTGAGCTAAAAGAGTGTGAGGTGGCATTTAATATATTTAAAGTAAATTATTGTCTTGCTTTTGCCGAGTTTGTGATAGCTTATGTGGCCACTCGCGGTCGTAATGTACACGTCGAAATGCGTTTAACCAAATTAAATGGCCGAAACACTTCCATTACATTGCGTTGCATGTCTGTTGGCCCAAATGCATACAATATTTTACATTTGCAATTGGTATTTCGTCACGCAAGTTCACCTTCTGTTTGCCTGTTTTTAATAAAACAGATATAAATATTCGTGTATAAATAGGTGCATGTAATTCAGGTCAATATACTAATCTTGATATAGATGTCATCGTATTCACGCGTTTATTCTTGTAGTGATAGACAGAGCGCCACCTTTTACGATCCTGACACATCTCTCCTACTTTCTTCACGTCTACAATTATCTTGGTTACGGACACTGTGGACCACTACTTCTCAACATACGATAGCACCCCGCCTGATGTTAGCTGGAGTGCGGTCCATAAATGAAGGCACCTACTACTGTAGTAAAATAGTTCAGGCTAGTTGGAACCGGAAGCTTCAAGCTGATCCCGAAACGTGACTAAGCACAATCTGTATACTTGTAACATGCGATTAAAATAAGAATAGGACGGAATCGGCGCTATTTAGTGACGTCTAACTCTCCAACCAACTTCACTTTAGTATGGTGTCTTTTCTTTTTCGGACCGTCAAGAAAAAGACACCAGTGAGCCGTCCTATTCTGATAGCATAGCATAGTAAGTAGTGGTCCTCAAGAAAGCTAGGTTGCCTAGTGCCCGTAACCACAGAGCCTGTATGAAGAGAATTGTGGATGTGAAGGAAGCAAGGGAGTTGTGTAAGGATCGTGGTAAGTGGCGCTCCATTGTCTCTGCCTAGCCCCGTGGGAAAAAGGCGTGACAATTTGATTGATTGATTGAGTAAGTAGTGGTACTGCCTCCTCTTTTTCATTAGAAATATAAATTAAATTATACTAAATGTGTAAAATTTTCTTGTTGCAGGTAAATTACTTCTGTATATTAACTTTATAAAACGGAGAAGCGTATTGGTGTCATAGGTAAGAAATTAATGGTTGTCCATCATGTGTGTTTATTAATGATTACTTCGCAATAACACTTATCTGTTGACATACATTTTTATAATCGTAATTTTACATTGTCTCCGCAACAAAGAAAATATTATAAAACTGGGTCAACTTAATCGCCCGTAATAAATACAAACATAATAACGCAAATGGTAGTTTAGGGCGGCCGTGGTGTAGTGGTAACGTAATGGTCACGCAAACCAAGAATCCTCGGTTCAAAACCACTTGCCGGCACTAATGAATCTTTGATATGTGTGCCTGGTCGTCCTGTTTTATGTTACGAGCACTTTAGTAGCTGCAGTGTAGTCCATGAATGGATGTCATTTCTACTACAATTCAATAACTGTAAGTAACAATCGCATCCACATCTAGTTGGAACCGGCAACTTACAAGCTGATCCCGAAACGCGACCAAATCATTTCACGGTCTGTATACTCACTCGCCCTGTAAGTGGTGGTACTACCCCGGATCAGCAGACTGGATACCACTGCCTACCATTCTTTAATGTACTTTGGTCGTCCAGTTTCTATAATACAAAGCACATTTAATAACTTAGTATTGAAATGTTAAAAAAATTATAAACAAAACGAACAATAAATCATAACAATTATACCATAGGTGCGTGTGATTATTCTGTTAGAAATCAAAAGGCGACCATGGTAGTGCAATGGTCACGCAAACCGAGAGCACGGGTTCAAAACCACTTGCCTGTATCAATGTATCTTTGATATATGTTTCTATTAAACAATCACTTTAGTAGCTTAGTATAGAAATGTAAATTAATAAAAAAACCTTTACTTTTACTGTAAAAACGTATCGCATTGACTTGTATGCATATAGTCCGTATGGCATCGCGCTGTCTGCTCTTTCAATAGCACCCGAACTGCGATCGCTATAGAGTTGGTAACATGATGAAAGGCATCGGTGAGTGGGGTCTCCGGCGGTGGGAGTTGTGGAGCCCTCCTTCAGACTGTTCAGTCACAGCGGTGCACGCACGCCGCACGCACAGTTCTCGCGCGCAACGAGAAGGTACCTTCACTTATCCAATGTTTATATTGTACTCGCGCGGTGTTCAGTGCATTCTTTCTATAAGGCAGGATATCTTAGTGCTGTTTGAGCGCAGATGTGATTAGAGAAATTATTGTTGTGGATATTGGATGCTTTTGTTTGAATTTCGAAAATGTTTGCGGTGGAGTTGCGCCGTTTATTTATTTATATTCGTGTTGTTTATGTTATTATTGTGTTTTTAATTTAATATGTTAATTGTCTTTTAGTGATTATTATTTTATAATAATATTTAATTCATTAATTAAAGAAATATAATATATATATATATTTCTATTGTGCGTTATACATTTAATGCATCGTGAATAAATTATACAAAATAAAGAAACGAGATTTAGTTAAAGGATGTATCGGTCGTATACGCCATATGGCAGCTTATGTCGCCCTTATTAGGTGCAGCAAGGCGACACTTGTTGCACTTATACGGCGCAATTGCTCCACTAAGTAACAGTTACCGGCCGGCATAGTGACGGAGACTTAGGCAGCCGTGAACTGAGGCGGTTTTTTAGTCGCTGACACTCATCGACATCACCTTGCTTACTATCAGGCAAGTCGAGTCACAAAAAAAAATATTTTATGTTTTCATATATCCTAAATTGCATGAACGCAACTGACATAACTGCAAGTAGGAGCAACGGTTTGGCAGTAGGTTATGCAAGCGTCGCCGAGCGCGCCTGGCGGGGCGGTTCGTTGACCAGTGCGTTGTCCCGTCGCCGCCCACCGCGAAGGTCGCTCCACCGCAAACACACCATATCTCACCACTTCAACCCTCTCATACATACAAACACGCGTTCATTTATTTAATAATTAGTTGTCGATTTAAATGAATTCCTCGATAATTTCTCTAAACACATCTATTTCGTTTGGATTCTAGGTAGAGCCGATAATGTGTTCAGAGTGTGGTCAAGGCTAATTATAAATTTGTGTACAAACTTATAATAACTGCTAGTGTGAAATTTATGATCTCAAAATGGTGACTTCGAGAATACCGGCTTATTCTCTCAATTCGGAGTTCAACAGGGAGTTTAGAAGTTTCCGCATCAGTCGAGCCACACCGCGGTCCACGCTGTACGCGCCAGCCATCGTGCCTATCCACGAGTACCCACGGGTCAGCGTGCATGAGAGGCGCGAGGCACTCAAGGCTGCCCTAGCGAAGGCATGGTCCTCCAAGGACTGCGACAAAAAGAAACACGACACATGGACTCTGGCCAATGGAAATAGCAGGAATGGAATCAGCACAGACGAGTTCAATAAAAACAAAGCCAACGGTCCGTGCATTGATGACAACAAGAAGACGGCTGTACCAAAACACGAGTCCAAAAATGCAGAGCGCAACGAAGTGATCGAAAGTAACAGCCAACCCGCCAGCTTCAGTTACAGCAGAGTTAATGGGAATGGCATTAATATACAGGATACACTGAAAAAAGGCTGTGATAAAGGATTGCATAACAAAGATTTAGGATATCCTGACTTCCTGAACAATGTTCCTAAATGTAACTCTAATTTCGAAAATAATTTCCTCAAACAAAGTCACGAAGAACGTTATACTAAAAGAAATGGCTATGATGTCAATAATAAACGTATAGATAGAGATATGAATAGAAACAATGTCGAATATAGTAGCCTCAACGGCGACCTGCACGATTCATCAAAATATTCGCGGAATGCGAACGGAACAGAATCTGCACAGCACAAAAATTATAATAGAGGCGATACAGTCAAAAGTAAACTGGTGAACGTAGACAATGGAAGAATCGTGTCGTCATGTTCCGGCGAAAAGTTAAACGGTTATACCGAACGGCGGAACACGAAGGAGACACGACCACTGACCAGCGGACCGAAATCTATCGTGGAGCAACGTCTGGCAGAGCGGCTGGAAGTGAAGGTGTCGGAATTACCAGCACTGTATCTCGGCGTCGAGTCCTGGACACCTAAGTCTGCCGCTTTCCAGAGGAGTATGCGGGAACACGAGTGGAGTGTATCGTATGTACTTAAAACGTGTCCTTAACTATTCGCACCCAACTAACACAATCCTATCGTTCATCCTCGGTTACTTCGTGTACGTGTGTGATCATATGCATCGCGTTGCAGTTCGCGTGTTATGGCTAGGCAGTTAAATGCATCAGTTGTTCACGCGCCTCGTTATGAACGTGCCCAGTCGGATAAAAAAGAGAACCGCTGCCGATTGGCCGAGTGCATCGACATTGCTACCGCTGCTGCAGCCTATCTGCAGCCGGTTTAAAATATGTACATACACATCATACAGTTGTACGTGATAAATGTGATTTGAAAGGAGATGTAGTGACAAGGATTTAGAAAGGTATGGAAGGAAATATGGCAGTGCCCATAAACAAAGGGCATGATGTGGATTTGAAGGAAGCAAAAGAGAGTTGTGTCAGGCGTGAAATTGGTGTTGATAGCGAAATATAAAAATATACTGTTATTATTAGTATTTAGGTTAAAATATATGTTATAAAATAAGTTTGACTTATATCGCCATGACCGTTTTGCCTTGACGATATTTTGACGTCCGCGAAATATAATAAGCAGTAGTGACAACTGCAGTGAGGGTCGTCGAGTCGGTTGTGCAAAACTCATTGCACAATATGCCGTGACTCACCATCTCGGTGCTTTATTTCGTCTCGCCTCCTTACTTAATCTCGTCGCTCATTACCGCTATTCCATTGTGTACAATATTTTAATTTTTCGCTTAGCTTCTTTATACAGTTGTCTGAGGACTCCGTTAATTAGTTGTAGATTGCATTTTGTTTCGTTTCTTATTTTCATTTCTATACTAAGCTACTAAACGTGTGCGCGGATCTACTATATGGCTTGTTGGGCTTCAGTCCAGGGCCCCGTGGATTTAAGGGGCCCCCAGTTAAGTCAAGTCAAAGTCAAAAATAGACAATTATGCGAAAAAATCCATATTTTTATTAAATTAATCAGATCGTAAAGTTTGCAGCCCTGCAAATCCTGCGATTAATCAAACCTATTTAATTCAAGTCTACGTTCGGGTGTTGGTACTTCAAACTGACTTATTTTTTCCTTATACTTTGAGTAATTAGGTGGGCCCCTAAGTAGTATTAGCCCAGGGCCCCCTAAACTCACGGTCCGGCCCTGCGTGTGCTTGTATGATAAAAACAAGACGACAAAGTAGTTTTGTTTTGCGAGACTATTTACCAACTACTAGACCACGGTCACCTTATTTTTCGGTTTCTTTTTTCGATGCAAATTAACAAATAGCTGTGTGTTTCTTTGACCTGCCTTTATTATTTGTGGTTTTATTTACTTAGCAACTAGACATTGGTGGGCGCGATTGATTGTCATAGTTAGAAAAGATTCGCTTGGATAGCGTTCTCGGTGAATGTTCAAGGCCCCGTCCTGGTTTATTCGCCTGCAAAGGATTTCTCGTTCTAGTAGGCGTAGTGACGTATCAAATTTTGTTGTCGTGTCCGGTGAATTGAAAGACCACAGCGGTGTTTGTACCTACGCTGCATCAATTTCCTATCTAGTCATTGTTGTTACGTTACGGCCCGACACACTTGAAATGTTGACCCCAAAATTTCCCCTTTCAATGTTATTTGTAAACCTACATTTAATGTGTTTAATCTACAGTTCAATAACTGCATGTTGGAACCGCCGACTTTCGAGCTGATCCCGAAACGCGCCTTAGCCAATTCATGAAAGTGGTGGTACTACTCCAGGTTTTCTAGTGATCTACCACTCTTAAACTCTCATACACGCAGCAAAAATCTGTCTCATTTTTTATTAACAAGTATTTTTAATATCCAATTTAATACTAAAAATACTAAATATTTCACACCATAAATCTGAAATCTCGGTCAGTGTCTCATTGTATGACTCACTACCAAGCCCCAGGGGCTAAAATATTAGAAATATTACTCAAATCAAATCTAGTAAATTGTATTACAATTTTCTATAATGTGTTACATAGTTAAAGAACATGGGTAATGTAATAATTGTTATTATTGTTTGCAATTATAGTATTTTCCCACCTCTGCTCAGCAGTGAGGCGAAAGTGTGCTTTGTGTGCTGTGCTTTACCACCATTGCTACAACACTCTCACTTGCATTTTGAATCTCTGCCTTCATCTTGGAATATTTCCGCCCGTGTAATAACTAGATGCAACTTAATGACTGCCTGCTTTGCCGATTTCTAAAAGAGAGCTCGCTTTAACATTTACTATTTGTAATGTTTGATATTTCACTGTTTAATATTTATTTATTCATTAAGACTACTATGATAGACACCAAAGTGGCAGATAACTCCTATTTGCATCTCATTTTGACTTACATGTATTATAGTTAACAATTTTTTTTACATTTCTTTACTAAGCTTCTAAAGTGCTTATATCATAGAAACTGTACAGCCAAAATACATTTATCAAAGATATATTTGTACCAGCAAGTGGTTTCGAACCCGTGCTCTTGGTTTGCGTGACTATTGCACTGCCACTACACCACGGTTGCCTTAAATAATGTTAGTATCACAATATTATTATTAGAAAATATAAAATAATAATTAAGTACCTACTATTTTTTTTACTCTCAATCACTAGTTATTTCTTAAATTCTACTTAACTTTTCTCTTGAACGTTTAAATAAGTTTCTAAGCGACATATAGATTTCTAGGAGAAATATTGGCTTATGTTTCTTTCAAGAAATTTTGTTTTTGTTTAAATTCCTTTGCCTTTATTCTCGAAACTAATTTTTATTTATTTGTACTTTTAAAAACAATATGTTATTTACATAAACAACATTACATTTTACATAATTGCCCAAAGTTTAAAGTCGAAAACTTTTCACCCCTCATGCTTGTTGACTGTCAATTAGTCTGCAAAATGTTATCACATGTTTATCACTTATATGTGCAGCCATAGATTACATGCCACTAGACGGTGCATAGAAGGAAAGCTCTACGACTATCTCATCAGCCCTAACTATTTGTACAGTAAAATTAGCTTGGAGACGTTTTTGCATTTGTAGTAGGTAGTGTGTGTAGTACACACGCCTAAGATTATATCGTGGCGGCAGATAAAGATGTTACGATCTCATATCAGTTTTAGCTTAGAGACTTTGCGTTTGTAGTAGTGTACATTCAGCAAATAAATAAATAAACAACTTTTATATTTTTTAATAATTTAAATTTTGCCGTAACGTGTGTCAATAATGGAAACGCGCTCTTAGGCGCACTACTCCAAATGCATAAACGTCTCCAAGCTAATTTGACTGTACAAACTAATGGACAAGTGGTTCTTGTGGCCTTATGATCTGTATGTGCAGCACACGCAGCACGTACTAATGATGGATGTAATGAATGCCAAACGCTTGCTTGCCACCGCTCGTCTCGGTTCAACTTTCACTGCAAACTGGTCACACCATAGCTGGGACACGTGCACACGCCCCTGTGCTTTACACTTCGCCATAATCAACGTTTTTGTACTAAGAAAATTGTTCACTCGAATGGAAAATGTGGCTTACTTCGCGTCGTACCTATGAGCTTCGTTAGACTATTATTTGAAGGTGATGGGTTTATTTTGCTATGATTTCACAATGCAAGTTTAATTTGGGTTTTCTTTTTTAATAGACAAAACAATAAAGTATTGGCATATTTGATGTATTTTTCTATAGTATCATGCTGCCATGGTTCTTTTGTCATCGGTGCTCACGGACTTCCCGTTGCTTGCCGTTTTGTCCACTCGTGTCTTATAATTCTCAGTTGTATATTTTGCCTACTACTTAACATCTAGAAGAAGTAGTATTTTCTTAAATTTTGCGCGAACAGTGACCTGGACCCCATAATTAACAAACTCAAGTCCCAAGTCCAGCCAAACCAGATGACACCGTCAGTTATTTTTTGTAAAAAATTTAAATAAACTGAGAACAGAAAAAAGAAATAAACAAAATCATAACATCAAGCGGGGTAGTTTCTGAAACAATAACAGCATCAACCAATAGAACGACCAACACCTCAGTCTCTCCGTGACCACGATGGCTGCAAAGCTCTCGAAACGTCGAATTATAAAAAAAATGTATAATCAATAACCAAAATAAACGCGGTAGTAAGCCGCATAAAATTTATTTTATTCAATAATTTAGAAGGTCCTAAGTAGCTTACAACTATTTAGAAAATTTAAGAGTATTATCTCTCGCACATAAAGCTTTAAATATTATTTTTATTTTGACGCGATACTTCGACTTGCCTCAGTCGCCATCAATATCACACACCTTTATAAACTTAATTAAAAATTATATCTGTTTTAATATTTCTGAGTAGTAGGTAACACAAGGAATGAACATTAAAGTAGTGTATAATCTACAGCCAATCTTAATAGGCCAGATTTGACAGCTCAAATAGTGATGTGTATTATTCATTCAATTTGGTTTTGAATGAATAATAATGAATAAAACTGTTCCTCGATAATCAAATAAAAATATAATCTTTATTTTTAAAAATAATATTTGTAACATTTTATAGCTTAGTATAGAAATGTTGTAATAAATTGAAAGAAAATGGCAGGTATTAATTGTTTAAAATTTATTAAATGTATATTATTATTATTTGCGTGAAGAACATCTAGTACAACACTATTGCAATATAATACAATTAGTTTTAAACGTTGATTCCTTGGAAGCGATGCAGCGCAATTAATATTTCACATCGGTGGGTTAATGGTTCTTTAATATGTAAAATCTGTCTGATTAGAACGGCCGCGTGGTAGGTGGTCTTATTCACATTTGATTAAAGTTAGACGAACAATAAAGTTTAGTACAGTAGAATAAAGTTTATATGGCACATTAAATTTATAATAAGCTGTAAATTCCATCGTAAAATATCTATTATAATAGACTTCTGTTTTAACCACTCATTTGGGTTAATCGACCACGTTCGCTTTGTTTGCTACTTACAACATGTATCGGGCACGAACTTGCTACTCTTAAAATTGAACTCAATTAGAACCAGACCGCTAATGACAGCAACTGGAAAGGTGGTGCCGCATTTGTGAGCGATCAATTTATTTTTATATACATTTTTATACTAAGCTACTAAAGTGCTTGTATCATAGAAACAGGACAAACAAAGAACATATATCAAAGATACATTGGTACCGGCGAGTGGTTTCGAACTCGTACTCTCGACGAGTTCGAACCGTGGTGTAGTGGCAACCATTGCACTGCCACTTCACCACGGTTGCCTTTATTATGTCAGTGTTAATTAATAATTATTAAACGCCTATTACTTTTTTAGCTTGGACTTGTATGTTGTAGGCAATTGGTAGTCATTTTCTCAGTCTGCTGATCCGGAGTAATATCTCTTTTAAGTGTACAGACTGCGAAGTGACTCAATCCCGTTTCGGGATTAGCTAGAAAGTTGCCGGTTTTATATAGGCCGGCAAAGTGGATGCGACCCTATATATCTAATCTTCCTTTAACGGCAGTGGACATGTAGCTACTCATGTTTACTCCATTTTACATCGTCGTGGTTCGGTTTGGTCTCGAACAGTCCTTTAGCATTGTCTTGTATATCTTCGTAGTCTCCACTGTTTAACGCATTTCTTATGGCGACAGATGTTTCTATCCCAATAATTATTTTAACTTTATAATATACAGATATATAAAAAATGTATAATATGGTCGTGCTACTTGTAAGGTTGCTAACTCGATTAACGCTACACGCTCCTATTGGTAGATTGGTATCCAACCTGGTGAGCAAAGGTCGCTTACCTGCCCTAAAGAGGTTACATCTGATAAGCTATACAAAGATTGCAAGTTATTTTATGTCATAATTGTATATTATTATAATCTCAACAAGCACATGAGTTTGCAAATAGCATAGGATCTCTACAATGAATAATAATTTTATTTAGTTAAAATTATTTATTGCAAATTTTGCGCGAACAATAATTAATGAATTAAACAATTTTTATGCAGCTTACTATCGCGTTTGTTTTTGGTTAATGATTGTAAGTACACTTTTTCTTTTGTACAATCATCTCCGTGACCACGATGGCTGCAAAGCTCTCGAATCGTTAATAACCAAAATAAACGCGATAGTGAGCTGCATAATATTTGTTTAATTCAAGATGTTCTACCAGCTAACCTTTGGGATAGGTTAAATAATAAAACATACAGAATAGGCAGGGTGTAGAAACAAAAGTAAACACAAAATAACTTTTCTTGGTTTCATCGTCAATTTAGCAGTACTTCTGATTATTTATATCTAATATTGCCATCGCAGCTACTACCTAGCCTATTTTTAATTCTATACTATTCTACCTAGGCTTGTCATATGTCAGCACCCCGCCTGATGTTAAGCTGGGGTGTAGTTCATGACTAAATGCGATCCACCACGCGCGCCGGCTGATTCCGAAACGCGACTAAGTCATTTCACGATATGTACACTTGTACTGCTCCGGATTGGCAGATTATGTATTCGTAACTTATTCAATTTCAATTCAATCAATTCGATGTTTTGAGAATATCAATTAAGTCGAACTGTTCCGATAATAATCAATCTTTGAACATATTTTCCCTTGAGAATTTACTTGCCCTACATCAAGGATTCGTAAAGATAATGCGAGATTAGCTTCAGTGTATGTGTTTGACTAAAATAGTTGTAACATTATCAGGCAGAGTTCACCGACCGTGTTTGGGTACCGATGACCTAAATTGATTTTTTTGTATGCATTCATCGTCCTCTAAGTTTATACAAGCGAACTGACATTGAGTTTTAACATCCTTGTATGTTTAAAGAACACTCGAATTCTTTTAACATATTTATTATAAACCAGGCCATTCTGTTGACTGAATCGGCAGTTGAATTAAAAGGTGCAGTGCGTCGTTTCTTTGTAATTATCAACTTCTTCACGCAATACTTGGATGTTTCACAAGAAGCACCATTGGCAAGCATATTGACCGCGGACTGAGGCAACCGTGTACTCAGTCGTTTTTTTTCAGTCTTTAGTACTCTTGGGTCGAGACTCACTGCAGGTCAAAGGTCTCCCTCTCTTTTTTCCATCACTCACGACACTGCGGTCTCTTGCCATGAAATATAGTGGACATCTCCTTTTGGGTATATCGCGATGGCTTTTGCAATTTGGAGTCCATTCAGTAGTAGACTTTTGTCATGAGGCATCAGACATGCGGCAGAGATGACTCGCCCATTCCCACTTATTTGGTAACATATTGAAATGGTGCTCGAGTTATTGGTTGGTTAAATAATGGAAAAAATCCAAGCTAATATGTTAAGCCACATTCATTTCATTATTTATCAAATGGACAAATATTTAATAACGTAGTGCAAACAACAAAGAGTTTTATAATCTTCAAGTTGACATTGAGAATTTTAAACTACAAGAAGGAAACGTGAAATTAGTCAGTTTAAATAATTATTGACAGTGTTAAGCTGATGCGTTAGTAAATTAATGTTATCGTAATAGCCTTGTAAATTAGATCATTTTTGACACAGACTAATGGTGGTACCTTGACAGTCAAATCCACAATCTCGAGCGGTCACCACACCCACATGAGAAATCCTTTTGCGTTATCGAATTAGTTTTTACAAATCCTTAAATGCGACCGAAACTAATTACTAGCTAATATTATGTATTGATACGATATTTTGGAAATTTTAATGTGCTGGCTATTAAATTAGTTTATTATGAAATGCCGTCACTGAGGCAGCCGTAAACTGAAATAGCTTTCACAGTCGTCAGCACTTTTAGACCTTCCCTTGCTTACTATCATGCAAATCAAGATCAAATTTTCAATTTGATATCGCGATTATTTAGTCTTCTAAACAAACCGAAAATTTCCACTAAAATTTTTCATAATAGATGTCGGCAGTATATATATTTTGTTACCATGTGAGAATATGCATTGGTATTTTGATTGCTATAACTGATAAAAACCACCATAGTGTTGCGTCCCTAATTGTAGCATTAATGTGGAGAGAGAGAGCCGTCATTGACCTGGTGCGGCTCCACCGGCAATTAGTTGCGGCTGCACTGACACGGTTCACAGTAATTGCTCATCCGCCGCGGCCTTGTCTCCTGCGACCGGACGACCGACTGCCCCTCTCTAGACATTTCAAGATGATGTAGCATAATGATCGAGCACGTCGCTTAAATATGGATCACGATCCGGTTTTGATGTCGTCTATTTTTTGTTTTAGCTACCTCAGCCTAATCTTAACCTTTATCTATCATCTTCAAACTAGAAGCTTCTTATTTAATGTCAAAGTTATTTCGTTATGCTTGTCAATGTTAATCTGATATATTTTTCACTGATGAGAAAATTTCATTTCAATTCCGGTTTCCCGACATTCAATTAAGATTTATCGACTTTTCAAAATGAATTTAATAAAACGATCCAACATTAAATAGCCTTTTCAGTAACACGGATTCTTATCGGGAGTAATTTTAGCAATTTCCTTAATGGCTTCCCTCCCAGCCGATGTGATCGGATTTGATGTTTTTTTTTTCAATTAGAGGTTGATTGACAGTGTGTTTTAACCTCTTTTTTCGGGAAGCGGATATGTGTCGAGACGTGATTAATTTTACTTCAATTAGTGACGCTGTTAGTGATAACATATTTTATCATTTATTTGGATGTTATTTCCATGAATAAAATTCGTCACATCTATGTAAATAAGTTTTTATTTTATGGCATGAGAAATCCCGCGGACCGGTTCTATTACTACGTCGTCGCTCTACGATTCCACTGATCGTGACGTCGCGCGTCATCTTCCACTTTCTCTGGTGATTTCTACAAATATTGACAATCTCCTTTATCACGCTCACCCTGGTCGCGAAGTGAAACTAAAAGTGCATCGTAACATTCGTACATAATACGAGGATTGCTTATTACTACACTTGAAAAGTACACTTGAAAGTTTTACGCCAGTGCTTCAACTTGCTTCCCTGCAAACATTTCATTTAAAATTAACTTACCGTATTTAACAAGCTTTTCTGTTATACTTAACTTTTTTTTATTTTTTAAACTATTTACTATACATGAATTAAGCTAACTTAAGTAAGTGCTTGTATCGTAGAAACAAAACAACTAAAGTACATATATATCACAGATACAATGGTACCGGCAAGTGATTTTGAACCCGTGCTCTCGGTTTGCCTGACAATTACACAACCACTACACCACGATCGTCATCTATAAACTATAATATTAGATGCCCATGTGTTCTCCCTATCAGAGGTCGATAGCAAAGTGACGGCGCCTGGGAACAACTCTGTAATCAGGACCTACCTTCAAATATCGCGTACGAAAAAAACTTTTAAATAATTTATAAAAAATAATAAAATCACAATAATGCTTTAAATGTAAACAATTGAATTATGCAAGTGGAAGTAAGGAGACATTAGCGACCTACGCACGGTCGTACAGTCATAACATTATAAATAGAATGGCAACCAAGTAACCGATCACCGGTATTTGATAAACAGAAGGCTCTTCGACGAAAGTGAACGTCCGGTGTGTTTGTTATTCGCCACACACGACACGAGACGCCACAATAGCGACTTCCAGCTAATTGTAAACAATGTCGTTCCACTAAATAAAGACAGGGGCAATTCGATGTATAATGCGATTAAAATAAGAATAGGACAGAAACGGCGCCATTTTGTGACGTCTAACTCTCCAAATCTGATGTGGATGGATGCGTTAAACAAGGCAGGCCCCAGGAGGGTGTTTTTCGACCAAATCGGAGACATCCTCAAGAAAGCTAGGTTGCCCATAACTACAGAGCCTGTATGAAGATATTTGTGGATGTGAAGTAAGCAAGGGAGTTGTGTTAGGATCGTGGTAAGTGGCGCTCTATTGTCTCTGCCTATCCCTGTGGGAGTAGGGCGTGACAATTTTATTGATTGATTGATAACTCTCCAACCAACTTCACTTTAGTATGGTGACTTTTTCTTTACGGACCGTCAAGAAAAAGGCATTTTTGAATCAGTCAAGTGAAGTCAGTCCACAGCCCGTCCTATTCTTATTCTAATACCATAGTAACGTTTGTTTCTTTTAAAACCTACTGCGAAGGTAGCGACCCAAGTTCAACCTCTCAGCAACTGATGCTAAACAATGTGGCACTTTAATGCACGCCATTTGTTTAGCGACGCCCTCGCACTGCTCGACTCCTCGCTCGGCCGTGTCACTAACTAGCTGAGAATTAACCTTATTTGTCACATCGTACCCATATCGAGATGCGTTATAAATATTTCAACACGAAAACCTATTTAGAGTAGAATGACCCACGAGCACTAGGCGACAGTGTTTATTATGTCATGAATAATACAAGTTTTGTCCATTACAATTCGCTTTGATGTATTAATTCTGTCCTTTAAGGTATCGTTGTATGGAAGCTGGTCTGATACACCTTGTGTTATTTATATAATAAACCTATTACGAAAAATGTGGACAGATGGGCCCTGTTACGAGCACAGCTACGTACCGACATGTAATCTCATTAGAATAAGTGTCTTGTGTCCCCATTCTCGAGTGCATAATGCCAGTTGCGTTGCACCCAACGGCGACGGCCATTTCCTTGTGTCTCGATCACTATTTATTCCTATACTAAAGTGCTTGTATCATAGTAACAGGACAACCAAAGTACATATTATATCAAAGATACATTGGTACGTGCAAGTGGTTTTGATGAACTCTCGGTTTGCGTAATCATTTCACACCACGGTCGCCTTAATATGTTTATAATAGGCCGGCATAGTGAATGCTATTGCTACTTGCAGTTATTTAACTGTAGTAGCGACCGCCTCTATTCATGGACCGCACTCCAATTTAACATCAGGCGGGGTGCTGTCATATGTCGAGTCACAATAAATAATAGTGTTTGTTGTGTATTTTGTTTGCAACAATTTGTATGGTGAATTGTAATGAATGCGGTCTGTCGCGAAACCGAGGGCGCCCGGTCTAGCCCACGTAATATAAGAGACTGGTGAGCTTATGACAGAGAGCTTATTTTGCTATTGATGCAATATCAACTGTAGCCTGTATTAATTGCATACGAAATAATATACAGTTTGAACGCGGAATATAATCTTGATTTTTTAATATACCAATCAATCAAATTGTAACGCCTTTTTCCCATAGGGATAGGCAGGGACAATGGAGCGCCACTTACCACTATCCTTACACAACTCCCTTGCTTCCTTCACATCCACAATTCTCTTCATACAGGCTCTGTGGTTATGGGCACTAGGCAACCCAGCTTTCTTGAGGACGTCTCCGATTGACAATTTGATTGATTAAAATACCAAATGGCATCTAATGGTTTTATGTATATTTTTATTAAACACATTTGTACATTTCTAGGCTAAGCTAGTAAACTTATAGATATAAGCTTGTATTATGCATTTTTAACTGGGTGACCAACGTTTATGCACACAGATACATTGATACCAGCAAGTTGTTTCGGAACTGAAGCTCCTCGGTTTGCCAATAGACCACGGTAGTGTAATGGGGCGTCCTCACGGGGCGATTTTAGTTGATCAACTGCGAAATCGTTCGTGATTTGAACCATCTGAAGAGACTTTCAATCACGTTGAAGCAATAAATATCTATTCAACAAAAGTTAAAGACTTTTCGACTTTTGTTGATTCATAGCTGACAGCGAATCGACTCGTCTGAACTTGTTCGTTCAACTTGCATTGAATAATCAGTCCAATCAAACAGTCAATCAGCGCGATTGAGTACCTATGTACTGTATATTGCATTCCTCACCAGTATTTTGTTTGTTTGTAAAATAAAATGTGAATTGTGGCGTCCACATCCACGAGAAAAATGCTAAAATGGACATATAGTGTAATATTGAGTCGATTATTATTGAATCGTGAGAACGCTACCGTTAATATTTGCTTTCGAATTTTTGTTTATCGATAAATATTGATCAACTATAATCGCCCCGTGAGAACGCCCCATTAAATGTTTAAAATGCGCATGAATAAAATGAGAAACGTGTAACGTTAGACGATATAATGCTAGTAGGTATTTATAATAATAATAAGTATTATAATTTTACGTCTTATAATAAATAGAAATATAATTAATTACTAAAGTATTACGGTACATATGATAGATATGTTACGATCGTTGATTTATTACGAATGACACTGATCACCTCACTATGTTTGTGTTTGTATCTATGGGCGGCTCAGTAGAGCAGCGGCCAGCCACCAAGTGTGGACGACCGCTCTGCGCGAAATTTACACTCGTTTCATAAACACTGAAACGCCATCTCGTGTTGAGTAGTGGAAGTGATGAAAATATTTTGAATAGTAACCTATTTTTTAAGTCACATTGTAGTCATCGGCTTTTTCTATGGACGTACATTTCTTTAAATAACAATTTGTTTTTAAATAATATTGTAAATTAACCCTATTCAGAAATAATTTAAGACGGATCGTAAAAGCAAATGGCGATATTTCAGACTTATATTTCAAACGTGTTGCACTGTGCCAACATATTTTCAAGTTGACACGTGCTCCGATGGGTATTCATTCGAGGGCACGAATGCTCGTTCATCAACGTTAGTACTTTTCTTATTAACACACGTACACACCTATGATCACCAACGCGCTTCTCTGTTTCTCGTTGGCCAACCCCTTAACCCTATAGCCTCTTGATTGGTCCATTTCACAGTTCGGAGCATTCGTGGAGACGCAGAACGGATAGGTCTAAACGTTCGCATCACCGTCGATCTCCGACATCTCATCGGCGTCGCAGGCATCACCGAGAAGAATCTTCAACGCGGTCGCCGTGTGATCAGGTCAGTTGCAAAATCACAGTTTATGATAAAGAGAAGCATGAAAGGTTTGCAATGTACTGTACTACCCTGCTTTCCGCCTAGATCTTATACCTAGTGTCCACCCGACAGCTACTTGCTGACAACATACCGCAAGCATGGTGCGGAACAAGAATAAAGCGCGCACGTCACAGTGCCAGTTCGTAATAACACACAAACGGGTTTGGCTCTGGAGTGCGCGTGCGCGTGCGCCTTCGCCCGTGAAGATGCGCTAGAGTCGCCTCCTCTCGCCTGCGCCCGTTCTATTTATGTGCGACTCCGTCACTCACGGTGCGCTTTCAGTCAGTCGCGAAACTCTGCCGGCCGCCCGGCTCGCGCCCATCGTATAGCCGAAATTCGGTCCGGGTTGGCTCGCGGGGCGGTCCGCGTGTGAACCATGGCCTCAGAACCACCTCGTCCTCCCCCGAGGAACTTATTATTCTGTGGCCCCCCACCCTCACTACCTCAAATACGTCTGCTACCTTGTCAGTCTCCGCACGATACCAACTCTCAGCCAATAACAAATATCGATGACAATCAAATAACAGAAACATACGCATTGAATGAAATAAACAACGTGGGTGTGCCAACTTTTGAGGATCAGCTTCCATTGCCTGTAGTCGATTATGTTTTTCAAAAAGACATAAACGATAACCACCAAAACTTGACACATGTGAATAACGCATATTGTTTAAGAAGGACGCAAAGTTTTGATAGTGTTGATATTTATGGTTGTGCTCGTTATAATAATTACGGTGACAGTTACGCTCGAAGTAGACGATCTGAGCCTGATTTATCAAAGTATAGTTTATTCGTTGAAGCTGAAGTGACGGTCGATTATAATTTACTCAATGCACCATCTTTAGTCCTTAATAATCCGTTTTATGATGGTTCTTACGCATTAGATATAACTGAAAATAGTGAAACAATGGTAGCATTGCCCGAAAGTTATTTAGCTTTCGAAGACTCTTTTGTTCCCACGTGGAACTGTGTACAAGATGTCCCTATTCAAGGTGCCCATGAGTATTTATATGAAGGTATGCCAATGTTACCTCCAGATGATCCATGGTCTACATATGGTATAGATAATGTGTCGTTTCAATATTCACCTAACTTCCAAGATATAGGCGTTGATACAGAGGGTGGTGATATACAATACATGCCTTTAAATGATATCGATTCATCTTTACCGGAGTATATGAGTCTGCCTGTGATGGAGCATGCAGTTGTGGACAATTTTGTAGATCACGGTTATAATACAGACACGGCGATCGTCACAGAACTGTCGCCAACAGACGCATGTAGAAATCAGGAACATTCGGATAATAAAGAGTCATTAACATCTCCTACGTCACCAGTTCCCGTTGAAAATGTTGCCTCTGCGAACGATGAGAAAATTTTATCTTTGTGCAATAAAATATCACCTACGCAAAGTGAAGATTCATTTAATGCAGATATATCTGTTGACGTTACGTCAAGTTTAGCTATTGTACCTAATAGCTTTGTTGATCAGTTACCTATGAGGAATGCAGACGATACAAGTAATGGAACATCTCCGAGTTCTAATGACTATCAAGAGGCATCTACTCTTGATGTTGTACAAAGCTTAGATGACTTATCAACTTGTGATAGTACTGATTTTTCACAAAGTCGAGATGACATTTCGCCTGCTGATAATAAATTGCCTCAGGATAAGAACGATTCTGACAGTACTCAAAGCAAAAATGAAGCCACTACAGTAACATCGAATAAAAGTTTAGATAATAGTAATGAACACACATTAGCGAGCAATGCACCAGTACACGAAAGACCTCAAGCACCTCAATTACCACCTAAGTTACCAGTAGCAAATGACGATACTTATGATTCGAAACCTAAAAGTTATAGATCGTCTTCATTGACACCAACACGGCCCAAAATCCTTAATGATCACTACAATAACAAAAGTATTCAATCAATGACGTTAAGAAAAGAATTAACAAGTGATGTTATGAACAAAGAAGTTACATCAAAGTTGTCTATTACGACTAAGAAACAGCCACCGGCTCGACCGCCCGCTGTCCCCCCGGCGTGGTTGACTAATAAAGGCGAACAAGTGCCGCCACAAATATTTGTCCAAGATGTGAGCACCACTAATCAATTCCATAACACTTCAACTGTGGCAAGTCAGAAGGAAACCATTGTTGACGCTAAACCGTCGTGCTCGTACACGGCTCCACAACCATCGACATCACAATTAAAAACTAAGGAAGTCGAGGTCAGACCCAAATTCAACATTGATATTTAGACTGAGGCAATTTTTATTATTCTATTAGCTCTCTTGGACCTCCTCTTGCTTCTCATCTGGCAAGTCGAGGTCGGATGTTTCGTTTCAATAGTAATAAAAGTGTATATTGTGATGATTATGTTGCAATTTGTTTATTTTATTTAATGAGTGAAATGCATCGGTGGTGTGTGTGCGCAACGCCTCGGCCAGCTTGTACACTATTGAGAGCATGCGTGTCTATTTTAGATGGATTTTTAGGTCAAGGAGCACAATTTATTATGTGATTATTACATATTTGTTTAATTATAATTATTGGATTAAGAGAATTGTGGACGTGAAGCGAGAGATTTGTCAGTATCGTCATAAGTGGCACTTCGTTGTCTTTGCCTATCCCTGTGGGAATTAACGCGTGACGATTGATGGTGATGATTATTTTATAATTTTGTAATATATATTTTTGTTATTAACTTGTGCCTTTCTCAATTAAAATTTAACTACCATTTTAATGCCGCATATACAAATAGTTCTAAAATAAACTGTTTAGTGACCGTGAGTGACTATTTTTGCAATGTTCTTTACTGGGCGTATGAATTCATTCGAAACTCCATAGAGGATGGATACGTTACAATTGTAGCGCCTAGACATATTTAAACGTATTATTTGTCGACTATTCCTAATTTCAGTCTTGAAATTACTTTTGGGTTCAAAGACCTGACCAAGTATTAAATTTTAATAGTTTTTTTTAATACATGAAAGTACCACGTGTGTTTTCTATTGTTGAAAGTATGTGTTCATAAGTTAACGTCGCGTATTATTACACACTGCAGACCGAAATAGCATTAGCAGCTGACGCTAAGGATATGGAAAGAATAGAATAACTAAATAAGAACTAATTCAGTGTTATTTATCTCATTTATACTATGTTTATACCACGTGTGACTGAAAGAGACAACTACTTGTACTTTAATTCCTTTCTTTCAAAGGTTGTCAGTACTTTTAATACTGAATAATTAAAAGTCACGTGATAGCAAGAGTAGCGGCATTATTGCTCCGTCATCCTTTTTTGAAGTATTTTAATGTCATTTGTTATTGTGTCAAATTAGGTTGTCCAATGATCATCAAAACTAGTGATAACATTCTAAATTACGAATGTAAAAATGTATATTTATCCCCTTCTGACTTGTTTTTAATGCCATAAGTGAAAATAGTATAAACGGTTGTATTTTGTAGCTATTTTAGGGCTCCTTCTAAATCTTAAGTCCAAATTCTTTGAGCTAACGTGAGGCGGGACGTTTACATTGATGTCTAATAGATGGCGCTTGTAGTACGCGCGTCTAGAATGCCAAGTATGAGTGCGCATGCGCGTCCCAGAAATAGTGTTGGTCCGATCACCTTCACCTAGGCAGAGCACGCCCGCTCTGTTATGATAAAACAAGCGCAACTCGCTCTCTTGCTCACACGCCCACTCTATAAAGCGTAGAATATAAAAATATACTAAAATTTAAATCTACACTCAACTGATTCCAAGCAATCGTCTGAACTAATTCGCTTTATCGTCGTTGATACGATTCATGTCAGTAAAGACTTTACAGGGGAAACAAATATCTCTTTGTTAAAACTATTATCGGCAAAGGCGACCGTGGTGTAGTGGCAGTGCAATGGTTACGCAAACCGAACAGCACAAGTTCGAGACCACCCACCGTTACCAATGTATCTTTGATATATGTACTTTGGCTGTCCTGTTTCTATGATACAAGCACTTTAGTAGCTTAGTATAGAAATGTAAATAAATAAATAAAAATAATCCGATGTGATATTCGGAGATATCCTCAAGAGAGCTGGGCTGCCCTGTGCCCATAACCGTAGAATATATGAAGAGAATTGTGTATGCGAAGGAGTTATGTCAGGATATTGGCAAGTGGCGCTCCATTGTCTGACCTGTTCTTGTGGAAAAAAGGCGTGACAAATTGATTGATTGATTTAAAACTATCAGCCTTATATATTATAATAATTTAAATTAAAAAAAGTTTTAAATTGTTTTTTTTATAACTGACATAATTCGTATTGCAATATCGACGAAGATAGTTTTATGTAAATTATAACATACGGATGCACACATCGATGCTTGTTCTAATAAAAATTCATTAAATACTCGTCGCCAATTGAAATGTTCAATTAAAACTTGCTATATCAAGTTTGTGGCGGATTGGCCACAGCCGCAATAGTTGGTTGTGATCATTGTAAATTACATATAGTTAAATCATTATTCACACATAAGTGCGATTTGTAGAAAATAACTTTCTCTGTGTGACGTAGGTACTTTGCAGAAGTGCGCTATGATATCTAGCTACTACAGGCCATATATCAACAGGCATATAAACCAACAGAATATCTCCACAGGCAGTTGATCAGCCCCTTTCCCAATTGCTTATTCATCATATTCATAAATCTAATTTATCATCATATAAATCACCATTTGTCCCGGATTCGATTTTCGTTCGTATCAAATATTTGTTTCATAGCTTTTATTTGTAATAATTAATAATTAGATTATTTGCTACAAATTTTGTTGATATAAAAAACAGCGAATATTTGCTCCAGGTCCGGTTATCAAAGAGTGGTATCCGAGTGGTATAAGTGCCGATACGGGATAGTAACACCACTTACAAATATACAGACAGTAAAGTGATTTAGTCGCGTTTAGGGATCAGCTTGTAAGTTCCAACTAGGCCGGCATAGTAAACGTGACTGCTACTTACAGTTATTTGACTGTAAGTAGCAGTCACCTATATTCATAGGTTGCACTCCAGCTTAACATCAGGCGGGGTGATGTCAGATAATGTATAACCTAGGGCATAAACTTTTTAAATAAATAAAATATAATGAATTTAGATAACGAAATAGAAAAACAATAAAGAAAAAAAGTTGTGTGTACTTATCAATATGAAAGAGTAGATATCATTGTTTTTTTTTTTTACCAAGAGGTCAAGTTCATTGATGTGTATAACGTTCCAGTTGGCTATAGACGAAGCGATATGGGCTGATAAATGAGGGGCGTTACGTACTATATCTATTTGGTAATGTTTTGTTCCTTCCGGATGACCTCGCCGATAGCCCTCAAGCGGCGAGTGAAACCTGCCGAAGCGTCTTGCATGTAATTGCCCAAATCTTATCAGTGTAGCGTTTATTTTTAATGTTACATATTATAAAACACTTCGTTCGTAATCATACATTCACTTTGCTCGTATCTTTAATTTCACTGATAACCAACAGGGCATGTGACAGTTTTTGTCTCTTTCAAAGGTGAATAAAACCAACGAAAGAAAACATTATCAACGTACATTCTTACAACAGGATTATTGTCAAATAACATATTATGTAATAAAAGTTAATTTTTCGTTGTCATCGTAAGAAATTTATTTTTTGCGAATTTTCGCTGGGGATTTTTTTATCTGTTCTTTGATACAATAATCTGAACTTAATACATTGATAAAATTTATTATTACTTTCACACTGACGAGTAGAATATCTGTAATATTTTTTTTATTTATTTTATTGCACAGTAAAAACATATAATAATACAATAAATAAATAATAATACAACGGACGAGCTTGATGCTAAATAACATTTTCTACCAGCTTACTTTTGGGAGAGAAGTGACAATAAATGTTGAGGGAGCTTATACTAAAATACTAAAACTTATAGAGGTTATACTAAAATACAAAAACACAAGAAAAAAAAACAAATAATTAATACCTTGTGTTATGTATACGAGTAGACGTTTTTTTCTTGTTTGGTTCTATATAGACGTTCACGTTCTCAATGCAAACTAAAGAAATTCATATAAAATTGTTTTTTAAATACGTCTAAGAATTTAATTTAAAATACTTTGCAATATTGTCATTGATACCGCCTATTCGCGGACATATCCTGTTCCAACCGAAATCATTTGTTTTCCAGTTTCTTAGTCATACTTCTCAATTAAAAGTCCCGAGCGGTCGCTTTACAAACAATAGCTCTCTGGAATTTTTATTAAAGTTTTAATTAAAAAGTATAAATGATATGAAACACGGTACCTACATACTCCGCCAACGAACCACCAGTGTGCTATCGGCCGGCTCTCAGATATGCCGCCCCTAACTCCCAGTGCTAGTGAAGTTTAATAAAAACATGGCGAAAACAGTGATAATGTCCGATTTGACAGTGAAGAACGATAGGTTTAAATTGCCACTGAAATTGTCGTCTTTCTATAATTTATATAAAAAGTTGCTAAAAGAACACGGTTGCAAATGGCACGATGTTGTGCGGTTAATAAATGTGATTGCCGAAACTGTGTTTGAAGTTGACAGTGCTAGTGATTTCTTAGCAGGAAAGGTCCGTGTTTATATTTTAAAACATCTGTAATCATGTTGGCCGGCATAGTGGCGGCGACAGAGGCAAGGCAAATCTTGGACCTCTCCTTGCTTATAAGGCAAGTCGTGGTCAGCTGTCCGGTCTCCATATAAAAAAAGTTAATTAATGCATTTTTAAAGGAATGCTTTGATGGTTTGGGCACATGAAAAGGATGAGTGAAAGTAGATTAACGAAAGAAATTTATAAATCTGATGTGGATGACATCCTCAAGAAAGCTAGGTTGCCTAGTGCCCATAACCACAGGTCCTGTATGAGGAGAATTATGAATGTGAAGGAAGCAAGGGAGTTGTGTAAGGATCGTCGTAAGTGGCGCTCCATTGTCTAATTGATTGATTGATAATGCATTTTCCTAAATTGCTAAAACTAAAGGCTCATTTTTTTTTAAATTCATTTACTTATTTGCTTGTCAAACATGATTATTATATCGGTGTTGTTATACTTGTTATCTTATACTTGATCCAATGCACTAAAAGTAAATTAAGATAGGATATTTACAAATGTCTGTGTTTGCAAATTTAAAAAACACTAGTATATTCCCTAAAGCAATTAATGCAAAAATAGCAACAATTTTTTAAAAGTTTCTGAACTAACCTACTAAAAGTGCTAAGGAAATACTAAAGTTCATATATCAAAGATCGCCTACAAAATATTGTGGGTACTGACAAGTGATTTCGAACCTGGATTTGCGTGACCATTGCACTACCACGTCACTACACCACGGTCGCCGTAATTAATCACACATTTCGCATTGAATATAATCGTTTTTTGATAGGCAAAACTATATTTATTAAATGACAAGGTCGGTGTGTAATTTCTTTGTACACGAATAGTCACGATACACAAAAATGAATAGCTCTTCCGGTGCAGCAGCTATTGGTATTCGTGAATAATATGAACGCCGCAATTTAGCTACATAATGAAATATGTATACAATAAATAAAGGCATTTTTTAAATTGTTACTAGTCATATGACAACACCCCGCTTGATGTGCGGGGTAATATAAACAATTAATTACCTTTTAACAGAAGTTGAAACGCGACTGAGTCACTTTACTGTCTGTATCAGTGTTTCCCAATGTGGGGCCCACACGGCTTTGGGTTATTTAAATGCAATGCTAGATATACAGAATAAACTAGATAGACAAATCTAACAAAAAAGGCAAATTCTTAAAAATTTTAGAAATATTAAGGGGGGCATGTTCTAAAAAGGTTTGGGAAACGCTGGACTATATAATGCGATTAAAATAAGAATAGGACGGAATTGGCGCTATTTTGTGACGTCTAACTCTCCAACCAACTTCACTTTGGAATGGTGTCTTTTTCTTTGCGGACCGTCAAAACAAGACGAATTTGAATCAGTCAAGTGAAGTTAGTCAACAACCCGTCCTATTTTTATTCTAATAGCATAGTACACTTAAAAGTGGTGGTACTACCCCGGTTCGACAGACTAGGCCTGCCAAATGCATTTTTATTGTATTTATATAAAAATCTTAAAATTCAGTAATATTTTAATTCTAATTCAGTACTAATGGATACTGACTGTGGCTTACCATGGACAGTGGTGTTTCCTAGAAACTATAAGGTAGCATCTGTACTGTTAATCATGTATTTTCAAAGCGTCAAGATGAGGAAATCGAACGAACAATAGAATTGAAAATTGGGTCAATACTACGTTTATGAATAATACTGCATAAAACCTAATATTTGCCTTATGTTGAATTATTCTTATTATTCCGTTATGTGTATTTATGAGTCAACAGTACGTGTATTCGATATTGTATCCTGTTTAGCAAATCTGGAACCTAATTCCAAATAACATTTTATAAAGTTTGTTTTAATAGCACTATTTTCAAGACTGGTAGGCTGGTAGACACAGTTGGTGGTAATTTGACTAGGTTACCGATTTGGGGTAGTACTAGGGTTGCTGTACTATTAGTTAATCATTATTCCGGAAGAAAAGTTAAAATTAAATATATTTTATAGTTGTATTTTTTTACACTGCGTGCAGCTTGTAATGCCTTTGGATTACAAACGATATAGCCATAAAAATGTTTACATGTATATTGCACACTTCACATTTTAGATTTTTTCGGGAGGTTTGGCAACCCTAGGTAGTTCCACCCCTTTTATGTGTGTAAACAATGAAGTGACTCAATCGCGTATCAGGCTTGCAAGTTGCCGGTTCCAACTAGAACGGCATAGTGGCTGTGACGGCTACTTACAGTTATTTAATTGTAGTATACAGCACTCCAGTTCAACACGAGTTTATAAGTTGAACCACAATAAAAAAATATATATTTGATATATATTTTTGGCAGTACAGCCATACTAACATTTACAAGACTTTTTAAGCTCTCTTGGTCTCTAAATATATCTAATAGACATCCATTTACGAAGGATGTATGCGAACAAACAACCGGAAACCGCCTACTTTTGGTTTTCCGAGACCATGTACATTTATGTAATTTCTAATATATCTATCATTAATACGAATGTGATAAGCATCATAGACGCACGCTGCGTGTAGATGGTTGACCCTTCACCCGGAGATTTAATGTTTGTTTGATATCACTAGGCATATTATTTTTTATATCAAATATACCTCATATGTGGTAGGAAAATAAATATTGTTGTTGATATTTCAATGCTTTTCATGTTCGTTAAGATTTACTTTAGAAGAGAGATAAAAACTCGGGTTGTAAGCACGGCGTACAAAAGTAAACAATTCTTATAAATAAAGATGTTTGTGTTTGTAATGATATGTCATAAAAAATAACAGTTTAAAAGAATATTGTGGATGTGAAGGAAGGAAGAGGGGTGTAAGGAATGTGGAATGAAGAGCTCTGTTGCCTCTGCCTACTTATTCCACTGAGAATTAAGATGTGAAAGAAGTTTTTATAAATTAAATAATTAAAAAGAAAATAGTTTAAATACAAAGAAATATTTTAATGCTGACATAATGTATTGCAATATTAACTACGATATATATTTATTAAATGTAAAACTGAATACTCCGTTTTTATATTAATAAGTTATAAAGCAATTAAAATTAATAATTACGATTGTATGAGCAATATTACTTTGACAGTAACAACGTTTGCTCGCGCGCTCCACTAACCCAATTACCTGCGGCTTATTGACAGAACTGTCTTGGCGCACTTGCTCATCCTACAACACGCGAAACAATAGCACGCTCAAATTTTCCAATGTAAACCAAGTATTCCTTTGTTATTATACATTTATTATATATTATTATGCATTAATACTCGTAATGTGTAAATATTTTATCATCACTGTCGTGTTGAGGACGTGATAATAGTCTGATACAGGAAAGCCTCGGGATATTGTTTATATTACAAATGTGATAAAATAATTACAATGTAATATTAATGTAGATTTAAAAAGAAACTGGGAATGATGTGTAATATTATGCGACGAATTGCGCGCGCGCAGTGTCGGCTGCGGGAGGGCGCTCCCACGGGTTGCCGATATTTTTAGTTCACATCGTTAGTTGGCACTGCCGGCCGCACTCGGCTGTGCTACTGATCTCTCCGAAATTCGTACGCGCTTAGGTACGCTCTCAATCTCGAGATAGCCCAGTGAAAGGCTCGTTGCGGTCCGTACAGCGGAATCTTTGATATGTGATAAAAGTTTGCGTTATATTGACATCAGTGGTGAATTATGATTTTACGCTTGAATTACTTTATTTATCCCGGTTAAACAAACATACAGTAAACAAGTGGTGTGATCTATAATGGCCAGTATTGCGTCTAGTAGTAACGGTTCCCAACCCAGGCGACATCGCTATACCCGTGCATCAACTACCAGTGTAACACAGCTATTGTCCGATGGTTATTCCAGTATCATGAATCGCCTCACGAAAAGGGGTCCATCGGAAAAGCCAGACCCCTTAGCTGATTCTAAACTTACATCTGCTCGAACACGCTACGATGACAAGTTACTTACAGACAAGAATTCTGCATTAGCCAGTATACGTCGTTATGAAAACAATAGACATATTTCACCGTACATGCCACTAGCATCCGGAGCGATGACTCCAACCAACAGGAAGCTCAACCAAGATAGCTCATATATAAATTACTTGGGTTCGTCCAGGTCTCGTTTAGAAAACTCACCTTTGCATTCTACGAACGGATTGGGAGCATTACGTCGCAGTGACTCATTTCGTTTGGCTCATATGAAGGACAAGAAATCGTCACCGGCGACCAAACGGTATCCACTCAAAGAAACAAATAATAACATAGATAGTAGCGCTCTCTCATTAGGAAGTACACGAAGTCGTTTAGAAGACAAATACTCATCTGTTTTAGATAGAATTGCACACCAAAAGAAGGAAAATGCGAGAAAGGAGAAAGAAGATCGCGATAAAACTCTCGAACCCGAAACTTCTTTTCCACGCGGGGGATTAATGAGAAGTTTAACGACCGCCGTGTTTGGTGAAAAGTCATTTAATAGAACGATTTATTCAAGAGAAAAAACTCGTGACAAAACACCTTATAAAAATGGTTCAGACCGGAGACACCAATCCACTCATAAAGTATACCCAATAGATGAATTTAAAAATGGATTCGATGTGTCACTCAAGGATCGGAGTAAAGATCATTATGGGAAAGATCGCAACAGTGTATATCGACGTCACCAGAGGCGCTCACTTCGTGCAGAAAAAAGTGAAAATAATGATAGGAAATCTGGAAAGCTGTCTCTGAGACCGGTAGACATCAGTCTGCAATCTGGCACACGTGACCTCATTTCGCCGGCGGCACTCATGGAATCTAGTTCAAAACTAAAACTCGCTAAAACACCTATCACGTCGCCAACACGGGAGGTCGGTCGCCAGAGACAAATTTATTTTCCATCGAGCGACGAGGATGATGACAAAACCCCCGTGGGTGACCCTGTGTTGTTGGAACGTGAGACACGACGCAAAGAGATACAAAGCCTAATTATGAAGTACGCACACCTGGACGAAGCATACGGCCGCATGGGTATTAAAGAAACGAAGAACAGTACTGCGTCAGATACGAATGGAACCATTAAAGCTGAGCCCTTAGGTGTCGGAGACGTGGTGGCACTACCCCCTGAGCTGCGCAGCCGACATCGTCCGCAGCGGCCGCGACATCACATTAGGCGCGCGGTCACGCCGCCCGTAAGCAGAACTTCGCTTTACTGTGTGTCGCGCTGCTAACCTCCCTTCTGGCCACTTGTACGTTGTTTGTACTAATCTAAATGTTATTTCACTATTTAAAAATGCTCGTTTTATATCATTTATATTTCAAGCGGTGTTAAATATTTACCAAGAAAAAACATGTTAGATGTTTTGAACGGGCTCTCTAAAAATTGAGGGTAATTGAATAAAATCAAATGTCAGCTTGATATACGCTACGTTAACTTATGGATACTAATATTTACTATTGTTTATAAATAATATGAAGTAGTGAAATTTAATTGCCTTTATAATGTATATAGTGTTCGTTTTAGCAATTTTGGAAAGTAGCATGACTTTCTTTCTCGGGAAAATATTCAAGTTAAATTTTACATTCAACTTTTCAAATGTTAGTTAAATTTTATTTGTGTTTATTTTCAAGAGAAAGGCTCGGGTGGACACAATATAATTTCTATCCTAGTTTGTTTACAAGTGAATGTGGCGCGTGAGAATGATGCAGTGGCTGTGTTGTCTCCTGTGTTCCTGTGTGATCCCCATCCCCGGCACTGGACGTCCGTGGTCGCCGGCGTTGCCGCGAGCGCGGACGCCCACCGAGCCGTGCCCCAATCCCGTATCCCGACCACCCCCCATTTGCAACAGCATGTACGACACCAAAAACAAATGTCGCTTGTCTGACGGCCAACCGTACCATTGTCTGATTGTTTGGGTACAACCTACTCGGGTCGTGGCGATCGTGGCGCACTGTGGCATTCCTGTCTCGTGGTGATCTTGGCGCACGGTGGCTTTGCTGATGACGTGTTGCTGCTTTTTGGCGCGTTTGGTGCGGACCGGCCGGTGCAGAGCTCGCGGGCGCGCTCCTCCGTCAAGGACGACAAGGATGGACACCTCGTCTACTGGCCCGGATATGTCATGGGAGCGAGATGTTCGTGTCCACAACTACATACACATAACTATAGCCCCAAATAGAATAAACACACACTATAAACAAGTATACATACACACACACACACACGAACACACACACACACACACATATACACTATACATTTAATACAATATATTCAATAATAAATTTAACTTAATGTGACTTGTTCGGATTGTTATACATTCAAATACAATAACAATACAATCATATTAGAACATTTTTTAAAGTAAAATTGACTCCTTCGGTTCGTTATACTTTGTTTCAACAAATCTTTTTGTTTATGATTTTGGGGCCACGCTGTCGTACTATATTATAACATTGATGTGTATAGATTTTTGAGTATAACATATATATTATAGTTATATGGATTATATCTATATTATTGATGGAGTGACACATGAATGTTGTATTGATGTCCGGCGTGGCTGCCACCAAGTAGCAGTTAGTGATTGATCCGTTGTTATTACAGATAAGATCATCGACACGCTCGGCGAGGGCACCTTCGGCAAAGTGGTCGAGGTGAAGGATTTGGAAATGTAAGTGTTATTTAGAATTACTTTTATTGTTGTTGCAGATTTACCTATGTTATTCGATACCATAATTATTTGTTTCCTTTTTAAATACGCTGGTAGAACTTATAAATATTATTCAAATACTTGCTTAATTCAATAATTCTTGTAAATAGTTTTCTCTAAAATATACCAAAAAAGGTAACACTTTACTAGAGCTTAAATATGATCAAATAAATGCATTAATCTGTGTATTTTTGTTAAAACACTTGCCTTAAAACTGCCTTATTATCAATTTAATACAAACAAGTGAAATCCTTAATCCTGACTTTCTTTCGATATAGCAAAGGTTATGTATGATAATTACTATTTACTATAATTTTAAATAATATATAGCATTATATTTTATAATTAAAACAGACCATTTCCACTCAACTCTTGAAAATTGAAGTTATAGAATGAAATAGAACTTTTGCGGTTTATTATCGCGTTTATTTTCATTATTTTAATCCACACATGAATATTTAATCCATGGCTGCGTAAGCTTTCGTAAAGTCGGATCAAATAATCAAATTAAACGCGATACTAAGCCGCAGAAATAATTTATTTTATAAACAATGTTCGCGCAAAGTCTTATAATACTACATTGAAGTTATTAATTAACATGTATTTTAAAGTAATGTGTTCTTTGTCTTAAAGTAACTAATGCTAAGTTATTCTTACTTAGATATTTGTTGGTTTTAGGGTGGTATTTGTAGTGTTAAAATGTCTTGTTTATTTCTATTTTCAAACATGGAGTAGTTGCATATGTACAATCTAATATGATACAAATTATAAGCTGTTTCTTTTGTGCATGTTTAATTATATTTAAAACAAATGAGAAAAACATTAGACATTAAAAACAAAATTGTGTTTGTATTCATAGTTCAAGGTTTTTTAGTAGCAGATAAAAAGTAAAAGATATTATAATAAGAAAAATAATAAACTGTACAAATAATCAATTAATAAATCATATTTTTATATCCAAAATAATAACTATGATAATAATGTAATAATAACCGTGTAATAATAATGGTCTGATTTCATGATTTGTTTTAAAAGTACCTTTGACTGGCTAATGACTCGTAAGGCAACCGTAAATTAAGATTTTTTTTAGTCGTCGGCACTCTCTGATTTTCCATTGCTTACCATCAGGGAAGAGGTCAGATCTCACATCTCCAAAAGACTATGAATGTATTTTTTTATTATTATTGGGTATCTGTACCTAACGTCCAAAATGATCACTTAGTCCATGATAATCAGACCATATAGTCGTTGATATTGCAATACTTTATGTCGGCTTTATAATATATATTTTTAAGTAAAATCGGAGACATCCTCAAGAAAGCTAGGTTGCCTAGTGCCCAAAATCATAAAGCTCGTATGAAGAGAGTTGTGAATGTGATGAAGGAAGCGAGGGAGTTGTGTCATGATCGTGGCAAGTGGCGCTCCACTGTGGAAAAAAAGCCGTGACAAATTGATTGATTGATTTATTATAAATTCTAGTAACTATTTAAAGATTTTTTAAATTTTAATGATTATTTCATGAGAAACATATTTATTTATAAGAGATGTTTTTTTAAAGCCGTCAGATGAACCAAAAAGAGTATTTTTTTTTGTCTCCCCCATAAAGTTTAGTGACAGGAAACGTATGGCAATATCAACGGCGAAATAAACAAAGATTAACATTGCGTCTGATTTAAATACTAAAGCTCGCATGAAGCAAAATTTAATAGCATTTTGTTGGCTATAGTTATGACATTAGTATCATCATTATTGTTATGCTATATTTTAACATAAACATTTACGTTGACATTTTCAGGGAACATAGGATGGCATTGAAAATCATAAAGAATGTGGACAAGTATAGAGAGGCTGCCAAGTTAGAAATTAATGTTTTAGAAAAATTAGCTGACGTAGATCCTGATTGTAAAAAGTAAGTAATTTGAACATTACTATAGTGCTTTTTTATTTTTTTATTGTGACTCGACATATGACGGCACCCCGCTTTATGTTAAGCTGGAGTGTTGTCCATGGATGGATGCCACTGCTACTACAATTCAAAAACTAAGTAGCAATCACATCCACTATGCCGGCCTAGTTGGAACCGGCAACTTACAAGCTGATCCCGAAAAACAAAACAATTAAGTTTAAACTATTAATATAAAAATACGTGGCTGAAAAAAAATAGTAAGATTAAAATTAAAAAAACAGGCCAGATAGTGGGTGCGTGTCTACTACTTCCAGCCGCCTCTGTTCATAGATTGCACTCTAGCATATCATCAAAGTGCTGTTATAGGACGAGACATAATAAAAAAAAATGATATCTTAATAAATGAATGAAATTAAATTTACATATAACGATTTTATAAGAGCTTTAGCTTTGTCGGTGGAAATGCGTAGGCAGAAAAGTCGCAAGTCGAATGAAAATTTAAATAAACAGTATATAGTAAACAGGAATTGTTAATTCTTTATATTTTATCTGAATAAATTCTTGCGAAAATATAATAAATAAGTACGCAGTTTTTGAATATTGATTATACCTTCTCATATTGAAGACAGCGGTAGTAAAAATATAGTTATTAAAATATTGTATCAATATTTGACCTTGTGCGACGGACAGGCGCGTTATTGCTGCTTCTTGGCAGATGTCCAGTCAACTCGGTGTCAACTAAAAACACAAAAATACCATCCAGCAATATCCACTTTCTAAATAGATTTCGACAATAATACAACCGTGGGAATGTATATTGACCTTGATTAATGGACAATTGAAAGCAGATGTAGAAGCAATAGCGCTTAACTTAGTGGGTTCCTCCAGAAGTGGAGCGGTGCGGATATAAATTGTGAGCCATTTTGTTATGGAGTGGTGCACATATATAAATTGTAAGCCATTTTGTTATGGAGCGGTGATGCTATATAAATTGTAAGCCATTTTGTTATGGTGTGCACATATATAAATTGTGAGCCATTTTGTTATGGAGCGGTGATGCTATATAAATTGTAAGCCATTTTGTTATGGTGTGGTGCACATATATAAATTGTGAGCCATTTTGTTATGGAGCGGTGATGCTATATAAATTGTAAGCCATTTTGTTATGGTGTGGTGCACATATATAAATTGTGAGCCATTTTGTTATGGTGTGGTGCACATATATAAATTGTGAGCCATTTTGTTATGGAGCGGTGATGCTATATAAATTGTAAGCCATTTTGTTATGGTGTGGTGCACATATATAAATTGTGAGCCATTTTGTTATGGTGTGGTGCACATATATAAATTGTGAGACATTTTCTTACTTGTGTCAAACTACAACTGTTTATTTGTCATTCTTTATTGTGACTTATAAATCAGAGGCATCGTTAAGAAAGCTGAGTTGCCTAATGCCCCTAACTGTAGAGCTTCGTGGCAAGTAAGACTGTTTTTCTCTGAAGGCGTGATAATTTGATTGATTGATGGATCTTGTAATAGTCTGCTTTTACATAGTTGCCTAGGGCATTTTATTGGGATGTTATCACCAATTTACGCCTTAATTCTCACAGAGATATGCAGAGATTACGGAGCTCCATTTTCCACGAACGTGATACAACCCGCGTTTTTTTATATAATTTACATTACTAATTATTTGGATTGTAATGAATATGCTAAAAATGGGCGAAAAATAAATCTGACTCATTCACAATTTTCGAACAAAGTCTAAAATTAACTTCTTGATTGTTATTTATGTTTTCATGCAATTTTTGTTAATGCATTGGCTTATATTTAAAAAAAAAACATGTTTTTCCCCTAAATGCTTTGGGATTCTAAATAAATTTCCTTAAACGTTGTTGATGTTTTGTAATGCAAATCAATTTGTACTTCTTTGTGAGTTTAATTTGATTATTTTATTTCGATTACTTTCGGCTTGTGGAAAATGGCGCACTGCCTCGAAGAATGACAATTGATGATGATGAGAAAAATAATCCTTTTATTCAACTCTTAAATATTGAAAGAATAGAACGCCACTTCGAACAAGACGCCAGTTGCATCCACCGGTTAATCGTGACTTTCACTATGTCATCAGTCTACCTAGTGCGAGGCTTACCTACGCTGCGTCTTCCGGTTCGTGGTCTCCACTCTAGAACCTATTTTCCCCATCGGTTGTCGGTTCTTCGAGCGATGTGGCAGCCCATTGCGCTAACTTTGGTTCTTTGGCGAATATTCTCGTTCCGGATTCTATCGCGCAGAGACACACCAAGCATAGCTCTTTCCATTGCCCGCGAAGAAAAGTACTAGCGCTTAACTGTGCAGTGACAGTGCAGCGATGCAGGAAAGGTGGGCTTTCGTCTGAAAAAAACCTGCTAAATTAAACGCTGCATGCAAAAATGTATATTTCGTTAGTAATTTTATTTACATTTCTATATTAAGTTACTCAAGTGCTTGTATTATAAAAACAGGACGAGAACGTTCAAGTGCTGGCAGTAGTGGCAGTGCAATGGTTACACAAACCGAGAGAACGAGTTAGAAACCACCCACCGGTACCAATGTATCTATGATACAAGCACTTTAGTAGCTTAGTATAGAAATGTAAAGAATAAATAAAAATGTATGCCGACTGTATCTTTTGTACTATTTTTATGTCTATAATCTGTTTTGTACGCTAAATATGTATTTGCCAACAATTGTGTGTAATTTTGGCGACAATTCGCATATCAATTACGAGCAGTGATATTAGGGTCGCTTTCGCTACAATTTATATGATTGTTTTGTTATTTTCAGTTTATGTGTTAAGATGTTGGACTGGTTCGAGTATCACGGGCACATGTGTATAGCATTCGAAATGCTCGGACAGAGCGTGTTCGACTTTCTGGTAAGTGTATTATTTTATTGTGACTCGACATATGACAGCACCCTGCGTGATGTTAAGCTGAAGTGTGGACCATGAATGGATCTCACTGCTACTCCAATTCAATAAGTGTATGTAGCAATTACATCCACTATGCCGGCCTAGTTGGAACCGGCAACTAACAAGCTGATCCCGAAACGCAACCAAATCACTTGACAGTCTGTATACTTGTAATTGGTAATACTACCCCGGATCGGCAGACTGGGTACCACTGCCTACCACTCTTTGATAACCAGACTCGAAATAAATATCCGCCTTTTTTTCTTTATTACCCATAATTTGCAATATTTAATATTATTAAATATTACAAATAAAAGCTATGAAACAAATATTTGCTCCGACCGGGAATCTAATTCGGGACTTTACGTGCAACAAACCAATCGCTAACCGTTCGTCCACGCCTGTCGCCTTTTATTATTGTCATCATGCAAAGTCAGATGTCTAGTCACTATAAAAAGGTTAACCTACAGCTAATGAGAATATAATCAACATCTCTAGATGCCTTTTTGTATGTATAGATGTAGATGTGTAGATGCCCTTTTTATGTACCAAAGTACATTTATCAAAGATACATTAGTACCGGTGGGTGGTCTCGAACTCGTGCTCTTGACTTGCGTAACCATTGGCACTGCCACTACACCACGATCGCCTTAAGAGTTAACATGAATTGCATATATCTGTTGTAATGTATCTGTTTAATTGACAGTTGTTTATTGGGAACGTTGTAAATCCTTTGTTTACGTACACCCACGCACATTCCATTATTTTATTACGCGCGTGCAAGACACGTCTAAAGCCCAAATATTATGACTTTAAATATAAGTGAACACACTCATTCAGTCATAATTGTTTATGAATAGATAGGAATAGTTTGTTGATAGTTTGACGCTACGTGTGGTCAATGACGTGATAAATGAAACGCTCAAGTTAAAAACCTAAATAAGACTTTTTTTTAATTTGTCATAAATAGAATAAAAACCAAAGAATGGATGTAGAGACCCTGTTGTAGATCCCTGTAGGAAAAAGGCGTGACAATTTGATTGATTGATGAGCGTTGAAATAACAATGCTTTTTTTAATAAAAAAAGCATTGTTATAAATTTTACACTTGAAAACGGTCGACACAATAATTTTGACGCTACGTGGTCAAGGACGTGAAAAATAAAACGCTTAAATTGAAATCTAGAAGACTGTTCTTTTTTATTTGACATAAATAAAATAAATACAAAAGAATGAATGTGTTGAAAATACCGTTTTAATTAAAATTAATTGTTATAAATTTTAGTGCGAATTTGAAAAGGGTCGGCACAATAGGATAGGATTGAGAAAGGAATGCTTCAATAGTTTGGGCTCATGAAAATAATGAGTGAAAGTACATTGACGAAAGGAATTTATAAATCTGATGTGGATGGATGCGTTAAACAAGGCAGGCCCAGGAGGGTGTTTTTCGACCAAATTGGAGACATCCTCAAGAAAGCTGGGTTGCTGAATGCCCATAACCATTAGAGCTTGTATGAAGAGAATTATGGACATGAGGGAAGCGAGGGGGTTGTGTAGGGATCGTGTCAGGTGGCGCTCCGTTGTCACTTCCTAATCCTTGTGGGATTGTGGGAAAGGAGCGTGACAGATTAATTGAATAGTTTCTGTATATATAGCGGGCTATTTGTGTATTGTCTAATGCTTTGAAAATCGCCTCGAGTGCATATCCGACTATTCAATGCTGCATAACTTGCGCGACGTGCAAACAATTCTGTTTGGCATTCTCTGTTAGGGATAGGCGGGTGTTCGATTAATAAATCGATTCTTTTTAATGTTTCTCGCGATTCATTCGAATGCTTTTATCGAAATACTTGTAGCCATATACATTTTCGATTTGATTATATGCAAAAATACCTCTAGCATTTGTTTTTTGTTCATTGAATTTTATCCAAATAAATTATGTCTCCAAATGATAGTGTTCGATTAGTTTTATGTCCATTTGATTATTCAAGCATTATTTAAATAAAATACATACTTTAGTAGCACTACTGATAATTTAATGCAATGTTTAATTGCAAAGTAAATATAATAATCTTTAAAATGGGGACTAATGACCAGCTTATCGCTCACATACACTTAACCTTAGAACTCCTCGTGATTTTTTTTCGTCGTCAACCATTTATTTATTCCTAATATAACTTTGCAGAAAGACAACAACTACCAGCCTTACCCGCTGGAGCAGGTTCGTCACATCTCATACCAGCTTATATACAGCGTGTTGTTTTTGCACGACAATAAGTTGACGCACACAGATCTCAAGCCAGAAAACATACTGTTCGTTGACAGCGATTACGAAGTTGCCAGCGTATACTCCGGCTCAAAGAAGGTAAGTAATTATTATTTCACTTTTTTTATTTGTTTACATGATTATAATATACCTGTTACAAACGTGCAAACTGACTCATAAATAATTTTATCGAACTTCTCCTTCGCACTCGCAGGCCTTATTGAACTGCTCTAGTGCTGTGTAGCTGTAAAAAAGGCATTGTCGATAACATTTAATAAAAAAATACAAAGTTAAAATAGTAATATTTTGATAACCTTACTCATAAAACTGCTAAAGACAGTTATTTGTTATTCAGTTTGCCAATACTCGTATACCAATACATATACATATACGCGTACCTTTATCAATACCAACTTTCGCATGGCTCTGGACAAAATAATTTATAATTAAGTTCGCACGTTTGTAATGGTTTTATTACAAGCTGTTATCACATAAACACAAGGTGACCAAATTACCTCGTTTAAATATCAATGATGCATTGTATATAGAGTAGGCATTTAATAGAAATGCTTTATCAGCCCATGTGTTCTCTCAATCCTGTAACCTTGGATCCTTCAAGCGATGCGTGAAGAAGGACCTTTGACCGGCATAGTGGCGGCACTTTTGGACCTCTTATTGCTTGCCATCAGGCGGGTCGAGGTCAGATCTCGATTCACAATAAAAAAAAATGTTGTTTTTACCAGAAACACGACTTGCGGCGGGTGCGTCGTAGTGATGTACGGCTGATTGACTTCGGCAGCGCCACATTCGACCACGAGCATCACAGCACTATTGTTTCCACGAGACATTATCGCGCACCTGAAGTTATATTAGGTAATTATTATTATTATTAGTTAAATTTGATTAGCGGAATACTATTTGTAGTAGTTGCGCTAACACAGGCCATTCGTAACACTAGCAACTTTATGTCGCACTGTTTCTTAGTCTCTGCGTTTACCTGTGTGGAAAAGGCGTGACAATTTAATAGATTGATGATTGATTGTTTCTTAGTTTTTATTATAAGCAAAAAGCGTGATCGTGGAAGTTTAAATTCAAGTTTCTTTATATTAAAGCTATGAACTTTGCTTACAAAAGTAAGATAATTTTTATTTAATGCAATAAAAAATAATTGACGAAAAGTTGCTTGTTAAGACAAGCCCTCAGCTATTTATACTAAAGATATTTTTTATTAGGTAATGTACTTTTGTAATTATATTTTTTTATCAGATATAATTAGGGAATGGTGAGTGTATAGCATTATTTTTATGTTATGTATATTATTTTGTATATTGATCATAGTTATACAATAACTAATTTAAGGCGACCGTGGTTTAGTGCTTGTATCATAGAAACAGGACAACCAAAGTACATATAACGAAGATACATTGGTATCGGATACTATCGGTGAGTGGATCTCGGTTTGCGTAACCATTGCACTGCAAATACACTACGGTCGTCTTAAATAGATCACGTTCCAAGAGCATAAGTAACTGCAGCCCCCCTAGCTAAGCAAACCAAGAAGCAAGATAAAGACCTATCTAGAACATAATTGCAACTCATTTTAAATAACTTACCAGAACAGAATGTCCAAAATAATTTATTTAAAGGGTCAATAAAACTTTACACAAAACAACGTAGAAAACTATAATTTTTTTAAATATATTTTAATATACCCGCCTATTAAGTTATTTAAAATTAGTTACAATAATATTTCTTGCAGTTTGGATTGTTGTGCTAGGGGGCAGAGGATAAAAGTTTAACAAACTCTGGTACATTAAATAAATAATGTTTCTAATTGTGTTTCAGAATTAGGTTGGTCGCAGCCGTGTGACGTGTGGTCGATCGGTTGCATAATGTTCGAACTGCACCTCGGCATCACGCTGTTCCAGACGCACGATAACAGGGAACACCTCGCCATGATGGAGAGGATATTGGGACCCATTCCCTATAGGTGTGTGTTGTTCAATACTATTGTTATTTTATAATTTTTGTTTTTACATTTCATCACTACTAAAATTGCATGTATCATAGAAACAGGACGACCACAGTGCATATTATATCAAAAATACATTGCGTCGGCTGAAGTAGAATTTTTTTTTTCTTAAATAATCTTTTTGATGTTAAACTTCTTCTGGATGTCCTTGAATACTTAAAATAACATTACAATTTAATAGACAGACAAGCCTTTAAATATAATTATTAAGCCTTACATCTATGTTTTATGGAGTTAAATCGTCGTCGACTAAAAGTTTACCACTTTAGTCGACGATGGTACCGGCAAATGTTTTCGAGACCACGGTCGTTTTTGCATGTGAATAAAAATTGTATATAATTATTTATAATTTAATTTTCTGCTTTAAATTTCAACGGCAATGTAACTTCTTATTACAGAATGGCGAGGAAAACTAGAACAAAGTATTTTTACCATTCAAAGTTAGATTGGGATGAGAAGTCATCAGCTGGCAGATATGTCAGAGAAAACTGCAAACCATTACTTGTAAGTTTAATACATTAACCTTTTTAAATGTTATACTCATGCCTATCCCTGTAGGAATTCAAGCGCGGTAATTTATATATGAATTGATTAATTGAGACATTTTTTTTTAAATTTAAATATTTCTCAGCCATAGCAACGAATAATGTTAAATAAATGGCCTTGTCCGTACTCGTTTGTGCCGCCTTAACAAATATAATTTCTCCCTAACACACATATTGATAAAATATTACACTATAAACAAACAAATCAATTATCTTCAGCCGGAAAACGCCGACATAGTTTTTTGGCCGGCATAGTGACGGCGACCGAGACAGCCGTGAACTAACTCGTTTTATTCAGTCGTCGTCACTCTTGGACCTCCTCTTGCTTATCATCAGGCGGGTCGAGGTCAGATGTCGTGTAACAATAAAAAATAAAAAAACAAAAAACCTATTGAACGACAAGATGCCAGTGGCATTCTTATTCGCCTTGCATCAGTTATTCGTGAATCTTACTATGTCGTCAGTCCAATTTAATCTTTACCGATAAATTAATTTTAAGTATATTAACGTAACTTATTATTTTGCAGAGATACTTGCAAAGCAACAGCGAGGAGCACAGACAGTTGTTTGAGCTGATCTCCAAAATGCTCGAGTATGACCCAGCACAACGTATCACACTACGTGAAGCGCTGCAACACCCGTTCTTCAACAAACTGCCAGCGCATCAGAGACTCGGTTAGTTCTATTGAATATCTCGACTAATTAACTTTTGGTACATTAATCCTCCCTATAACGTGTTTTTACATCACGCCATTTCATCCTCTGTATAACACGGGCATTCCCCCATATAACGCGGGGATTTCCCACATACGATTACAGTGGAACATTATTTCAGATAGTTCTGACATTCAATAAACAAGTAATTAAAACAGTTAATTTATTTGAAATTAACTGTTTTTTTTTTTTGTAGTTCATATGCATAAGTTTTTTTTAATGTTCTTAGTTTAGTTTGATTTTAATAAAACGTACATATTTCGTTCATAACATAGTTTTTTTTTCTTTATTTTCGATTTAAGCCCCCTGTAGCGAGAAAAGTTAAATGTGATGAATTATTTATATGCAACGAAATGAAATTATTTATACGGGTTTACCCCTATAACGTGTTTTCCTATAGCGCGGAACGAATCTACCGCGTTATAGGGAGGGTTACTGTATTTAACTTTAAACTTAAGTTAAGTTAACTTTTATTCTCCGTTCTTTATTATTCTCACTTGTAGTTTAGCCCAAATCTGCAATGTAAAAAGATGTCGTCGGCAAGATCTCAAGATAAGATTCTATTGACACGGTTTTTTTTTTCAGTCGTCCGACGCGTCGTAGCTCTTGGACCTCCTCTTGCTTACCATCAGGCTAGTCGAGGTCAGATGTCGAATCTCAATATGAAAAAAGCATAAGAATGTTGAGATTAACGACAGTCTGTCAAGTAGTTCGATAAATATTCATCATCAAAAAGTATGTAAAAGTAACTCGGTATCAGTTTTTTTCGACATGTCTACAAAGTGTAGAGGCATCGGTTAGACTGGAATTGCGCATACCGATTTCATCTCGACTTTTAATATATATTATTTGGTAAATGATTTATATTTGTTATAGGATACCAGTTTACAAGGCCAACATTCCTTAGGTCAGGCCTATAAGTATTTATAGGTATAAGCTTACAACTTCTACCGGGTCTAAATAGACACATAGCTTGAATGTATTATACCAATGCAGTGAAAACAATTTTGTTTATATTAATTATTAAGAATGATCTATAATAAACCATAATAGATCTGATCTATTGTATTTATAATCAATGTCATGCAATTATTTATTAAAAGAATAACAATGGATCCCTGAAATATCAAAAAGAATTCGATGTTATTGGAGCGCGTGGAGCACAGACGACCTCGCGTAGTGCATTCGGTCTGTCAACTCACACTTAATAAACGGTCGCAATATTATAGCCGTCTATTGAGGCTTGATAATAATTGATAAATTACCTTGCAATGTCATATTTGTATTAGTTGAGTAACATGTGATCAAAGGGATTGCTATTTGTCTATTTATACCATGTATATAGTTTTTCTCATATAAAACATGATGGTCATGATTTATTTTAATATAAATGTGCTGTCTGTGTGGCTTCAATTTTCTTTAAAGTTATTAATTTTGTTTATCATAAACTTTTATTGTTATTGATAAATTCAATATGTGGAATTGCCTTTTTATTCTATTCATTGGACTTCAAATTTACATTATGGCTATGCCGACTGATGCAACCGTAATGAGAGTGCTTTTCAGTCGTCTGCGCTCTTGGACTTGTCGAGGTCAGAAGACTCGGCTCAGTAAAAAAAACTCGTAACCATTTATTGTTTTCGCACGGTTTAGTTGCGATGTATTCATGTCCCAAGAACCTTATTGGTTGAATTGTAATGTGATACAAATTCAACCAACTTGATTTGTTTTAATCTGTCATAATTAAGTCCATTGAATTTACAACATAGACTTCTCCGCCATCTAATATATTTTTAGTGTAATTTGATTTTAATCGCTTCGCTTAATGTCAATAAGTAAAATGTGTACAAAAAGTTCATATTAATTTTAATTTGCATAAATATTTATTAATTTTCAATATCTTCACACCATCGCCTAACCCTGGCTCCAGAGTATGTGGCAAAATATTACCAACTGCGCTATTATAGTCTTTTGTTTAACTAACGAGTACTGCGTATTCGCGTAATATCGTTTCTACATTAACGCCGATTAGAAAAGACAGAATCTACTTAAGACTCTCACCATGGCTGTATCTCTCTCTCTCCTTATAAGATTCACGAGACAGAAGCACTCGGTACTCGTTTCTAAAAACAATGTACTATACAAAAAAGTAATCAAACTAGGCTAGCATAGTGGATGCAACTGCTACTTACAGTTCAATAACTAAGTAGCAGTCCCTTCCATTCATGGACCGCACTTCAGCGTAACATCAGGCGGGGTGCGGTCATATGTCTATTTTTATTTTTTACAATAACATTTTGACTTCATAATGCGGAGCCGGGTTATTAGATATTGTTACTTTTCAATATTCTTGATGTTGTCGTATATTAGTTTATTTATCATCCAATTAATACAGGATTATTAATTTTCCATAAAATAATAATGTAATTTTTGTGAATTAAACAAATTTTATGCGGCTTACTATTGTATTTATTTTTTATTATTATTCCGACGTTTCGAGAGCTTTGCAGCCATTGTGGTCACGGAGAGACGCTCTCGAAACATCGGAATAATAATAAAAAAATCTAAAACCGAAATAAACGCGATAGTAGGCCGCATAAAATTTGTTTAATTCATTAATCAATGTACGCGCAAAATTTAAGAAAATACTAATTTTAATTTATATTTTGTTTGTGCAGGCAATGACCGCTGCAATGGCGAGAGTTCCGGATCGCATGAACGTTCGCACTCGTTGAGCAGGTGAACGTGGACGTAGTTTATTATGTGATATTCCTACACGTGACACACCACATGACACGACAAAGTGATACTTTTCAAACCCCCCTCATACGCTCCAAATGGTAATGGTATTCATTTTGACATAACACCATAGACGAATTTGATTGGTGATCTTTGTTTAGAGGTGAGGTTCAAATTTAAATCCAGGCCGGTATAGAGAGCGAGACTGCTGCTTGCAGAGATTTCTCTGTAGCAGCAGACGGCTCATTAATGGCTGCAGTGGCTGCAATCCAAAAAAAATACTTGGTTTTGAGTAAAGCTGCCTTTAATCGGTCAGTTTAACCATTTAGTTCTTTAATGGTATTCGATTGCCACAATAAATACCATTGCCATTGGAGTTGTGTGATGTTGGGGACTTATAAATCTGGGTTTTAGTAAAATGCATGATAACTCGTAATAATTTATTTTTTAAAGTTTAATATTTAATTTTGTGACAATCTTAGAATTAATATGTAGGTTCACTTTAAATTTCAATTATTAAAACGTTTAAATTAATCTTATTAATGAGGAATAGATTGGACCTATTTTAACAACTAAAGCAAATTCTACATCAAACCGTCACGCAGAGACAATGGAAAATGTTGTTTGTTAATCAACACTCCTAAAGATTTGGACGCACAGATATTTATTTATTAAGTAATTTTTTTTTAGGTTATCACGTATTTTCCTAAAACCATAAATATTCTCTGGTAGCGTTTCAAATGTACTTTTGTAAATAATAGTATAAATTAATGTCAAAAGAATCCCTTGTAAATGTTACTTTGTTATCTTAGATGTAAATATACTACCTATAGATACGATACTATAAAACAGAACAAAACTATAGACCCGACATTCATGACAAAAATGTTATCGTCAACTCGAAGTAAAATGGCGGTCGATATCTTTTCTTTCTTATTTTCTTCAGGTCCGTTCCCTTTATCTATACGCTAGTAATATTATGTCTTTGTTTAGTTTTGTATAGCATTAGATATTATTTCCAAGGTTCCAGCCTACTCCTAAGTAGGCAAGATGTGAGTGTAGTTTTGGATACAAGCTATGTCCAAAGTGTTTGCCTACTCAGCTTAAATGGGAAGGCGTGATAGTACGAATATAACTAGATAGTTATATTTTAATTTTTATAGCACCAAGAGGCGAAATTACTTACTTTATTATACGTTAAATTTGATATCCTAACTACGCAGATTTTTTTTATTGTGACTCATCTGGTCTTCATTTATCTGCGTCGTCACTATGCCGGCCAAAAAAAATTAAATATATATGATAAAAAAATCGTCTGCATAGTTTTTTCGGTATTTAACGTATAATAAAGTTTTATGTGCTTACTTATTTGACTGTATGGAATGGTTAATTCTGTCCATTTCACTTGTTAACTGTATTTTTATCACTGCGTTTTTTTATTGGTTTTTAAGACTTAAATACACAATTGACGCGGTGACAGATATGGGCCAAGTGGATGGTTGATTAAATTGGTTAGAAACTCGCACATTGTGGTCGTAGTTAATGTAATAAAACGCTATGCTGGACATTATTTTTTCTTGTGAAATAAATCTCTCAATTTGTATTTATAATTACTATTATCCAAAATAAAGACTGTGGGTCTAAATTTGTTGTTTTATTTGTTATTTGCGTGGAATCCCATGTCTATAATAGACCCATTACAAACGTGCGAACTGATACAGTAGCGTTCTCTATTCATACCTGAATAGAGAACGCTGTGTTCATTCTCCTTGTCTATGGTCATAAATCATTATTTGACGACAGGAGCCGATTCTCCAACAATTGGTTTGTTGCGCGTAAAGTCCCGGGTTCGATTCCCAGTGGAAGCAAATATTTGTTAATAAAAAAAGAGGCGGATATTTGCTTCGGATCTGGTTATCAAAGAGTGGTACCCAGCCTGCCGATCCAGGGTAGTACCAGCACTTCAAGTATACAGACCGTGAAGTGATTTAGTCGCGTTTCGGGATCAGCTTGTAAGTAGCCGATTCCAACTAGGCCGGCATAGTGGATGTGAATGCTACTTACAGTTATTGAATTGTAGTAGCAATGACAGCCATTCATGGATCACACTCCAGCTTAATATCATGCGGGGTGGTGCGATATGTCGAGTCGGACCTATATCGGACCTCGCTCGCACACGCAGGCCTTATGGGACTGCCCTAGTGTTTGTAGCTATAAAAAAGGAATAGTCGATAACATAATGTTACTTCAACTAGAGCCCCGTTATCAATAACGACTTGTGCAGCTATCACGAGCGCTTTGCGTTCGAATCGGCGACCGAACTAAATGATTCGGCGCGTCGATTCTTTGTCGAACAAACTACAGCCTATGTGTTTACACTTCCCTTACTTTGTTCACATACTTTACTTTCAAGCACCTCGTCCATTGATCACATATTTTTAACAGATACACAGTCCATTCAGTGTATGTCCGTGTATCATAATTTACTTACATTGATATAAACTGTGTAAGTGAATTATAAACTAAACCTTACCACATTGTTTTGAAGTATAAACTTGTCACATACATATGAGAACAAACTGAGGACTCAACTCAACTCTTTGGATTGAGAACAAATGCAAGTCCAACATTAACAAATGCAAGTCGCACTGACGTAATGGCTGCGACTGTCCTTAGACAGTTTTTAATTTTAAACTGTTACCAATTTATATGAGTGACTACTACTACAGGCATATAACAGCATGTAGCAGTCGCATCTACTATACCGGCCTACTTTCAAGCTGATCCCGAACCGCGACTGTCGCTTCACGGTCCGTACATTTAAAAATAGTGATTCGGCAAACTAGGAAACAGTTTCGAAATTTACCAAACTGATGGAGAAATTAAACATAAAAACATCAATGCTAAAATAAAATTTTTATTATTGAATTAAATAAATAATATATTTACAAAACTTGACAACGAAATTAATAAATAATTTATTTAATATAGTAACTTCTAAGCAATAAAAAAAATCAGTTAGTTCAAAAACCTTATAAATTATATACCCTCGATTAAATCCAAATATCACAACACTACTTTTGAATTAAGTAATATGTGACAATGAAGTATAGTAATACCACTTTTATAAGTTACGCTTTAGGCAGAGACAATGGAGCGCCCCTTGCCACGGTCCTGACACAACTCCCTCCCTTCCTTCCTTCACATCCACAATTCTCTTACAAGCTCTATGGCTATGGGGACTTGGCAACTCAGCTTTCTTAAGGATGTCTCCGATTTTGCAGTCTACTGCACATAACTTTTTATTGGCAGCGAAACTATCTCAGCCAATCACAGCGCGTCACAGGTACGCGCGATGCATTTCATACGCTAATGGGCAATGCATAGGCGCCATGTTTGACGTCCGCGTTAATGCAGTCAACAGTACTCTCTTACACAACAGCAAAATGACTTTTCCACGTACTTTAACTGCTTTATCAATGTGACTTTTGTACTAATTTAATAATAATATTCATGGCGACAGAATTTCAGTGGAATTGCGTTGATATTTGGAATTCTCGTAGGTATCAGTCAACGCTAAAAATATTACGATTTAGATGAAGTTCGTGGAAAAGTAATTTCTCTGTTGTGTATTAAAACAATGGGACGTCAGTTGGCTGTATTCATTCGCGTTCAGTTTGCGTCGGCGCTTTTCTGCGCAATCGAATATTGTGAATGCTACCTATAAAAGTGGTCATACTATATTAGAATTTTTAGCAACTTCAAGTGGATGATAGATATTTGATCAAGTTTATTTTGTCATTTTTAAATACAAATTTCGATAGAAAAAAATCACACGTGCACATCGGTCGACTGTGATCGGTAATCGCATCCGACGCGACGTCTGTTACCTTTCGCGTGAACAGTGTAATTTTTTTACATTTCTATACTAAGCTACTAAAGTGCTTGTATCATAGATATCATAGAAACAGGACAACCAAAGTACATATATCAAAGATACATTGGTACCGGTGGGTGGTTTCGAACTCGTGCTCTCGGTTTGTGTATCCGTTGCACTGCCACTACACCGCGGTCGCCTTTCCGTCTATCTAATTCTAAACAAGGTGAAGCAAATTCGTAATCTTCTACGTTTTTTAATCGATTTTTTTGTCGATTACTACTGTCTAAAGAGTCACTTATTGGTTATTAATTGGTAGCCGATGAATAAATAAATTGAGTCATAAGCATCGATACTTTCCTGAGCATCTATCACCCATTTTAGTCACAATAAATAAATAAAAACATACAATTAATATAAACAATAAAACAATCTTCAATTATTGCAAATTATTACTAAATTTTATTATAAACAATTATCACATAAAAAAGGAATGAATAAAAATAAATATTCGAATAAGATTCAAATTAAATTACATTAAGATTATTACTTTTTATACCAATTCCATTAATATAACCTTAAAATAGAGAATATAGTCTTTTGTGGTTTTACGATGCACTAAACACACAAAATGTAGACATAATACGCGTTATTTAAAATGTAAAGTCAACATAAAATTATTTTTGTGAGATTTAAACATACGGTTGCCTCGTTTTTCGGGTCAACAGATTACACCCCCAGTTAGTAAAAAACAAACAAACAAAAATGAATAAAAAACGTAGTGAAAGAAGTTCACACATGGTAAATTAATCTACTTCTAAGCGCAAAGGTCTCTTTCTTTACCCCGTATATTATATATCATCGTATATCACACATATAACATATCTATGCCATTCTTCAATATATTTTCCAATCGTAAATGTTATTGCCAGCAATAATAAAATTTTAAAAAGGTACAGTGACCTCATTTGCACTGATAATTGTCCAGGCACGTTTTTATCTGTGCACTGTGGTTGTGGTACCTATAGAGGAAGTCACATAACTATCAAAACACTATATCCTCTATTCTGCAACACTATACTTTAATTTAGTCAATATCATAAATAGTAACAAATATTTGCGAAATTCTTAAGCATTAATACTTTTTTTATAATTATTAAGAAATATAGAAACAAAAAAAGACCTTTTAATATTTTTTATGGCGAAAAATTTTCCTGTTATACTATACAAATATATTTAATATATACTTATAATAGCAATGCCAACATCATAGCGCGATTAGCCGATTTAGGCGAGATTTTATATTTAAATACTCAAGAAACTATCAAGACTTTTTGTGAATATAAAGAGATAAAAAGTTATTTTTACCATTTACTTTTTAATCATAACGGCTCAAATCCACAGAGCTAGGCAGAGACCAAATAATTCCAGATACATCACACTCGAAATCAGTAGTCAAGTGTGATCGGCTGACTAGGCAAAATCATTACCAACCATCAGCTTATCTCTAAAAAAAACTTCTGTGTTTTGATTTGTTTAATTATTGGATAATAACCATCGATCATAATATTCAAAAGATACACAGTCCCATACAGATTAATGTCATTAAAGTCCGCGCGTCAGAATTCACTTACACTGATATAAACTGTCTAAGTGAATTGAAAGTGAATTGTAAACTGAACCTTACCACATTGTTTTAAAGTATAAACTTGTCACAAATGTAATTTCATATACATCATTTCGGACTGAGAACAAATGCAAGTCCAACATTCATTCAGACTTGCATTTACGTCGCTGCTTTTTGAGCGGCAATTGTGTATCTACAGTAAATATTGTAATCGAGGATAAATTGTTTAAAAATCTCGTCTAAATATGTTTCCTTTCATAAGTTCATTACATCATGTCAACTCTTGGTGCCTCCTTCGTTGGCCAGTGGTAGATCGGTGGCAATGCACCTGCGTATTCCACATCATACATTTGGGCGCGGATGAAAGCCTCCGTGTCAACTGGTTGGGGCAACACTGCCGCCTTGCCTGGAATTTAGGAAAATCAACATTAGAACATTATCAATATGCCGATCATCATCATCAGCCAGAAGGCGTTCACTGCTGAACATAGGCCTCCCCCTTAGAACGCCATTCCGAACGACAAGATGCCAGTTGCATCCATTGGTTATTTGTGACTTTCACTATGTCGTCAGTCCACCTAGTGGGAGGTCTACCTACGCTGCGTATTCCGGTTCGTGGCAAAATTTGCAGATAGGCATTCTTTTATAATTTAAAGGCGGCCGTGATGTAGTAACAGTGCAACGGTTACGCAAACCGAGAGCACGGGTTCGAAGCCACTTGCCGGTGCTAATGCCTAATGTATCTTTGATATATGCACTTTGATTGTCCTGTTTCTATGATACAAACACTTTAGTAGCATAGTATGGAAATGTAAATGCAAATATAAAACAGGTTCCTTTATAGCTGCTGCCTCAAACGAAGTTTTTTTTACATTGGCAAGACATATATTAAGCTGGAGGGCGATCCATAAGGCAATAGATAATTGATACTGATACCAAAAAGCGACTGAGTCACCCCATGGATAATAGACCGCTACCACCAGGTAACAGGGCCTAACACTTAGACTGGGAAAATAACTCGCCTGATAAGCTGGAGTGCGGTCCATGATTGCAAGTAGCAGTCGCATCTACATTCCGGTAAATGGAACCGGCAATTTTCAAACTTACGAAACGCGACTGGATCACTTCACGGTCTACACACTTAAAACCGGATCGACAGACTGGACGACCATCAATTAACTGCTATATTAACTCCGGTCCAGGGAAGTAGCACCTAATCATTTGTATGTGGTGATACTCGTACTACCCCGGACCGGAGCAAATATCTGCAGCAGTCAGTTAATGGTCGCGTTATGGGGTTAGTTTGTACTAGGCCGGTTTTAATTTGTTGGCATAGTGGATACGACTGCTATGCAGTTAAATAGCTGCTCGCAGTCGCCTCCATTCATGGACCAAACTCTGGCTGAGTGCTGTCAATAATAATAATAATAAAACATTAAAATTATACTAACCAACTGAGTACGCGTGGTCAACAACCTTCTTAGCAATCTTGACAGAGCAGTTTTTAATTTCAGAGAGTGGTGGGTAAAGTCTACCTTCTTCCAAATCCTTTGGCGATAACATTTGCGACAAAGCCTAAAATGGTTTAAAAAAACAACTTTATTTAATATCACCGAGACGCCGTTAAAAAACAACGGAAAAAGTCAGAGATCGCAACTTAATAAAAAAAAACAAGAACTGGGCTACATTATATGTGACCCCGCTCCTTGGATATAAACAAATTAATTGTTTAAGGACAAAAAAGCAGGCAGAGAACACGAAGCGCCACTTTCCAATAAAAAAGATATATGACTTCTTGTCTAACATCAAGAGAAAGTCAAATCATCAAAGAGCCAACAACCGAAATACCTACTTAAAATACGTGGTGATAAGATTTTTTATTTTTATTGTGACACATCTGAACTCGACCCGCTTGATGATAAGCAAGAGGAGGTCCAAGAGTGAAGACGACTGAAAAACCGAGTTAGTTCCCGGCTGCCTATGTCGCCGTCACTATGCCGGTCTAAGGTGCTTCTTCACGCATTGCTTGAAGGATCCAAGGTTATAGGATGGAGAGAACACATGGTTTGGCAAAGCATTCCACCTGTCAATTGTTCTACAAAGAAAAGACGCACAGAATTTTTTAGTTCGACTAACGATTAATCACATGGTCGACCTAACTTCATAAAAATAAGTAGTTACCTCAGCAGCGAGCAGCATAAAGTCATCAGTAATATTAGTGATTCCAGCACAAATAATTCCAAGCGCAAGTCCTGGGAATATGTAGGCGTTGTTTCCTTGCCCAGGGCGGAGAGTACGGCCATCCTTGGCCTGGTAATCAGGGAACGGGGAGCCACTTGCAAAGATTGCGCGGTCCTAAAACACATTATTAAGCAATTAACAAAATTGTTACCCAAAGGACAACAGGCAAAATGTATTGGCATAAACTCAGTCACGTTTCGCGATCAGCTTGAACGTTGCCGGTTCCAACTGGGCCATAATAGTAATTGCGATTCTACTCACATTTCCGTCGACTCCATTCATAATACTTTTTTTTATTTTTTTATTATGACTACATATGACAGCACCCCGCTTGATGTTAAGCCGAGGTGTGGTCCATGAATTAATGTCACTGCTAATACAATTCAATAACTGTGAGTAGCAATCACATCCATTATTCCGGCCTAGATGGAACCGGCAACTTACAAGCTGATCCCGAAACGTGACCAAATCACTTGACGGTCTGTATACTTGTAAGTGGTGGTACTATCCCGAATCGGCAGACTGGGTACCACTGCCTACCACTCTTTGATAACCAGACCCGAAGCAAATATCCATCTCGTTTTTTGTTAACAAATATTTGCAATATTTAATAATATAAAAGCTATGAAACAAATATTTGCTCCGACCGGGGATCGAACCGGGGACTTTACGCGCAACAAACCAGTCGCTAAACCGTTCGTTTACACCTGTCATCCACTCCAGCTTAACATCAGTCGGGGTCCTAACACGAAGAATTACAAAATATGTTTCAACAACAAAGGAACGACAACTTTGTAGTATATTTGCACCCTGCCCATAATTTCTTATCATCCCAAAGGTTAGTTGTTAGAGAATGCCTAATAGGCATTAAACATGTCTATGTAGCTATTTATAAGTTTATTTTGGTGCAATAAAGGATTGAAATAAAATAATAAAAAACATAATTACATCGGTATTGGAATAAGCCTCTTCTGCGGTACATTCAGCTTTATTTGTTGGATTGGACAAAGCAAATATAATAGGCTTCTCATTATTGTCACCCATAATACGTAAGATCTCTGGGGTAAAAGCACCACCAATAGCAGAAGCGCCTGTTAAAAAAAATATATAATTATTACTACTAAAGTGCTTGTATCATAGAAACAAGACAACCAAAGTACATATATCAAAGATACGTTGGTACCGGTGAGAGGTTTCGAACCCTTGCCACTCAGCTTACGTAGCCATTGCATTGCCACTGCCAGGGGGCGGCAAAATTTAAAAAAACTAAAATAAATCGTTAAAATTTGAACCTGAGATTCATATTTTTGTTGTACCTATGATTGAAATTCCTAAATAAGTGGCGGCAAATTTTTTTTTCGCCCCGGGCGGCTGATTCCCACGCTACGCCATTGACACCGCGGTCGTCTTAAATTATAATTTAAATACTTTTTACTTACATTTTTTTACTAAACTAGTTCTAATTCGAGGCGAGAGATCGCCAAAGGTCATGGAAAAAGAGAGGGAAGCCTTTGCCCAGCAGTGAGACATATAATAATAATTTAAACTACTCAAAGTGCTTGTATCATAGAATATTGCAAATATTTGTTAATAAAAAAAAGAGATAAGATATTTGCTTCGGGTCTGGTTATAAAAGAGTGGCAGGCAGTGTTACCCAGTCTGCCGATCCAAGGTAGTACCACCACTTACAAGTATACAGACCGTGATTAGCTTGTAAGTTGCCGGTTCCATCTAGGCCGGCATAATGGATGTGATTGCTACTCACAGTTATTGAATTGTAGTAGCAGTGACATTCATTCATGGACCACACTTCGGCTTAACATCAAGCGGGGTGCTGTCATATGTCGAGTCACAGTAAAAGTACATTTATCAAAGATACATTGGCACCGGCAAGTGGTTTCGAACCGGGACTATCAATTTCACAAAATACACGGTCGCCATAACTAACCTATTAATACAGATGGTTTAGCAATCCTGACGACATCAACTAGATTCCTCACTGGCTCGCGCGTCCTTGCGAACCTCTCCTTATGTTCGGTGAGACCACCTTCTGGTCTATCCTTGACAATCAACCCCTTGGAGTCAACCATCCATATGTTATCAAGGGCCTTAGCCTCTGAACAACCCTCACTCATCATTGCCATGATGCATAGTTGGGCGATACCAAGCGATGCCTGCAAAAAGTACAATTAAATAGAAACCCAATTTCAAGTGATCTAGTCATGTTTGGGGATCAGTTTGTAATTTACCGATGCCAACTGGGCCGGCATAGTGGATGCGATTGCTACTTGCAGTTAAGTAACTGTAGTAGCAGTCGCATTCATTCATGGAACGCACTCCAGCTTAACACCAGCCGGAGTGCAGTTATGTCATGCCACGATAAAAATAAAGCCTTCTTTTAGAGATAGGAACTTGTATACTCGTAAAATAATCATCCTAATGGAATTTTACTGATGTTAAGCTGAAGTGCGTTCCATAAAGAGTGAATTTTAAAAGAGTGGTAGGGATAGTACTTATTCTGCCGATCCGGGGTAGTACCATCACTTACAAGTATACCACTTATAAGTATTTGACGACAGGCGTGGACGAACGGTTTAGCGATTGGTTTGTTGCACGTAAAGTCCCGAGTTCGATTCCCGGTCGGAGCAAATATTTGTTTCATAGCTTGTTATTAAAAAAAAGAGATGGATATTTACTTCGGGTCTGCTTAACAAAGAGTGGTAGGCAGTGGTACCTAGTCTGCCGATTCGGGGTAGTACCACCACTTACAAGTATACAGACCGTAAAGTGATTTAGTCGTGTTTCGGAATGCTGATTCCGAAACACGACTAAATCAAATGTAAATTGAGGGTTTCAACTAGGCCGGCCTGTTGAAAGTGGATGCTACTTTAAGTAACACCACTTTAAGTAGTGGATGCTACTTACAGTTATTGAATTGTAGTGGCAGTGATATCCATTCATGGACCATACTCCAGCTTAACATCAAGCGGGGTGCTGTCGAGTCACAATAACTTTCGTAAATAGTACATTTTGTTATTGGAGCTCGACATGTGACAGTACGCCGCCTGATGTTAAGCTGGAGTGTGGGCCGTGAATAGAGGCGAACCGGTACTGTCATATGTCGAACCACAAACAAAGACTGTACAATATGCTAAAATGAATTTATCTCTCTAAAATCCCGCCCTAATACAAGAATGAATACAATAATCTAACCTCTCCAGCACCTTGGAACACAATAACATTGTCGCACAACTTCTTTCCAGTTAGACGTAAACTTGCAAACAGACCAGCCACGGCAACTGCTGCCGTGCCCTGGATATCATCGTTGAAGGTGCAGAACCTAAAACAATAAATGGAAATGCCAATATAGTATTTTCTTAGATTTTGCGCGAACATTGATTAATGAATTAAACAAATTTTATGCGGCTCACTATCGCGTCCGTGACCACGATGGCTGCAAAGCTCACGAAACGTTGGAATAATAAAAAAATGTTAAATCAAAACCAAAATAACTATCGTTTTTTATTTATTCTAATTTTTTTTTAGGACTTTAGTCAATGTTGACTAAGCCAGTCCTACTAATTATCGCGTTAAGCCGCATAAAATTTGTTTAATGCATGGAAATGCCAACTTAGACTAAGGTAAGGCTTTGGCCGGCATAGTTAAGGCAACCGTAAACTGAATTGGTTTTTCCAGGCGTCTTGGCGATCTTAAATTTTCCTTTCTTCTTGCTTACCATCAGGCAAGTCACGGTCAAATGTCTTAATAATAAAAAGCCGGCATAGTGATAGCGACTGAGGCAACCATAAACTGTTTCTTCAGTCATCAGCACTAACATCTCTTTATAATCTTTAAACCACTATACTCGTAACTATTTGATTCCAATTAAAACTATTATTATCCAGGGAACCACAAGTCTTACAGCAGTAATTTATAGTAATATTATAGGGTTCTCCCCACCCTGTAACCTTGAATCCTTCTAGTGAAGCGTGATCATCTCTGGCCGGCATAGTGACGGCGGCAGAGGCAACTGTAAACTGAATAGGTTTTTCCAAGCATCCCTTCAACAGCGTAGGATGTCCATTAAAATCCGCTGTGTTAAATTTATATATTATGTTTTTGTTTTGGTTTGTATTAACATTTCACGCTCACTAGCCAATAGTAGAAAAGAATAACTTTACGAACTTAGTACGGTATTTCTCCAGTAGCCTAAAGGCGTTGGCGTTTCCGAAATCTTCGAATTGTATCAAACAGTTTTGTCCGAATCTCTTCACGACAGCATTCATGAACTCTTCGACGAAGTCATCGTACTGTGCTCCCCTGACACGCTTCTCGCGCAATCCAATGTAGAGGGGATCGTCTAACATAGACTGGGTGTTGGTGCCAACATCTGTAATGAGGTAATGGTTATAAAAAATGTGCAGACAAACTGAATCCGTTATACAAGTTTTGGACAATGTTAGATCAAATCGAAGACATCCTCAAGCCTCAGCTCGTTTATGTTGAAAACAATGGAGAGGCTATGTGATCGACACATACGAGATAACGCACTGAGTAAGGTGCCACTGCACCCACAACAGCATGCATACACCACTGGCAAATCAACTGAAACAGCGCTACATAACGTTGTGAAGAAGATAGAACTGGCCATTGAAGATACAGCAATCTGCTTAGGGGCCTTCATAGATATAGAGGGAGCCTTTGACAAGACAAGCTTCAACAGCATCGAAAGGGCACTACACAAGCATGGCACTGATGAGACAACACGTAAATGGATAAGTAGCATGCTAAGACAACGGGCGATTCAATTCGACGCTAACGGGATTAAAAGAGGAATCGCAGCAAAAGGCTGCCCTCAAGGCGGGGTCCTGTCTCCTCTGCTGTGGAATATAGTAGCCAACGACCTCATAACCAAATTGAACAACAAAAATTACTACACAGTAGGATACGCAGACGATCTAGCTATTCTGATCAGTGGAAAGGTAACCAGCGTTGTCTTCGACGTTATGCAATCCGCACTGAAGGTCGTGCAGCATTGGTGCACCGAATCCGGTTTGTCTGTCAACCCTAACAAGACTGAACTAGTACTGTTCACGCGGAAAAGGAACATAGGAAAATTCAAACTACCAAAACTGTTTGGCACAGAAATTCAACTGTCAGCAGAGGTGAAATATCTGGGCGTCATCCTGGACAGCAAGCTGAACTGGAGCAAACACTTATCAAACAAGCTCGACAACGCCACCGTAACATTATGGCAATGTCGTAGATTACTAGGCAAAAAATGGGGAATAAGCCCCAAAATTATGAAATGGATGTATACCTCCATTATTAGACCGTTCGTCACCTACGGTGCGTCGACTTGGTGGCCCAGAACCAGGCTGAAGACCGTTCAAGACAGACTGCAACAATTCCAGCGCATGGCGTGCACGGCCATCACAGGCTGCATGCTTACAACACCCACAAAGGCGCTGGAGGTCATCCTGGGCATACTGCCCCTACATCTGCATGTGCAGCTGGAGGCGACACTGACGGCAACGAGGCTTCTAACATTGAACCTCTGGAACATAGACTGCCGAGCCACACACACAACAGTTCTCAACGATGCAATTGAGGAACAGCCCCTCCTAGTATCGATCATTGACAGAATCCCGAAGAAGTTTGTATTCGAAAAGAGCTATAAAATACAACTGTGCGAGGAAGAAAAGGACCACTCTGGCGCCGAGGAACTAAGAATCTACACCGATGGATCCAAGACCGGTGCGGGAACAGGGGCAGGAACCTTCTCGTGGGATTTAAACATAAATATCTCAACAACGCTCGACGTAAACAGCTCTGTGTTTCAGGCAGAATGTGTTGGTATTCTGCAGGCAGCGCATGCAATAGCGAGGAGGGGAATTGCCAACCATAAAATAAAGATCCTCTCCGATAGCAAAGCGGTACTTTTGGGTCTGGAAAGCAACTGCAAAAACTCAGCTCTACTCTATGAATGCCACCTGGCATTGGAGGACGTATGCACGTCGAACCAGATCACTCTCCAATGGATCAAGGGTCATAGTGGATCGCTGGGCAATGACGCGGCGGACGAGCTGGCCAGGAAGGGGTCGTCCTGTCAACCGATGGGACCGGGACCTATTGTGCCCCTACCATTCCAATTCCTGCGCAGCTGGCTACGCCAAAGAACAGGTAACCAACATGAAGACGCATGGTCACAAACAACGGATTGCAGACAGTCCAGAGATGCTCTGCCTCACATAGACAGACGCTTGACTGGACGTCTGCTAGACCTCAGCAGAGCCAAGCTCCGCACTTTGGTAGGTGTTATAACGGGGCATTGCGGTTTTAATAAGCACCTGTACAACCTCAACATATCGGACAGCCCCCTATGTAGGGGATGTCTGAATGAGGAGGAGACAGCTGCACATGTGCTCTTGAGTTGCAGGAGCACAACAGTAGCAGAAGCGAGACAGAAGTTCCTTGGCAACGCGAGGACGCTTCCGGAGGTCTGCAGGAACGAGAAGGGTCTCCTGGCCTTCCTGGAGGAGATCGGGTGGCTCCGTTGAAGGAGAACCGTTGGAGAACGCACAAAGATACCGAAGAGGACTTCAAGTGCGGAAACGAGCCCGCTAAAGACTACAAGACTACATCCTCAAGAAAGCTGGGTTGCTTAGTGCCCATAACCTTGTGTCAGGATCGTGGCAAGTGGCGCTCCATTGTCTCTGCCTATCCCCGTGGAAAAGAGGCGTGACAATTTGATTAATTTTATTGATTGATTAGATAGGGGCGGAGACTAAATGAAACATGTTATGACAGATTTTTACTTTTAAAATTCTAATATCTGTAAGCGTAATTATCCGAAACTATCGGTGTTCCGAAATAATTACATATCTGAAACCGGTATAATATTATTCTTATATCCGTCTCCGTTTCAATGACCGAAATTCCATATCCATAGCATCCCCAGTCTGGATGTTTAATAGTAACCTCTTTCAAGTGTACAGACCGTCATGTGACTTATCGCGTTTCCGGATCAGCTTGAAAGTTGCTGGTTCCAACTAAGCCAGCATAAGGTTACACCTTCATTCTAGGACTGCACTCCAGCTTAACATTAGGCAGGGTGCTGTCATATGTCGAGTCACAATAAAGAAAATAAAATAAAAATCTACTCTTCATGCATAGTAAACGTTAAGATGATGGTGGGTTGTGCAACAATGTTTAAAATATGGCACAAATATTAAGATTATTAAAAAGAAAAACTTTATACTATATCATAATAACACATAAGTGTATATATATATAAGTAATTAAATATATAGTATATAAGCTACATAAATATATATATACATTTTTTTTTGTGGAAACACGACATTTAAAGTCGACCCGCCTGAGGAGAGAGCAAGAGGATGCCTCAGTCGCCATCACTATGCCGGCCTAAGAATACATACCAATGACACAATAAATGACGAATTTGATATTTGAATGGACTAACTAATTGGCTACTACTACAATTCAATAACTGTGAGTAGCAATCACATCCACTATGCCGGCCTAGATGGAACCGGCAACTTGCAAGCTGATCCCGAAACGTGACCAAATCACTTCACGGTCTGTATACTTGTAATTGTATTATAGAGAAGTATTACAAAGCCCATGCGTTATCCATAAATCACTTACCAAGAGTGATAGGCAAGCATTGTTGTGGCTTTACACCAGCCAGTGCAGTGTACAATGCCAACTTGCCAACTGGTATGCCCATACCACAGGCGCCCAAGTCACCGAGGCCAAGGATACGTTCGCCATCAGTTACCACAATTGCACGCACGTCAGTTTCTGGCCTGGAGAGAGATAATTTTTATTTATTTACATTTTTATACTAAGCTACTAAAGTGCAAAGAAACAGGACAACAAAAAGTACATATGACCTTGTATCCTTCAAGCGATGCGCAAAGAAGCACATTAGGCCGGCATAATAACGGCGACTGAGGCAGCCATGAACTAAATTGGTTGTTTCAGTCGTCGTCACTATTGGATCTCCTCTTGCTTATCATCAGGCGGGTTAAGGTCTAATGTCGTGTCACAATAATATATATAGGTATAATATATCAAAGATACATTGGTACCGGTGGGTGGTCTCGAACTCGTGCTCTCGGTTTGCGTAACCATTGCACTGCCACTACACCACGGTCGCCTTATGATAAAATACATTTTAAAATTATCAAAAATCAAATATAAATAAATATGAAGCCTATCCCTGTGGGAAAAAGGCGTGACAATTTGATTGATTGATGAAGTATCTAAAATTTCAAGACAATTTAAATCACTTATTTTTAACCTAATTTATGCAGATAAATGGTCGATAGTTTGTTTGTAACTATTGGACAAATAAGAACGATTTTTTATAATAAAAAAATGCATATAAATAAAATTTATGAAATACATTAATTACTTTTATAACATTTTTGTACAAAGCTACTAAACATGATTGTATCATAAAAACAGGACGACCAAAGTTGCATCAAAGATACATCGGTACCGGCAAATGATTTTGTATCGGAGATTAGGTTTTCACAGCCATTTACACCACGGTACGCAATAAATTAAGTTGTTTATTTTCACAAAACTTGAGACCTTCCATTTTTTTATTAAAATGGAAGGTCTCACCTAAATAAATAAAAAATACAAAAAATTTTTGACACATACCAAAAACATTATTATTTTAGAGTTAGACATTAGTAATGAAAAGATAATAAAAAAATATATTTTATTACTAAAATCATAATTACTAATTATGTAATACAGTCTTATTACAAAAAAATAAATAAAACCGTGTTTAAAATTTGGTCACTGTCAAACGTCATTTTGTGGTACAAAATTGTCTTAAAAGGTGTTTAAAGCCTGTCTAAAGCGAGTTTATTTTTTTGGTTATGACTTACCAATTCTTCAAAATATCATAAATATGTCCTTTGTCGTGGATAGTGATGAACAGTCCACGTGGTCTGCGATACACCAGGCCATACTGCTGACAAGCGAGGCCAACGGTTGGCGTATACACTATGGGCATCATCTCAGCGACATTCTCACCAACGAAGCGATAGAACAACCTCTCGTTGCGGTCCTGTTGCAAAATATTTATATCAATCAATGAAACAAACTGTCACAAAGTAGTTCCACTTGCCACGGTCCTGACACAACTCCCTTGCTTCCCTCACATCCACTATTCTCTTCATACAAGCTCTACGGTTATGGGCACTAGGTCATAAATAATTTATATGCATTACTTAAAATAAATTAGCCGTAATTATAGTTTGTAAAAAACTAAAACAAAACGAAGTAATCTTTAGACGACGCGTAAAGTCCCGTGTTCGATTCCCGGTCAGAGCAAAGATTCGTAGATGGAAATACGATAGATTAAATCTACATAGTAGTATAGCATGATCTACCTTTTTGGCATGCAAATTATTTAAAATATCTTTAATAAAAAAATAAAAAAATAGATAATTTAGATTTCATTTGTGAATGTGATTTGTAACAGGATTGTAAAAAGTGGCGCTCCATTATCTCTGCCTATTCCTGTGGGAATTAAGGCGTCACTGGGCGTCACCAATTGATTGATGGATTGCCTACAATAATAGTATTTATCATCATCAGCCAGAAGGAGTCCACTGTTGAACATAGGCCTCCCTCTTAGAAGGCCATTCCGAATGACAAGACGCCAGTTCTAACGCCATTACTAACTATACTATTATACTTCATCAGCGTGCTCCTTCTTTTGTGTCTAACCAGCAACTGAATAACCAATTGTATTTTCGGTGTGTTGCATTAATATTTTATGTTTTCTCGTGTGCGCAAATGCAGTGGAAGGGCGCGTCATTTCAGCTCAGACAGACTATAGACTATTTATATTTTTAAATAATTACGCAATGTATTTAAAAATGATTTATCGTAAAGAGCCGATAATATAATATTTTGATTATAATCTTTTATCAAGTCAAGGACTGATTTTAAGATAACACAATATACAATATAAAAATGTATAATATCGTATAAAGTATAATTGTATAAAACGGTTGACATTGAAATTTTAACTAAAAAGAAACTGCTACATAGAATATTTATACGCTTTGCGCGAACATTGATAAAATGAATTAAACAAATTTTATGCTGCTTATTATCGCGTTTATTAACCAAATCATTATTATTCTATTAACAAAATACTAAACACCAAAAATAAACACGATAGTAAGCCGCATAAAATTTGTTTAATTCATTATTAAGAAACTGTTTATAACCTATTAAACGATAATATAGTCTAGACATTTCTAGAACAGATTCTTTAGTCTTATGTTTTATTGTGAGAAGCACCTCTAGCCGGCATAGTGAGGGTGACTGTAATCGTAACGCGTAAACTAAAAAGGTTTTTTTAGTCATTGGCGCTATTGGCACCAAAGAATATTCCCGTGTACGATACGACTCCGACTCCCGTAAACCTAAGTATATTCATTTATATTTTATTTACATTATTATATTTTATTTATTTTTGGCCGGCATAGTGACGGCGACTGAGGCAGCCGTGAACAAACTCGGTTTCTCAGTCGTCGTCACTCTTGGGCCTCCTCTTGCTTATCATCAGGCGGGACGAGGTCAAATGTAGTGTCACAATAAAAAAAAAACATTTCTATACTAAGCTACTAAAGTGTTTGTATCATAGAAACAGGACAACCAAAGTTACATTGGTACCGGCAAGTGGTTTCGAACCCGTGCTCTCGGTTTGCGTAACCATTGCCCTACCACTACATCACGGTCGCCTTGAAAAATATATAACTCACCAAGAGACCCATAAGATAAACATATTTGTTCAATGGGTTTTCATAGCGGTCAATGGACAACTTGCATAGATGCAGTTGCTCCTCCTGGGTCTTCACTCGAGCTGGCAACAGGCCGTGTATACCCAGCGCCTGACGCTCCTCGATCGTAAAGGCCATGCCCTGAAACAAGATAAAATATACAAAACATATAGATGAAGAAATTATTATAGGAATACAAAACTAGGTTTAATTTATTTTAAATTTCTAAACTAAGCTACTAAACGTGCTTGTACCATAGAAACATGTAAAGCAGAGCAGAATACAAGCTCTATGGTTAGGGGCACTAGGCAACCCAGCTTTTTTAAGGATGTCTTTAATAATAATAAAAAAATTATTTATTTATTTATCCAATACATTAGCTTATTCTAATTTTACAATATATATAATACATTACTTGAAAACATGATTATTAGAAATCTCACAAGGCAGACTTAGGAGGGTGCTTTCCGACCATATCGGAGACATCCTAAAGAAAGCTAGGTTGCCTAGTGCCCATAATCTTAGAGCTTGTATGAAGAGAATTGTGGATGGTAAGTAAGCTAGGGAGTTGTGTCAGGATTATGGCAAGTGGCTCTCCATTGTCTCTGCCTATCCCTGTGCTAAAAGGCGTGACAATTTGATTGATTAATAAACCAGTTTTCTTATATCTCAAAAAGTTAATTAAATGAAGTCTTTTATTCGTTTTAAAAATGTTACAAAAAACAAAACATTCCTAAAATCATTCTAATTTAGATACCAATTTATTATAACATAGCTACCAATTCCCGACCCGGAACACGGTCCGCTCCCAAATTTAATTAAGTAGTTCCTAAAAATTAAACTGCGAAGCATCTACTTTAATTTAAATTGTCTATTTACACAATTATCTTAACACTTCCCAATTAACAACGAAATGTTGAAAGCAACTTTCATTCACGTATCAACAATCGTGTGTAATAAATTTTACGCAACATACTTTCGCAAAGAAATGGCGCATTATTTCTGTACACATCTTTACTTAAAGACATTAAATTAAACTAGAAATACCTAGTTAACAAACGTAAAAAAAAGTACTAATATTAATTTTGACGACAGGCGTGGACGAACGGTTTAGCGACTGGTTTGTTGCGCGTAAATTCCCGGGTTTGATTCCCGGTCGGAGCAAATATTTGTTTCATAGCTTTTATTTGTAATATTTAATAACATTAAATATTGCAAATTTTTGTTAATAAAAAAAGAACTGGATATTTGTTTCGGGTCTGGTTATCAAAGAGTGGTAGGCAGTGGGACCCAGTCTGTCGATCCGAGGTAGTACCACCACTTACATAAAGACCGTGAAGTGATTTGGTCACGTTTCGGCAGTCATATGTCGAGTCACAATAAAAATAAAATTGTTTGAAATATTTCATCGTTTGCTATTCGTTTAAAAAGCATCTCACGATTAGTTTTCCTTTAAAGTTTTTTTTTGTCAATCATTTTAATCTCATTTTAAGCATTAACATAAAAAATAAATAATGAAGCGAATCTACTATTGCTCTTATGAAATTTTTTATATTTAAAAAATATAATTCCCTTTTTAGTTCACATTGTCAATTGTTTTTTAAAATCAATCAAATTGTCACACCTTTTCTCCACAGGGACAGACAGAGACAATGAAGCGCCACTTGCCACGATCCTGACACAACTCCCAGAAAGTAAGAATTTTATAAATATATTTAACTTTAATTAAAGTGTATTTATTATTATTATTTTGCACCTTATCCAATATTTTGATATCTGTTGGTCCCAAATGTAATCTCCCAGAGAATATCTAGTGGCATTAATATTTTCTTAGAATTTGCGCGAACATTGATTAATGAATTAAACAAATTTTATGCGGCTTACTATCGCGTTTATTTTGATTATACATTTTTTTATTATTCCGACGTTTAGTGGTATTAAGTTCGCCTTTGTACCCTATATTATCTATTATAAATAGTAAAAATAAAATAAATGTATTTATATCGACATTATACAAGTAGGTAACAAATGAATTCTAACGTCAGCTGGTAAAAGGAAAAGTCCACACGTGCGTCGGAATAATACAGGGTGCAGTGACGTCTGTGAAGGTGACCGCATTGGCCGTGATGACCTTACATTTAAACGTCGAGTGGTCTACTATCAATAAGCAATCACGCCACAACCAACACTTTCTACTATCATTACAATCTACAAACATATTTAAACTTAAAAGTTTAAGAGTGGTAGGCAGTGGTACCCAGTCTGCCGATCCGGGGTAGTACCACCACTTACAAGTATACAGACCGTGAAGTGATTTGGTCACGTTTCGAGATCAGCTTGTAAGTTGCCGGTTCCATTTAGGCCGGCATAGTGGATATGATTGCTACTCACAGTTATTGAATTGTAGTAGCAGTGACATTCATTCATGGACGACACTTCGGCTTAACATCAAGCGGGGTGCTGTCATATGTCGTGTAACAATAAAAAAAAACTAACTAACACTAGAGTCATGAATAGATTATCAATCAATCAATAAATTTGTCACGCCTGAGTAACACTTGCCACGATCCTGACACAATTCCGTTGCTTTCCTCACAACCACAATTCTTTTCATACAAGCTCAACAATTTATAGGCACAAGGTAACAAGTTTGTCTAGATACAATATGCTTTCGATCTAAAATCTTGACACCATCAAAAATACAACTGATAATGAATCTTATCATCAGTTGCATAAACTACTAATTACAATAAAATGTTTAGCATAAACAATACACGTAAACAAAATTGGATTTGCATAACCTTGAAACATATTAATATAAACATTTTCATTGTAATTATGAAGCTAAATTGCGGCCATTTTAATTATTTATTTTAAGTCATATTTCTATACTAAGCTACTAAAGTGCCTGTATCATAGAAACAAGACAATCAAAGTACATATATCAAAGATACATTGGTACCGAAAAGTGGTTTTGATACCGTGCTCTCGGTTTGCGTGACCATTGCAATACCACTACACCATGATCTTCTTAAAATATATAAAAATAAAAATGGAAGTATGATGGAAATTGTAGATGTAAAGAAAGCGATAAAAGTGTGTCAGGAAAGCGGCGATCCGTTGTCTCTGCCTGTCCTTGTTGGATTAAGGCGTGAAAATTAGATAATGAAAGGTACACAGCGCTTTCATGCATAAAATTTTTATTCTATCCAATATTCATTACTAATTTACACAACAATGGAATTATTCGTTTTATAGGTACTAAAAATACAAGGACAATTTTGTATATATACAATAAAAATTTAATACCCCTTTTATATTACAGGAAAATAAGATATAAATCTTTATTATAGGTGTAAATAATTTAATAATAAATCCTATTCATATTTTAAGTATTTAAGCGGTAAGTAAATTAATAATATATATCTTTTAATTTTTTGTTAAATAAAATACATTTATTTTTACTTTTATGAATAAATACCGCACAAAGCATTCCCTGCCTCAGGGACTAAACAGAAAGATCAAAATAAAGGATCTACAATCCTAAGCTTACCTACATTTATATAGTAATCCCCTTTTAAAAAGTCTAGCCATACTTAAATAAAATCTAAATATAAAACTCAACTTACACGTGAATCGATCGAAGCTAAACATTCAGGAATATAAACTTGTATAGGTCGAGGTGTTAATGTCCACCAATCACGCTCCATATTCACACATTTATGTCAATTGTTCACTTATATACACTACACTACACTATTTGTATAGTAAATAAACATATTTTTTGTTTAATATATCAATTTTAGCGTAATCCGTCAAAATTCTAGATATACTTTATTTCTTTTAACTATAAGCGATAAAATTAAATAAATTATTTATTTTTTTAATTTCATTATTCTCGCGCAATTAACGTGTGCCTACATCACATTTAAAACAAAAAATATATTCTTATTAACTAAAAAGAAACAATAAAAAGAAGTGACTTAGCAACTTATTATTTTTACATTTAATTGAATTAAAATAACATGCTAAAAAATCCACCAAACAGAAATCTTTGAAACAAACTTGATAAACGAATAAAAACACATGTGAACAACTTTTTATTCTTTTTTTAATGTTATAGCGACTTTAATTCTAGTAATTTGAATTTATACAAAAGTGTTATCGGCATAGTTTTTGAGTGAATACTAAAATAAAATACATACAATGTATCCTTCACGGAGGGTGCATAATGAATCATTTCATTAATAATTGCATATTAATATCGACCATGGGGTGCGAAGTCAGACTACCTCCCCGTGTGTCTGTTTGCTTGCCAAATCGTTTTGGTGATACGGAAAGCTGATAGGCCGGTGCATCCTGAGCATCAATCAATAACTTTCCCTAATGGGGTTCTTGTTGGCTGATGGCTAAAGGCTAAAAGACATGTGGCGCTGCTTTACGTATCCCAATGCTCATAAGGGGCACTGTGAAGCAGCGAGTTGATATAGTCATTTTATGAATAGGCATTTTGGCCCATACTTGACATAGACAAAGTACATTGTTTTGTTTTAATACAAACAACACAGGCAACACAAAAAAGAAGAAGAATATCGGCCATGACAGGAAGCAACTGACCGTTCCCGTTACCGTTTAAAGTTTATAAAATAATAATAGAATAAATAAATAAAATAAAATAGGCGACCTTATTAACATGAAAAGGATGAGTGAAAGTAGATAGACGAATTTATAAATCTAATGTGGATGGATGCGTTAAACGAGCAGGAGGGTGTTTTTCGACCAAATAGGAGACATTCTTAAGAAAGCCGCCTAATGCCCATAACCGTAGAGCTTGTATGAAGAGAATTGTAAATATGTGGGAATCGAAGGAGCGGTTTCAGGATCGTGGCAGATGGCGCTTCCTGTGGGAGAAAGGCGTGATAATTTGAATGATAATGGAATTGGTGAGATTTGACACCACTAGACCGAGAAAGTAATAAGTAACTCTTACTTATAAATCATCTTTTACTTTTAAAAAATCATTTTGTGTATTATGTAGGTTAAGTAACAAAATCGTACACCTACGTCATTAGCTAATTTATTGGTTTTACGAGGAAGTCAATGTAACAAAGAAAATATAAAGGAAATTAATTTAGGTAATTACTTTGTGTCAATCTAAATTATTGCCTATAATATATATTCGTTTGTCATTAATTCGTCAAAAACGAGCGATATAATGTTAGATAGGTTCGCTTGTTGAAACGCCCACGCTTCAAAACGAATACGTATTTCTATAATTAGAACTTTTAAGAAGAACGGAAGTTTGAAATTAACGAATTAAGTAGGTACTACACGGAGTTACTTTATTCAAAGTTTAGATTGATATTTTTATACTTTAGAACAGTACAGAGTACTAAAAAAGCAGTAATATCCGTCCGTCCGTGGATAAGTTTTTTTTAATACAGTTATAAAATATATTTATATAATCAGATCCTCATTATAAATATCAATAAAGTGTTTGGCCGGCACATTGTTGAAAGACTACGTCAACCATAAACCTAGTCGATTTTTCAGATGTCCGCACTCTAGCAACATAGTATTTTCTTAGATTTTGCGCGAACATTGAATAATGAATTAAACAAACTTTATGCGGCGTTAAGAAAATTGTATAATCAAAACCAAAATAAACGCGATAGTAAGCCGCGTAAAATTTGTTTATTACATTACTCTAGCAACATGTTATTTGACCATAAAAAAAAAACAATTGTAAAGCTTAAACTTAAAGCCAAGATTAATAAACAATTTACATAATTTCAATGTAATGCCAAATTGAAAGCCTTGGGGGGACATTGAACCATTAGATTAGTAAGCAGTCATAATAAATACATTGTGACTAACTAGTTGATGCTATCACAATATAAATCGCTCCACATACATAAATTACATATCAATTTGACAGGAAGACAATTCTGACGCATTCGCGATTATGTTATTGTTATATATTCGAAGTCTCGACTAAAAATTACATTTAACATGACTGATGTCTCTGAAGAATTGTAAATATCCATTGTGATTATTTAAAAAAATATCATAAAAAAGTTTTCTAGAGACAAAAATTAAAGGATAGCAAACAAAAAAAATTAAATTAAATAGGAAAATTGTAGCTTCAAGTAAGATTTTTCATGTAAGATGTTTCAGATCTGACCTTGAAAATTTTTCAACATTGGCAGTTCTGGTGTAGTCCTCAGCAAGCCACACCAAATTTGTTTTATATAAATTGGCTTTTTTATTAATGTACTTAATTCAGGCCTATATATTTTCGTTTGGCTTTCCGTGGATTACTCCTGAAACTGCGAATGTTAAAACAAATTCAAAGTATAAACTGAAAACTAAATTCTTAATTAGCTTCTTATACTTTTTAGGACCATTTAAACTGAATTAATACAAAAATATGTACTGAGACGCGACAACACATAATTAGAGATGATGATGTAGTTATAAAAGTTCAGAAAGGTAGTTACGATGGATTTGGCACAGTAAATAAATGGATCAAAGAATATTGGCAAAAATCTCTTTTGGCTCTTTTCTAAAGACGAGTAAAAAATAAAACGGAGACGATTGTTTAATGACTATTAATTGAGGAGTATGAAGAAAGTCGTGGATGTGAAGAAAACGAGAAAAGTTAGTGCGACTTTGTTTAGATAATTCATTATACTAGAAATAAAATCTCATCGGTGACTTTTTCAATTATTACAAGAATTGTCCTGTATTATGACAGACAAGTCGAACGAGTAATGTTAGCTTAAGGCAAAACCACGAGATGACCCACAAAATAAATTATTATTACATGTTATCACTTACTTACATATTTGTTATTATTTCGAAAGGTCAATAAAATTATAGAGCTATTAGCGTGCCTTTATTATCCCAAAGATAGGCTGGAAAAATGGCAATGGAGCAAGGCGAAAACAAAGAGCGCCAACAAATAAAGATGTTGTACTATTAATTTTTAAATTACTAATAAAAATGGATAGAATTGATTCACGCGTGCACATCGATCAACTGCAAACGGGAATAGAAACCGGGCGGTGTTCGTCTGTTAACGCGTTGCCGTTCTGACTACTGAGTTACTAAATGCCTCATTCTTCTGTCTTATTTATTATAGAGCAGTTTTTTTTAGTAGAGCTGTAACGACTCGACTTTTCAACCCGGGTTAAACCGAGTTAAGACCTAAACCGAGTTGGGTCGGTTAACATCTACAATAAACCGATTTTAACTATTATATATTTATATCAAAAACCAAATTTATTTAGTCATACATACACATCCGAAATTTAGATTGTCGGAACGAATTCGTCAACTCTGTTTGTGAACCGGTTTGAATCGAATTCATCAATTCGGTTTGCAAATCGAGTTATCCATATTTCGACATAACCCGGTTCAAAAAAATTCAAAATCGTTTCATCTTTGCTTTTAACTCCGACTAAATCTGTCATGCGACAAGTGACAGATGCCCGGTTTAATTCACGATTGCAGCCATAAGATGCGCACAGTTTACACTTACTTACTACCTAGTTTACAGTTGCTTCAGTTGCCATCACTATGCCAGCCAGACACTAATTTCACTTATTTTGTAGTTAACTTGAAATATTTATATTTATATGCATACTAATAGCCAACAAAAATGTGAAATTTAAATTCTTAAAACAAAAACGACGAATAAATGTTCAGGAACAATTTTGAAAGTCAAATATGGAATATTTACACCAAATATTAAGTAAATAATTTTGCATGAAAACACAAACATTCCCGACTGAATTTAAATAAAGCAGCCTTAATTTAAAGCTTCAAGCATTTAACGTACTTAATTTTACATGAATATAAAATAATTCAAAGCTATGAAAAATACGCTACTGTTTATTATGATTATTCTTGTATTATACGTATATAATTAATTATATTATTACCAATAAAACATTTTTTTTAAATATAATAAGGTTAGGAACAAGGTTTGTCTAAGAGTTTTTAGGAACATTAGTCATCGTTTAGCCGATTAAAAACATAAAGTAATACAATTTGCAGTTCACTTCAAATTATTTAAAATCAATATTGATTACATTCATTGGCCAAACTTGATTTGAACAAAAAGAAACTTGAGAAATAATGAAACGTAGACCAAACAACCCTTTAGCTCATAGAACAATAATAACTGTAAGTGTTGTTTAGAATTAGGTTACCCACACTTACAAGATTAAAATATTATATTACCTACAGTGTGTTTATATTTTATTCTTGCGTTCAATATTATACGCAATTTTCTTATAGACACTGCGAATCAGTGACAAAAATCGATAGAGAATTGTTACGAATTGTGTCGATAAGCTAATTGTTTTATTAATAAACCTTGACTTATTAATAGACCACTGAAAATCTGACTCGGATTACGATTGTATAGCCGTCTTTACTAAGGTGGCCAGAAAAGGCCACATGGTGTTACAAAGGTGGCTTTGTAACACCATGACATTATATGGAAAGAGTACTCTAGTTAAGCGTTTTCTCGATCAAATTTCAATTACTTTTCCTCTTGCAAGACCATAATTATATTGTATATTACTACTCGTGTAGTCTTTAGTTTATCAAAATTGAAACAGAAATTGGTTGCGAGCATGATGAAGAAAAACACCTTGAGGGAATTCCTAGGAGAATAATTAAGTCTGTCGGCGATAAGCTTGATGGCGATGCTACTTGTTACTACTTCACTTCTCTGTTATATTATTCCTTAATTCGCTTAATGTATCTACTATAGTTAATATAATAAACAGAATACTCGTATATCAAGCTATTCCACATTTTAATTTCCACATTAATTCATCAAGCTATTCCAATTAGATTTAGCCACCCCATTTGGGAATATGACGGAATACCTTATTTTTTACTTTCAAATCTCTTAAAAGTAATTAAATATGTCTAACTTTACAACTAGAAAAATCCATCAACCATAATACATTCAAAAATTAATCAACGCAAGTTATTAATTTAACAATTTATAACCAAACATCACTATTAATTTATCAACCAACACATGTTTACGTTAATAAATATCAACAGAAACTGCCGAACACCGTTTTCACTATACTAAAAGCGAATAAAACTGATGTTACTATTTATAGAGGTAACGCAAATAATGACAATCACATTTGTACACCGCACCGTTGCCGTAGTAGCAGAATAACACGACCTAAATAGGGTTTAATCCCCAATACTTGGGCTTTATATAACTATAGATATATTAAACAGTATCAATAAACAATTGGTTTATCGATAAATATGCTTCCCACCTATTTGAGCTTGGCGGAAACAATTTAATATAAATTCCAATAAAATAAAATAAACTCAATGTCGGTAGCCTGGGGTAGTAAGAACCGCTTTTAAGTGTACAGACCGGCGTAGAGGATGCGACTGCTACTGGCAATTATATAACTGTAGTAGCAGTCGTATGTACAGTCACAATAAAAAATATCAGCGGGCACTTTCCAAGATCCTAACACAGCTCCCTCGCTTCCATCACATTCACAATTCTCTTCGTACATCTTACTTGTATATGATAGGCACTATGGACCCTTGTTTTTTGCAGAGACCCAGTTAGTATTTTTTTAATTTTGATTCGACTTGCTTAATGGTAAGAGTCTAAGAGTGGTATATAGGCTGTGGTCTCCAGTCTGCTGATCCAAGGTAGTACCACCACTTATAAGTGAAAAGACCGTGAAGTGACTTAGTCGCGTTTCGAAATCGGCTTTAAATAAGTATAAAAGTCACGTTGATAAAGTAGTGCAAGTTCGTGGACACGTTATTTCACTATCGTAAATATAGGGAGTCCGGGCCTGCATATCATGTTGTCATGGTAACAAATCTATATGTTTGTTATGAATTACAAGTATTAAGATAGCTTTACAACAGTTATCGATATTAAATCACGCCTCAATAACCACAGGGAGAGGCAGAGACAATGGAGCGCCAGACCACCTTCCACGATCTTGACACAACTCTCACATCCATAATTCTCTTCATACAAGTTCTATCACAGCTAATATTTATTTTATTTGACTACTTTGTTACTTAACAAAGAGTGGTAGGCCTAGCTGATCCGGAGTAGTACGACCACTTACAAGTATACAATACAAGACATTGAAGTGAGTTTCAGTCGCGTTTCGAGACCCACTGGTAAGTAGCCTGTTCCAACTAGGCCGGCATAGTAAAGCTACTGCTTCTTGCAGTATTTTAACTGTAGTAGCAGTGACCTCTACTCTTGGACCCTAGGAGCTAATGTTGAGCTCCATTTAAAAAATGAGATGAAGGTAAATGGAGTAATATAAAGTAAACTGAAACTACTTTTAAGAGTGGTAGGCAGTGGTACCCAGTCTGCCGATCCGGGGTAGTACCACCACTTACAAGTATACAGACCGTGAAGTGATTTGGTCACGTTTCGGGATCAGCTTGTAAGTTGCCGGTTCCATCTAGGCCGGCATAGTGGATGTGATTGCTACTCACGGTTATTGAATTGTAGTAGCAGTGACATTCATTCATGGACCACACTTCGGCTTAACATCAAGCGGGGTGCTGTCATATGTCGTGTAACAATATATAAACCTTTATACTAATATTTGCGCGCTAAATTTGTATCTGTATTATACTGATCGTCGCATTACCGCCGTATAATACGGTTGAATGAACAAAGTGCTTTTTAAACAGACTACAAATCACTAGACACCGCTACATTGAAATCGGTAACAATTTTAGAACAGGAATAAAAATATATGTAATTTAATTTTTTTATTATTATACATTTCTATACTAAGCTACTAAAGTGCTTGTATCATAGTAAGATGACAACCAAAGTACATATATCATAGTAACAGGACAACCAAAGTACATATATCAAAGATACATTGGTACTGGTTAGTGGTTTCGAACCCGTACCACTCGGTTTACGTAGCCATTGCATTGCCACTACACCACGGTCGCCTGTAAAGTTAGCAGTAAAAGAAAGCATCGTCGAGAGTCTCTAATAGATTGAATTCTAGACAGAAGCGAGAGATGGAAATTTAAAGCGTGTTTGCATTCCGTTTGGTTAACGATTGCAAAAAAACTACAAAATAAACAACATGTCAAAAGTACGGCGTATTAACAATCGTGAATATGCGTGCTACGACCTTTTTTAATTTAGGGAAGTAGCAATTTAGAAATTATTATATTTGACGAATTATTATATTTATTATAGAATGACGAAATTGAAATTGTAAAATGAAAAAGTGTTACGATTATTTTGCAATATTTAGAAAATACGTAAATACATAGAATACTTAAACATAGAATGAAATAGACCTAAGCCAACCTTTTGACAGACGTAAATCTATTCACGAAAAATGTAATAAAGGAAATTCTCTCACAAGGGAAAATCATTTTCTAACCCGTCAAAGGCTCAAAGAGGGAAACATTGTTCGCGCATGTCATGTACTCGGTGTTTTCTTATTTCTCATATCAGATATTATGTCAACTTAAAACAGTACAGTATATAAGAAATAAAGTGAACGCTAGACTTCTAATATGGACAAATATTATGTCGAAATAAATGTATTAAAACTCTAATTGTTAAAAGCTTGAAAAGCTATATTGAGATAGACATTATCACTTTATTCTACAATTCTGACACAAATATATAAGCCACGAAAGTTGTGCTTTTTTATTTTTTTACATATATGCTCCCAGAAAAAGGATTTTTCTTTGAGTTAATCCACTTTGTACGGTCTCATCACCGTACATTGTTTTTTGTACATGCGGCGACCTACTTTAGCCGTGTGTTTTTATTACCAACATTATATGTAAAAGACGAGTGCGTGACTAACTGCCGAACAGAGCACACGACAAGAGAGATTCGCCCTTAATTATCTTTAACTTAACTATAACTAAATACCTATAAATAAACTTGTCATAACTATAAATAACTCGCGAGTCTTTCTTGTTCACCACGTACCTTCACCAACTTCACATTAACATAAGTGTACAATCTAACTGGACTGTACAACTAATTTGGTTTCTACAGTTCTCAACGGTTTTAGATTTCCCTTACTATTGTTTAAGGCAAGTCGAGGTTACACAGACAAAAAAGAGAAAACTCAAGACAAAAAAAGATCAAATGTTCTTATCCTTTCACGTATACTATACCAAAAGCATTTTCATCAATTTGTTTTGTACTTGTAGTACGACATTTACGCTCCTCTTCCGTTGCCATATTAAATTGTCTCCCATTGAAATAAAATCTTCAAAGAGAAAACTTTTTGCTCCCGACTAAGTAATTTCTTAACAATAATTCTTTATGACAATATAGAAGGAAAATAACATTTATTGCAATAAAAACACATTTTGTAGGTATTTAAATTAAAGTACATATTTTTATTAACGCAGGAGGATGTTCTTTAACCAAATCGGAGACATCCTTAAGAAAGCTGTTGCCTAGTGCCCATAACCATAAAGCTTGTATGAAGAGAATTGTGGATGTGAGGCAAGCGAGAGAGTTGGTTCGTATCGTGGCAAGTGGCGCTCCATTGTCTTTACCTATCCCTGTGAGAGAGGGACGTGACAATTTGACGTCACCGTACTTTTGTTGATAATTATTTGTTCAGTTTGCTGACTCGGGGTACCATAGGTTATTAACTCTTAGGTGTAAATATCGTTATTTTGTTCAACAGTATTCGCATTCTGTTGACCCTTTTTTTGGCAAATAGTAAATAGGTGAAATGCTTTACCATGCCTTATGTTCTCCCCATCCTATAATCATGGATTCTTTAAGCGAAGCGTGAAAATGCACATTTGGTTGGCGACTGAGGCAACCGTGAGATTGTTTTCTCAGTCGTCGGCGCTCTTGGACATTCCATTTTTATCATCAGGCAAATCGAGGTCATTAATAGCAAAATAGCAAAGGTATTGTCGTAGAATACAATCTATGCGTCATCAACTATTAAATTGTTAATCGATGGAGCACATGACGAACTCGGGGACTTTTCCATATAAAAAAGTACACTTGGACAATAACTCGATCGAATACTTATTAGCATTCACTTTTTCACATTATTATTGTTACCCTATTTGTTTGTCCCATTGCTAGGCTAAGGCCTCCCTCTCTTATTTCCATGACTCACGACATTTGGCGATCTCTCGCCACGAACTAGGAGTCTATCTTATCTCGCCATCTCCGTTTGGGCCTGCCATATTACATTAGATTTTATTTATTTAGCTGTCATATCAACATAATAAGTTCGCTTAGAGGCTTTGCCGGTCTATTTAGAACTGGCAACTTACAAGCTAATCCTAAAACGCTACTAAGTCACTTCACGGTATGTACTCTTGTAAGTGGTAATACTTACAAAGATCGTGGAGTGACTTACAGTACCCGTCGATAAATATTGCACATCGACCATTGGAAAGAGACAATCGGCTAATTTCGGCTTTGTAGAGCGTTATCTCTGTCGCACGAAATACACAGTCCGGTATCTATTAGGAGCTATTAAAACAATTATGATTTCCTTCTTTTGATAATTCTTTTTATTCTTTGTATAAAAGACACCAATTTTTCTATAAGTGATGGCTTTAAGTTGGGGAAAAATAAAATAAAAAACATGTTCATATTATGTTTACGTATAGAATTATCTTGGAAAATTACAACTTTAAATTATTTAAATTTGAGGGTGTTAACAACTCTAAATATATATTTTGAAATGGACGCGACCGCATCGCAGTCAAACAACGACTGACAAAACGTCACATAGGTAGTGTGCGACAGAGATAATGCGCTACAAAGCCGAAATTAGTCGATTGTCTCTTTTCAAAGGTCGATGTGCAATATTTATCGACGGGTATCGACTGTAGTTGCGTTAAAAACATCGAGTAATTAAAATATCACCAGACTGTCATTCTCCATCAACTATGATTGAGTCATAGTCGTGTAACAACAAACAACCTAGAAGTAGGTTAAATCATACATTTAACCCTGAACAGCACACGTATGTTACATATTTTAATATAACGCCAGCTTTGCATCTGGGTCGCATTGACCGGACCTGTCAGGGTTAATTTATTATATGCAATACAACAAATAGTTGACTGTTAATATAATCAATAATACTATAATGTTATGCATTTGCAATTGACAATGTCATTTTTTATTGTGACTCAATCAATCAAATTGTCACGCCTCTTTCCAAGTCATCCACAATTCTCTTCATACAAGCTCTACGGTTTTGGGCACTAGGCAACCTAGCTTTCTTGAGGATGTCTTCGATTTGATCGGAAAACACTCTCCTGGGCCTGCCTCGTTCAACGCGTCTATTTATAACGCATCCACATCAGATTTATAAATTGCTTTCGTCAATCTACTTTTACTCATCCTTTTTATGTGCCCAAACCATCTCAGCATCCCTTTGTCAGTCCTTGTCATTACATCTTCTTTCAAACCACATCTATCACGCAGTGTGCTATTCCTTATTCTATCCGCTATCCTTATTCTATATACTCCTTATTGACCGCATTTCTACAGCGGTAATTCTACTCTCATGCTTCTTCTGCCACACCCAACTTTCACTTCCATACATCAATGTGGGACTGAGTACCGCATTAAAGAAAGGTATGAAAGTAAATGTAAGTAAAACCAAAGTAATGGTTTTGGAAAGAGACGATTAAATGACAGAATAAGATAATGATAGTATCAAAGAAAGTGGAACAAGTCAAACAATTTGTTTACTAGGGATGTAAGTTTACAAGGGATGGCAAGTGTGATGAAGATATTGAGAGAATAGTGCAAAAGGGTAACATAGTAGTGCCATTCAGAGTATAATGAACAGCCAAATAATGTTCCAATAGTCAAGGATGGCTTTTCATAATGCGGTACACGTTTATTGTGACTCGACATGTGATATGACAGCACCCCGCCAAAGGTTAGGCTGATGAAAAGTCCATGTATGGAGGCGACTGCTACTAACAGTAGGCACACTCACACACTCACATCTACCATGCCCGCCTAGTTGGAACTGGCAACTAACAAGTTGATCCCGAACCGATAATTAATTAATTTTTTTTGTTCATTTATTTTTATTTTATTTTTTATTTACATTTCTTAAAGCTACTAAAGTGTTTGTATTATAGAAATAGGACAACTAAAGTACATATATATCAAAGATAGATTGCTACCGGCAAGTGGTTTAGAAACCGTTCTCTCGGATTGCGTAACGGATTGCATTGCCACTACACCACGGTCCCCTAAGTTAATTGTTTGTCATTTTATTCGAGTTTTTAAAACGTTCTTATAATCGTTTGTCTCTGTAGACCAGCGGGGTTAGGTTGGGCAAGTTAAAACGATAATCGTCAATCGTCGACGATTGGCAAATTAATAAAATCTAGGCTAAATCCACCAAAATGTGACTATTGATGATAATGATCAAACGTGTCGTCGCACAGACGACATTCGTCACAACGATTAATAGTCTCGTTTTATTGGATTAAGCCTAGCTTTTATTATTTTGACAATCGCCGACGAGAGACGATAATCATTTTAACTTGCCAACCTAACCCCGTAGTTCTGATGATTATTTGCCTTAAATTTGTTTAGTCTCGTGAACACAATGGTTTCACGAGACTAAACAAATACATATTTCCTCTATAAATTATTAACGAACATGGAATAAATAAGATCAGATTGCAAGGCATTGCCAACTAGGCAGGCATAGTGGCCGCTACCTGCAGTTATTTAACTGTATTAGTAGCAGTCACCTCTATTCATAGCCACAGTAAATGTCTGTTTTCGTCATACGTATATATCAGACATTCCATAACAGTTTCTAGAACAATTCCTATTTGTAAAAGAACAATAACAGCCGGTTGTACCAAAAAAAGTTTCAATTTACGAATTTAGTTTTACTTTATACTTATTTTATTACGTTTACTATTACGAAATCGTGAATTGGGTTGTTAATAATTTTATATCAAAACTACCATTTATATATGTTTTTATTATTAGAAATAACAATAGTAGTACATAGAAACCCAAAAAGAATTATGTCCTTTAGCTTTGTATAAAATATCCGTTAAACGTAAATGTGAAGTTACTTATACTTTTTACAAATTCGTAAATTATAATTTTTGGTACAACCAGCTGTAAATATTGTATTAGTAATACGTAATAAGTAAATCTTATCATTATTATGGGTGTGATTTGATAACTAAATCATATCTAAGTTATTTCGATTAGAATGTGTCTTTGTCATACGAATGACATAGACACATTCTTATAAATACATAGGTTTCTAATTTACAAATAAACATGAATCAATAATTTAAAAAAAAAAACAGAATAGGGGTCCTGGACTAAAATTAATGTGTACAAATTAGGGGAAAGTCCCCCAGTGACGGACACCTAAGGTTTTTTATAAATTAAATAAAAAATATCATAAGGAATGTTTATTTATTTATGACTTATAGTATACAACAAAGTTAGAAATCAAACTAAATTAGAAAAAACACAACCTTTGCTTAAAAATAATTAATACTATCAATCAAACTTTGATAACAAAAATTGTAATTTATAAAAGTGGCACCTAGTACCGGACATATCAAAATAGTCTGCATCGAACACATATGTAGCCACCCACGACAGAATGAGCACTGGATCCAGTCTTGGTCAGGGTCCTCTAAGCGAACTATGCAAATTGTTGTGTTTGTGTTAGATGTTTCAATCATTAGACTTCACGTTTTCCGCTTGTTTTCCCTGGTCGCCGCTCTTTCCTTAGGTTTTAATTTCTTTGGTTTGATTTCCTTTGCCTCCAATATCTACTTTAAACTTATATTCTATTTCCTTCTTTTTATCTTTCATGCCTTTCATGTTCTTTTCATTTTCTTTTTCTTCTGCCACTTTTTTGTATGGCGATGACGTTAAAATTTTACTTCGTTCATTTTTTCTTTTTCGAGCTGCTATTCGTTTTTTTTTGCTGCGTCAGGCAACGGTGATAAGTTATGGATTATCTGAGCAAGATTTGGAGCAGAACTTGTCGACGGTTTGGGACTTGTGCTTATAGGCTCATTAATTAGATTGTCTAGCTAGATGGTGGTGGTGGTCCATTTAACGTAGTCCACCAAGACTTGTTTATACTCTACTGAGAAGGTGCTAGTGAACCAACTGAAAAAGTTGGGTACTTTGGTTTCATCGTGACTTCTTCTCCTCGATTTAGCGCCTTTATTTTGTCATGTACAGTGCTTTTAGGAATATTGTATCGCATAGCAGCTTGTTTTACACTCAGATATTTTTACATAACCTTATTAATAGAAGTTTGTAAGCTCTGTGGCTGCCACGGTCTTTTCTTTTTCTTCTCTTCCATTTCAATTCTCTTCGTTCTTCTATACTCTACAACAAAATTAAATAATTAAAATAAATAACGTAAATTCTCACAAGAAATATCAATATGTTTACTGTCCGGTGCTAAGGGATTACATAGTGTCCGGTGCTAAGGGACAGACCACTTCGTACATATCGTGGTACCTACCAATATAATGTTTTTAAATCTGATAGTATTCTACTAGTTTACGAATAACAATCAATACTACTTTAATTTTTGAATACCACTAAAATGTAAATACATAAATATGCTAGAAATACTTACATCGATATTTACGGGACGCCGTGATTCCTCGCCGAAAACAGCAAACTATCGCTCCTGCCATGGCCTTGTGCGTCACTGGCGAGCTGCGGTTCGTGATGCTGTAGCTGTGTGCCCCTCGCGCCCCTTTCATTTGTGATTTGAATCGAACAGGTTTATACTTGCTTCAATAATACGAGTGTCCGGCGCTAGGTGCCGTCCGGCGTTACGGGACTTCCCCTTATACCAAAAGTAAAGAGTGGAAAGTAAAGTACAGATACAGATAGATAGAGTAAGATACAGTAGTACCACTACCACCTACAAGTGATTTGGTCGCGTTTCGGGATCAGTTTGTAATTTGCCGGTTCCAACTCCAATTCGGCCGGCATATGTAGTTTCCAAAACTACCCTGTTGGATGGTTTGATTTTGTTTTTCTGTTCCCGGTCAAATTTTTCAAAAATAACTGACGGTGTCATCTGGTTTGGCAGTTTGCTGGACTTGGGACTTGAGTGTGTATTATGGGGTCCCAGGTGTTAGATAATAGCCAACCACCTTCTCTATTGGAATTAGGAAAGTTATAGGAATTAGGAATCTTAATAGCCTCGCGTACCATCCTGGGTATCAGTCGACTTTCTTTTGCGAGGATCTTTATGTTTGTCGAAACTGATGTAGTGGTTGGCGCCGTCCTGTTAATGCTCACAAAACAGCATCGAGTAAGCCGCATAAAGTTTGTTTTGATCAATGTTTGCGCAAACATGGCAGAGACGTGGTGGCTCTGTGCGTCCTCTATCGCCTATACCACGGAGAATGTTCCGAGGAGCTCTTTAACCTTGTTCCTACCTCGTCTTTTCACTCCCGTAATACCCGCACAGGTCAAGGAAAGCATCCGCATTTTATCGACCGAATCGGCAGTCGAACTAAAAAGTTCAGTGCGTCTTTTCTTTGTATATCAATCGACAAGTGGAATGCTTTGCCTGCCCATGTGTTCTCTCCATCCTATGACCTTGGATCCTTCAAGCGATGCGTGAAGAAGCACCTTTGGCCGGCATAGTGACGGCGACTGGGGCAGCCGTGAACGAACTCGGTTTTCTCAGTCATCGTCACTCTTGGACCTCCTCTTGCTTATCATCAGGCGGGACGAGGTCAGATGTCGTGTCACAATAAAATAAAAAAATCTAACAAAATATTAGGTAACTATATGTTTAAAATAATAAAATTTCCATTTATTGTTTTGTATGCCAATTTTATCTTGTTTGTTGTTAGTATTCTTTTAGTGTATGACTAATAATGTATTTATATAAATTCTGCTTAGCGCGGTAAAATGTTAATTAGGCGAGAGAGTTGTGTAAGGATCGTGGCAAGTAGCGCTCCATTAGTTCTGCCTATCTTTGTAGAAGAAAGGCCTAATAATTTAGTTTGATTTGATAAAAATAGATGCGGTCTATATAATAGAAAGTGATGGTATTGCCCCTAAATCGGCAGACTAGGCAAATGACCAACTGCCTGCCCACCACTTATTTTTATTTTATTGTGACTGGACATATGACAGCACCCGTTAAGCTGGAGTGTGGTCCATGAATGGATTTCACTGCTACTACAATTCAATAGCTGTAAATAGCAATCATATCCACTATGTCGATCTAGTTGAAACCGGCAACTTACAAGCTGATTCTGAAACGCGACTTAGTCACTTAACGGTCTGTATACTTGTAAGTGGTGGTATTACCCCGGATTGGCAGACTGGGTACTACTGCATAACACTCCTAAAAAATACCTACTACCGATATCTTATACGACATTTGAAAGTTGTAGAGTTTTAAAAATATCACAAAAGTAATTTTAGTACAGCCGTCCTAAATAGAAACATAGTGAACCGCTTTAATATCCAAAAGCAAATCGGACATGTTTTTGTAAATATATTTTCTTTTATGGTGACCTATTTTGATAACGCGTCTTGATGATTTCTTGGATAACTTTTATTTTAATGTGACTCGACATCGGACCTCGACCCGCCTGATGGTAAGCAAGAAAAGGTCCGAGAGTGCCGTCGACTGCGATAACCGAGTCTTCACAGATGCCCTTGTCGCCGTCACTATGCCGGCTAAAGGTGCTTCTCCACGCATCGCTTGAAGGATCCAACACATCTCTTCACATAATTATATAAATCCTTCACTTGCCGAAACCAAACGCATTTGCGTCAAAGTTACAATGATAAAATTGAGGATCAGTTATGACGTTTGGTGGAAATTCTTAATATTAAGAATGTAGGTTTAATAAAGTAATAAAAAATCAATTAGGCATACACTGAAAAATTGCGGGGATTGCTGTCATATGACGAGTCACAATAAAAAAAAGAGTTGCATAATATCAATCAATCAAATATCAAATTGTCACGCCTTTTTTCCACAGGGATAGGCAGAGACAATTACCACGATCCTTACACAGCTCCCTAGTTTCCTTTACATCCACAATTCTCTTCATACAGGCTCTGTGGTTATGGGCACTAGGCAACCTAGCTTTCTTGAGGATGTCTCCGATTTGGTCGGAAAACACTCTCCTGGGTCTGCCTTGTTTAACGCATCTATCCACATGAGATTTATAAATTCCTTTTGTCAATCTACTTTCACTCATCCTTTCCATGTGCCCAAACCATCGGAGCATTCCTTTGTCAATCCTTGTCACTACATCTTCTTTCAAACCACATCTATCACGCAGTAATATAATTGTCATGAATCTCTATCTTTACCAGCGGTACGCTATGACGGCCGTTTTAATGAAGTTTCGTATAAATTAATAATTACGTTTGAATTGCTGTTCTTCATTGTCACTAGATGCGGTTCATTGTAAAACGTATTTGTTTCTGTATTCTGTTTTAAGACATCCTATGTTGAAAAAACAGCGCAAATCAATACCACGGCCAAGGTCTTTCAATGTTAGAAGCAATTGTTTGGTGTAGTTTAGATGTTATAGCGGTACAAAACACGCATAAAGACTTTTATGCATTAAATTAATATTACTAACGTAGTAATATTAATTATTATAATATTAATTACGCTAGTAATATTAATTCAATGCTTTTATGACATAAAGAAGATCCAATTCTAACTTTATTAATTTATTTTTATTTTTTTATTATATATTTCTATACTAAGCTACTAAATAGCTTGTATCATAGAAACAGGACAAACAAAGTACATTATATCAAAAATACAATGGAACCGGTGAGTGGTTCCAAACCCGTGCCACTCGGCTTACGTAGCCATTGCACTGCCACTACACCACGGTCGCCTTGTGTGTAAACCAATTAGTAATTAACAAAACAATATTTATTTATTTTGAAGTGTCCATTCATTAATGATATTGTTTTCGTGGCGCTCCATTATCTGCCTTTCCCTGTGAGGAAAAAGGCGTGACAAATGATTGATTCATTTTGTAAAAGATTTTATTCACGCCTTTTCCTCTCATATGATAGAGGGCATAGGGTTCATTGTGACTTGGTATCTGACCTCAACTTCCCTGATTGCAAACAACATGTCCAAGAGCGCTGCAATAATAGATCGGCCAAATGCAACTCGTCTTCTTTTTTTATTTTTTATTTCTTTCCTCCCTTTACTCCTTTTTTTACAATAAACGATTTTTCCTTTTACGATAAAACAAACTAATATCGTGTTTTAGCTTATTGAATTGATAAACAATATAGGATAATACAATTCAAATAGCTAATCTAATATTAAAATTCAAATTACTTAATCATACACGTACAATGAGTCGCCGTTTTTACTTGAAAACAGCTATGCGTCAAACTTGATGAAATTTCACAATTTATTTTGCAACGAATAAACTGACAGGTATTTGGTCTGCCAATGCCAGACCGTAAAGTGTCATTGTCGCGTTTCGGGTTAGGCTTAAAAGATCTCGCTTCCAACTAGGACAGCATAGTGAATGCGACGGCTATTTGTAGTTATTTAGCTGTTGTAGTCTCCATTCACTCCATGCACTCCAGTTTAACAACAGACGGGATGCTAAAATATTCGACATATGAATAAAATACTTAAAAAAAAATCTCGTGACATGTGGGAAAATTTTACGAGGAATTCCTAACAGCATTAATGTATTTGTGGCCGGTGGGCTTGTCACTTAACACTTCACATTAATTCGATTACTATTAAGCGAACTAATAAACCGAATTTTTATTTTTATTACGACTCGACATCTGATCTCTTGGTAAACAAGGAAAGTTCCCAGCGCATCGACGCGACGACTGGAAAAGCCAACACAGTTTACGGTTGCTTCAGTCACCGTCATTATGCTAGCCAAATGTGATTTTCACGCTTCCCTTTAAGGAATTCACTAGCTCTTCACAATAATAAATTAAAAGGAGTTTTGAAGGGAACGCAAAGAAACACGTTTCACGGCTTTAAATTTAGTACTTGTCTGCACATTTATATAAAATAACTATAAAACAATTCCACCATTATTACACATTATTATCCAAGAAACACAAACCTAACAAATAATTTAAAATTGCACGACCTGTTACTTGCAGTAACAGGAGTTTATTAGTAATAATAGTAGATCATCATCAAGTTTAGATCTCAATATTAGAGGGATAATCAGAGACAACGGAGCGCCACTTTCACACACAAACTCATTTTTCTACATACACGCTCTTTGGTTATGGCCACTGCGGACTGCTTTTTTAAGGTCCTGATTTTATTAAGGAACAATTGTCTGCGTCGTCATTGTTTTATCTTACCATTTGCTTTCGATTTACAAATCTCCTTTTATACATTATCAATCAATCAAATTTATTACAATCAGTCATAATAATATTACTATATAAAAAAATTAAAAACTATAAAAATGTGTCAGCTGCTGTAATAAGCGTTGTCAACTTATAGAGTATTAAATAGGTAGTTGCTGTAAAGTGGCATTGTCAACTTATAAAGTTTTAAATAAGTAGCTGCTGTAATTATTTCAAGTAGTTATGTTACACATCATAATTTTACCTATGCATAGATATAATAATTGTTGGGAAAAGCGGAGGGTGATTTTCCCCTATTTAAAGTTGAGGGTAAAAGGTTAGAGGGGAACGAATAATTTTAGCGATTAAGATTTTTTAAATTATAATTGATTTGTATTGTTATGGCTAAATATTTTGATAAAGAATAATTTAGATAATCTAAATATTTGTTTTATTTATTGAAAAACGGAATAATAAACTAGTAAATGGAGGGAAAGTTCTGTAAAAGGTGGATTTTAAAGAGTTTCGATGCCGACGCGATTAATATAATTTTGTGCTAACGTCAAATAATGGCATATTTATCACATGCGTAAAAGAAATGTCAAATTGTAATCATTTTGACGTGACGTAACCAAAACAAACAGTTTTGTTTATTTATATAATACCGACCACGTGAACTTAGCACCCAAATAGAACAAAGTGCAGATCCGACAATAGCCGGAAACATACATTAACTAAAACATTAATTAAATATTAAAATACTGCAACAGATGACATAATTTGCGGTACTATTCCGAGCGGCAACACGGTAAAAACAAGCTTTTAAATATTATTTAAAAAATAAAAAATCTAACCTTATTAAGGCCTGGTGTTTTAAGTCTATCTAAGCCAGACAGACGGCAGTTAGGCTCTCCGTCTCCATATCCCCAAAAGCCGAGGCGATCGCGCTCCATATTCGACGTGTGCACTCTTCCATTCATCGCGCAAGACTGGTTGGCGACGTTCAACGTGTAGCCAGTTTTGTCTCGAGCGTTAGGGGGCGCGACATTCACTGCGGTCTCGCTTCTGGGAAAAGCAGGAAAATTGTTTCAGTGATAACGGTTGATAGTGAACCGCGAGTTGCGGCCGCTCGATAACAGATGGCGTTCACCTTTTCTGTTAGATACGTAGAATATTAATGTATAAATTTAAAATATATACAATAATAATTTTGTAAATAACCATTGTTTTTATTTAATAATGATGGCTAATATTTATATTTATTATTAATAATAATAATTTATAACAATTTTCCAGATTACCTAATAATACCTAATACCTACCTAATACTATTTTTAACAATAGAATTTTATAAAATAACTTGTGCAAAATACATCAAATTATTTTATTTCTTAAATAATATTTTTATATATAACATAATATATTTTTAATATCTATTTAAAGTTACTTTATTATAATAATTCGTTATTTAAATGTTCGGTAGTGTAATTTTGGTGATTCCTTTGGACATACGTCTCGTCTATATATTATTTTATATTTATATATTATATATATATTTATATATTTTCATTGATACATTTCTACACTAAGCTTCTAAAGTGCTTGTATCATAGAAACAGGACAGCCAAAGTACATCAAATCAATATCAAATGAAATTTTTACGCCTTTTCCCGCAGTGATAGGCAGATATAAAGAAGCTCCACTTGCCACGATCCTGACACAACTCCCTCGCTTCTCTCACATCCACAATATATAATTGAAACATAAATTTGTCACGCCTCAATTCCCACGAGAATAGGCAGTGTTATGTCTGCCACTTCCACACTTCTCTCACCTCCTGAAGGAGGTCCACAGATCTCTTTATATAATATTTAGATATGGTTACTACAGACCCTCGCTATTAAGAAAATCCCCACTTGAATCATAACTTAATTATTTATGATAATATAAATCAATAAATCCAAGGGTCATTATTAGCCACATTACCCCTAGACACCACTTAAGCCTGAGGAGGATATATTGGAGGATAGGACTAATTGGCAAGAACTGTCAACATGTCGGACAGTTGTTAAAACAATCTGAACAATATTAACATTGTTATACGACTTCTTTTATGTTTGACTGAGATTCTATGGGGTGGGATATGATAAAAATGGAGTTTTTTTTTTATCATATTTGTGCAACAAAAAATGCATGTTAACTTTTTATAATAATTAATTTTAATAAGTCAAAAAATTCATTAATATATCAAAGTGAATGCAGGTATGGCAGATAAAACAAGAAAGTAGGAATAATGCTATAGAAATGCGTTGCGTTTCTACCCGCTAGGTTGAGTAACCTAGCGGGTAGAGTTGACAATACAGTTCTGTGTGAAATATGATGTAGTGACAGAGATTAAGAATAGAATGTAGTGGCAGAAGAATATTGCGTTAGTTTGGGCAGGTAGGATGGTGAATGAAAAAATATTGAAGAGGTGAGTGTAAGGATAAAATAGGGACAAATCACAACATTGTTCCTTTAAAAGTTTTAACATTCCTATTAAAGTAGGGCGCCGCGTTGCCCACAACCATAGAGCTTGTATGAAGAGATGTGTAGGATAAAGAAAAGTGGCGCTGGGTTGTCTCTGTATAACCCTGTTGATTTTCCGAGTTGATAACTTCTTCAGCCCCCCTGGCACGGCAATCCAAGAAGCAAGATCCAAGGCAATCAAAGGCCTGCAAAGAATATCATTCCAACTCATTTTAAATCACTTACTAGGACAGTGTCCAAAAAAGATATTTAAACGTTCTGTAAAACTATACAAAAAGCATCGTTGAAAACTTTAATAAATATTTTTTTAAACATTTTGATTACGTTACGGCCTAATACGTTATTTAAAATGAGTTACAATAATATTCCTTGCAGTTCTTTATGTTGTTTCTTGGATTGCCGTGCTTGGGGGGCAGGGGCACTTTGCGCTGTCTAAACAGTAAACAAAGCTAACCCTATATTATATTGTTATTTTACAATAATAAAAACATATTTTAGAAGAAAATTACAGTTATAATAATGAAATTAAAGTTATTATAATAAAGCACACAACATCCTTTTTGTAAATTCTAATTTCTAATAGCGGGGTCTATTGATATGTAGTCCCTGCAAAAGGGTAAGTAAATGTGAAAAGGTTTAGGGCGAGGCATTGTCCCCATTCCCATAATTGCTACCCAAACCACAATCAACCGTTGGAATATTCGATAAGTTATCACAATGTACCACAATTAGGACATGAAATTCAATTTACATATTTATCGACGACGACGTTTGGAAGGTATAAGCAGAAGGTATTAAGAGTGCTTAAAAAGAAATATACCTAAATATAGCTATACTAATTACTAATATTATAAAGAGGAAATATATGTAAGTTTGTTTGTAAAGGAATGGGCTCAGAAACTACTGGGCCGATTTTAAAAATTCTTTGTCCATTAGTACGAAATCTCGAATAATGTAACCCAAGGTGTAAAAAATACTTATAAAATTCCTTACAGCGTATACGCTGCGAAAACTATTGACGATAGAACAAAATAAGCAGACATAAAAAAGAATTGCTGCATCATTCAAAGGATCCTTGAAGACCAAGCGAAAATATTATAACCTATATAATTAAAAATCGATTGCCGAATGTATGGGGCTGTGCCTATTCTCTGTTGTGTTGGAAAATGAAATTATTTTGTTAACTAAAATTATTTCTTAATACCTGAAGATGGATCATTAGGATTGAAAGGATCTGTACACTACTTTTTTACTTTTTATCAGCTCATATCTGAGCTAATATAAGCTTGTTTAATGCGTGTAAAACCGCAGGGAACAGCTAGTACGTTATAAAATTAAATAACCGATAATAGTTTTTGACGTCGCGTCGCGCTGAATAATTGTTGTTATTCTATCTAATTACTGTTAACCACGAGTGCGTAATACACAATAAAACCTTTATAAATTATATTAAATATTGCTTAATTTGGAAAAATTTTACGAGATAGTGCATTAGGAGTTTTCCGAATCCCCTAATGCACTATCCTGTGCATTAAAATCGTGACTAAGAATTTATCACATTCTTAGTCACGATTTTATGAAATTATATTTATGTATTATGTGAACTGCATTAAGATTTTCACACAAAAATATATAACAAAACAAAAATTTTGGGGGTTCATCAAACCCATCCGTGTGGGGTATTTATGGATAGGTCTTCAAAAATGATATTGAGGTTTCAAATATCATTTTTTGCTAAACTTGAGACGCTTTCAAAGTAAGAAATTGTGTGCCCCCCTGTAACTATAAAATTTTAAAATTTTGATCACCATGCAAACTTCCACCGAAAATTGGTTTGAACGAGATCAAGTAAGTTTTTAATTTAATACGTCATAAATCGTAAACCGCAATTTACCTTTTAAATAATTAACTCAAATCGATCAAAGTTACAACGAACTACAAGAACTTTTTTTATATTATGTTACTTGCCGCTAAGAAACCCTTCATGGGCGAGTCCGACTCGCACTTGGCCGCTTTTTTATTGTGACTCGACATGTGACAGCACCCTGTCTGATGTTAAGCTGGAGTGCGGTCCATTAATGGAGTTCGATGGTATATATATACAAAAATCATATAAGTGTAGATAATTAATATGATGACGTCATGAAATTAATAGGTAAAGTACAGGTTCATAACTGAATTTCATAACCAGCTTTGAAAGAGTGAATTCTACTCTCTTCGTAACCAGTTATGAAACAGTAATATTTATTCAGCTTTATTTATGTTTCATAACTAGTTATGAAAACTAGAGAATGAATTAGGCGACCGTGGAGGTACCAATGTATCTTTAATATATGTACACTGGTTGTCCTGTTTCTATGATACAAGCACTTTAGTAGCTTAGTATAGAAATGTATAATAAAAATAAAAAAAATAGTAAATCCAGTTACGAGGCTGCACCAAAACTGTTAACAATAAATTAATATTAATATACGTGTCATTTATTCCCACCTAGGTAAACCTGTACATGTGTTTGCTTTGGGACACTCCTTCGTTTTCATTATTGCCTTACCTGCAATAATGTATTATAATTTATCATTATCATCATAATCATCGGCCTTCCCGCCGTTGAACGCCATTCCGAACGACAAGATGCCAGTTGCATCCACCGGTTATTTGTGACTTTCACTAATATAATAAAAAATCTTATTTCGGAAAACATATACGTTTTTAAAATAATCATTGAGTTAAATTTCAGTCAGCTTGTCTAGTGTATACATAGAATGTATGTCTAGTGTCTTTGAGAATAATCCATAATTTATTTTAGGTGGCTGTCTATATATACAATATTTATATTATACGTAAAGTTATTATTTTAAAATAATAAATTACGGCTTATATTCTGGAAAACACCAGTTAATCTTCGGTTTGGATAACGCGTAAATAGTTCGACGACCCAAAGAACAGGGGTGTCCGACAAGATTACGCATTGCGCTAGATCGACACTATTAAAACGCGCCTACTAAATGTTAATTCATTCATTTCTATATTCCTGCTGATCCACTTAGGATCCACTTAGGATCAGCAGGAATATAGCAATGAAACAGTAGAATTTTGAGCAATTTTTTTCTTTGGCCGGCATAGTGACGGCGCCTGAGGCAGCCGTGAACTGGCTTTGTTTTTTCAGTCATCGTCACTCTTGGACCTCCCCTTGCTTATCATCAGGCGGGTCGAGGTCAGATGAGTCACAATAAAAAACATACCTCACGCCAATTACGAGTACGTACGGCATAACCACAAGAGACAGAGATTAAAAGTAAATTGACGAAAAGAATTTTTTAAATCTAATGTGGATGGATGCGTTAAACGAGGCAGACCCAGAAGGCTGTTTTCCAAATCAGAGACATCCTTAAGAAATCTGGGTTGCCTAGTGCCCATTAAAATAATAGTTTAAAAATAATTGTGGATGTGAGTAATGCGAGGGGAGTTGTCTTGGGATCGTGGCACGTGGCGCTCCATCTTTAGTTATCCCTGTGGGAAAAAGACGTGACAATTTGATTGATTTAAGGACACTGCTAGGATAAACTACTGTTTGTTTTGCTTGCACTGTGTCAATAGTTCCTTAATGTTACCAATGTTACCTCAATGTTACTAAAAAAAATTGTAATGGTACTAGTTCCTGCTTAGTTAGTTCCTGTTAGTTAGTTCCTGCGGAGTACTAATGATACTGTTAACAGAACACTAACGTTCAAGACGTTGACACAAATATACAAACAGTATGTATAAAAGTATTTTTATAGTAGTACAAGTTTAACTATTAGAAGTACTGATCTAATACTAAGTATATAATGCGACCGTGGTGTAGTGGCAGTGCATTGGTTACACAAACCGTGAGCACGAGTTCGAGACCACCCACCGGTACCAATGTATCTTTAATATATGTACTTTGGTTGTCCCGTTTCTATGATACAAGCACTTTAGTAGCTTAGTATAGAAATAAAAATAAATCAGAGTATAGTCATATGAAATAGATGAATGAAAAGTTCCTATAGCTTTAAGTCCTTTGTTTAGATCAGAAAACAATAAAATTGTATGATCTGAGATCCTTTGAGGCAACCATAATAGCATTCGCAACCATAATTTTTTTTTATTGTGACTCGACATATGACAGCACCCCGCTTGATGTTAAGCCGAAGTGTGGTCCATGAATAAATGTCACTGCTACTACAATTCAATAACTGTGAGTAGCAATCACATCCACTATGCCGGCCTAGATGGAACCGGCAACTTACAAGCTGATCCCGAAACGTGACCAAATCACTTCACGGTCTGTGTACTTGTAAGTGGTGGTACTACCCCGGATCGGCAGACTGGGTACCACTGCCTACTACTCTTAAATATTGCTTAAGGCCTAAAGTTCTATATTAAATAGACTACTTAATATATTAATTCAAATGTACCTTATTATTCTTTTACAGAACAAACTGGATTGCATATATTTATTTGTTATAAAATACACACCTCTTGAATGAAGAATTCTTCCCATTAATAACACTAGTGTCAAAGTCGTTGACAGATTTCACTTTACGAGATAAAAACTCCATTTTGTGGTAGAAAAAAAGAAAAATTCGGCTGTTTGAGATCGACCCTTTGCCCTTATAATATTAAAAAAAAAACTAAATATTTTTTTTAAAATTTTACAGTTGAAATCACAGAGTAGTTTTATAACTAAGTATTAATTAAAAATCACAGAATTTTAAAAGATTAAAACCATTGATGGTTAAAACTGCCTGTGGGATTCAGGAAGCATAAATGTTAGCTCCTTAACCACCTGAGTTTTGCGCTGGTATCGCAGGTTTAAAAAATGTCGGGGCACACGTGCCTCCCTTAATTAGTGAAATAATCCACTCACCTTAGGTCTCCTAGCCTTCAGCCACCACATACACGTGCCACTAGTTATGCGTCGTCTTTATGTGGTTGTTACTAATAATTTGTTGACTTGTACTATGTTTAAATTATAATTTTAAATTGCACGGACCGTTGCAGTCGTTACAATATGGCACTCTGATCTGCGGCGTTCGTGGCCTCGACAACTTTACGAGCGCCGAGCCGCGCGATTGGTGGATAATCGCGATGCAGCGATGCGGTTGGCCGAAATTCAATCGACCACCGGTAAATGCATTACTCACCAATCAGGGCACACTTAAGTACCCAACATTTCCCCCCACCGAAACCAGCATGATGGTTTCCCACAAAGAATTGAAGATTCAGAATAATGATGGAAGGAAATTAAAAATCTTAGATGTGCTTTAGCTACGAGCGAATAACACAAGACTATATATATTAAAAAGAATGATAAACTAGTAAACTACTATTTATCCCTAAACTAAACGTTAGTTTCTAAATTAAAAGGTAAATAAAATATAACTTAATTTAATGCTAAAAACAAATTAAGATTAATTATTATACGGTAAAGGACTTAATTTATTAACTGGCCTTTGAACCGTGTTTTTAGCTGTTTTAATAGTGACACAGCGCACTATACCATCTTTACCCGGATGAATTCTTTCTACTCTAGCCAGAGGCCATTTATATGAAGCAGTTTGATCATTTTTGACCAATACCAAGTCTCCTACCTTAATATTAGGAGGGGACGTGAACCATTTGGCTCTTTGCTGTAATGTGTTAAGATATTCACATTTCCACTTTTTCAAAAACTGCTGAGAGCAATGTTGTAAATATTGCCAACGTGACAATCTAGATGTGAACGTATCAGGCAATTTATATTCAGGTATTGAGGTCAATTGTCTATTAATTAAAAAATGACCAGCCGTTAACGCTTCAACTTCACCCGGGTCATTTGACAAAGGACATAAAGGGCGCGAATTCATAATTGCTTCTATTTTACAAAAGATTGTGGAGAGTTCCTCGAACGTCAAGGATTTTTCTCCCACACATCTTACAATATGATATTTTGCAGACTTTATTCCCGCTTCCCAGAGACCGCCCATGGCTGGCGCACTGGGAGGATTAAATTTCCAAACTATTTGTCTTTCAGAGCAACCTCCAATTATGTCATTTTGAAAAGAATTAGATTTAAATGTCTTTTGTATTTCTGTTAAGTATTTGCTAGCAGCTATAAAGTTAGTGCCGCAATCAGAATAAATACAAGAACATATTCCGCGTCTAGCAACAAACCTATCTAAGGCGGCTAGAAAACAATCAGCTGACAGTGAAGTAACGACTTCCAAATGTACAGCTTTAGTTGAAAAACAAATAAATAGGCATAAATAAGCTTTATTAACCTTTGCGTTACGACGCAAACTTTCTTTTATAAAAAATGGGCCGCCTAGATCAACACCAACATGGTCAAAAACCTTATTGGACAGCAGTCTAGCAGCTGGCAACGAGGCCATTTCCGGTTGAATTTGAGGAGGCTTAGCCTTAAAACAAATCATACATTTTGACAGAATGGAACGTATGACACTACGAGCGCACAGTATCCAATAATTCTGATTAAGCAAATGTTGTAACGTCCTAGGACCAACATGTAAATATTTTTTATGATAATATTCAATAAGTAAAAAAGTAAATCTACTCTTTTTTGGTAGAAGAAGGGGATGTTTTGTGTTGTATGGTAAATCAGCGTTTGCGAGACGACCCCCCACCCTGAGGAAACCATGGTCGTCGATAAATGGAGCCAGTTTACGCAAAGAAGGAATATACGTTGTACCATTGCGTAACTGTTTAAGTTCCGTTGAAAAATAAGCCTTCTGAACCAAACCAATTATTAAATCAGTAGACTGATTTAATTCATACGTATCTAACGTGACGCGTGTTGCTACGGAAACGTTCCGCTGGGTGCGATGAATAAATCGCAACAGCCATGCAAACACTCGTTGTAATTTAGAAAAGGAAGAGAATTTTTTAAATATATTCTCACAATATTCAATTAATGATTCATTAGTTTGCGTTAGAAGATTAAAAGTATTATTATGTAATTTTAATTCTGGTATTTGACTATCATTTTTAATTGTATATGTTGATACTGGCCATTTATCCATATTACCATACAACCACTCCGAGCCTTCTAACCATTGTCGACGGCACTGAAGCAGTTGTGCGGGAGACGCTCCACGCGAACTGATATCAGCGAGATTATTTTCACTATTAACGTGCCGCCAATTACTCGGAGGAATGATATTAATAATTTGAGCAACACGGTTGCTAACAAAAGTTTTAAGTTTATATGCGTCGGTTTGTAACCAAGACAATACAATAGTGGAATCAGTAAGAGCGGTAATTTGATTTAATTTAATTCTAGTTAAAGTTGTTTTAAGAAATTTTATTAGTTTACTAAGCAAGACCGCAGACATTAACTCGAGACGCGGAATTGTCACCGGTTTGACCGGTGCAACCTTGGATTTAGATATTAATAAACGAACCTTAACATCACCCCGATCATCGTGACTTATAATATATACACACGCCGCGAATCCTCGACTTGAGGCATCGCAAAATCCGACTAATTCGCAACTTTTATATGTTGGTAAAAGTGCGTGCCGTTCGACGCGAAGTTCCGACAATCGTGGCAGTTCGGAGATGAAGCTGAGCCATCTCTCACACATCTCAGTTGGCAGACGTTCGTCCCAGCCAACACCAAGCTTCCACAAGTCTTGCATAATACATTTAGCTACAAAGGTACAGGGGGCAATAAAACCCACGGGGTCATAAATCGATGCTAATAATTTCAAAACTGATCGTTTAGTTGTTAAGGAATCAGTTTTATTAACTGAAAAATGAAATTCATCGAATGAAGGTGCCCACTGTAGTCCTAATATTTTAATTGAAAAATTATTATTATTATTGTCACCAGTAAACGCTAACGAGCCTTCAAGATAATCGGCAGGAAAGCGTTCAAGTAGATCGGCACAATTACTCGACCACTTTTTTAATATAAAACCGCCGCATTTTAATAAATTTATTAATTCGTTTTGTAGGTCATTGGCCTGAGAAAACGTTTCACAGGACCACAATACGTCATCCATATAAATACCTTCCTGAATAACACGTTTAGCTGAAGGGAAACGTTCGCCTTCATCCATAGCTAACTGAAGCAATGTTCTTATTGCTAAGTATGGTGAACAACTAAGGCCATAAGTTACTGTTTTTAATTCATACTCCTTAATCGGCTCTTCAATTGACTCACGAAATAATATATGTTGATAAATACGATCCTCAGGTTTTATCAATATTGCACGATACATTTTACAGATATCACTTGCAAAACAATATTTAAATAGTCTAAAATTAATTAATATTGAAGCTATATCACGATATAATTTAGGGCCGGTTAATAAAATATCATTAAGTGATAAATTAGAATTAGTTTTAGCGGATCCATCAAACACCACACGTACTGGTGTTGATGTACTACTAGGTTTATAAATACAATGATGAGGAATTAAATATTTACTGTTAATTTCGCTATTATATATTTCCATGTGATTAAGTGACTCGTATTCCTTCATAAAATCTATATACGCGCGATGTATATTAGGAGCGCGCGTGAGGCGGCGTTCTGTACTAAGCAGTCTGCGCTCAGCTATATTACGATGTTCGCCGAGCGGCGAGTGGCCGGGCCTCAGTAATAACGGTACGACGTATTGTCCGGTCACTTCGCGACTGTGTTCACGCACGTATATATCCTCGGCTAACTGGTCGTCCGGACTGAGAATAGTAGTACACGGTACTTCCTCTACTTCCCAGAACGATCGTAAAGTACTGTCTAAAGAGTCTTCTTCTAAGTTAATATGAAATAAATTTGAACTTTTAATATTATTTATATTAGAATATAATTTACCGCTAACAACATAACCAAATGTTGTATTAATTAAATTGGGTAACCTGGGGTCAATATTTAACGGCCTATCTAACAACAATTCTGACACGATATCATTACCGAGCAGAATATCGATATGAGATTTTTTATAAAACCAAGGATCGGCTAATTTAAACTGTTGATAACGATCAACAATGTTATCAGGAAGTGTAATGTTAGGCATCTCGGATGACACCTTATCCACCACTACCATGTCCACCACGAAAGTCGGAACGTCCGCATGACGTGGTTGTATAGTGCACGGCACTATACCGAAAGTCTTTATAACCTTACCGCCTAGTCCACATACTGTAAAAGGACATTTTTTACGACGTAAGCCCAAACGTTGAGCTGTATCTAAGGTAATAAAGGAGCTTTGAGCTCCAGAATCCAGAACTGCACGGCAGTCTAAATACTGACCTGAACAATCAGTTACATGCACACGCGCAGTGCCCAATATAACGTTGTAATCAACGTAATCATTCACGGAATGCAATACGTGATCAACAACAGCAGTATCACTCACGGAGTGTACAACTAGGGCTTGCTGCGCACTAGACGGCACGGCCGTGCTAGCTGAGTGAGGGGTAGGCAGAGCGTCCCCAGCACTAATGCACTTATCCTGATGTAATAAATAATGATGTGGTAACGTACACACACCACAAGACATGTTACTTTTACAACTGAGAGTGTCATGATTATTTTTTAAACAATTAGTACATAGTTTTAAGGCATTGACACGGTCAATCCTAGCATAGACGGGCAATTTACGAAACTGCTCACATCTATAAATCATGTGATCATGATTACAATGATAACACAACTGTTTATTATTTTTATAATTATTATTATTGTTAACACGGTTAACTTGTAAGGCTGATTTAGGTGAGTTTCTATTATTATATTTATTATTACTATAAGTTGGATTATTTCTAGGTTGATTATAGTTTTTATTAGAATTTATAGCTGGAGTGTGCATAGGTTGAACACTAGATGTGGGAAATGCATGTTCTAACACTTTGATTTGTTTTTGTACAAAATTAATTAATTCCACAAACGTTGGGAATAATTTCTGATCTCTTCCTTCCTCAAAGAGTTGTTTAGTATAATTATCAAGCCCTCTTAATGCTATATGACAAAACAAATAATCCTCTAAATTAGGTACTTCAAGGGCTTTAATGGCTTTAAAGGATTGATCAAATGTTTCAATAAATGAAGTTAAATTATCTATATTATTTTTATTTAAGGGGGTAAAACTTATTAATTTATTTATATATCTACCTAACAATAACCTCTTATCCTGATATTTATCTAACAAACTGTTCCACACTAGACTATAATTAGCAGCTGTAATAGGCAAACTTTTAACTATATTTAAGGCTGGGCCCTTAACACAGGAAAGTAAGTAATGAAATTTATCTATATCTTCGAAATTTCTGTTATGAACTAAAGATATAAATGTGTCATAAAATGTGGGCCAGTTTTCATAATCACCGTTGAATTGATATAAGGCTATTTTAGGTAAGGAAGGACGAACTAAATTTGATTCTTGATTATCTAATTTAATATTTTTAACATCCAGGTTAACATTTATTTTTGACGCAATTAATTTACACCTATATAATAACTCATCAAAACTATCTAATGCTGCCGTCGATGGCTGCGACTTTGAATTTAGTTCGAGTTCGATATCAATAAGGCTCATAATTATTGACTCGAACTCGTTGCGCATACTATCCACCTCGGAGAACTGAATAAGAAAACGTTCCTTATCATTTTCATTGCTCAAAACAGTTTTGGATAAGTTGTAAATTCTTTGCAATTTACCATAAATATACTCTTTTTTTAAAGAAAGAGATTTATATTGAATTTCTAACCTACTTAATTGCGATTCCGCCATTTTAACCTAAGCACATCTAAGTTTTATAATTTAATTATGGACTGTATAATGCGAATATCCGGCTCGAAGGACCAAAAAATGTGGGATTCAGGAAGCATAAATGTTAGCTCCTTAACCACCTGAGTTTTGCGCTGGTATCGCAGGTTTAAAAAATGTCGGGGCACACGTGCCTCCCTTAATTAGTGAAATAATCCACTCACCTTAGGTCTCCTAGCCTTCAGCCACCACATACACGTGCCACTAGTTATGCGTCGTCTTTATGTGGTTGTTACTAATAATTTGTTGACTTGTACTATGTTTAAATTATAATTTTAAATTGCACGGACCGTTGCAGTCGTTACAATATGGCACTCTGATCTGCGGCGTTCGTGGCCTCGACAACTTTACGAGCGCCGAGCCGCGCGATTGGTGGATAATCGCGATGCAGCGATGCGGTTGGCCGAAATTCAATCGACCACCGGTAAATGCATTACTCACCAATCAGGGCACACTTAAGTACCCAACATTTCCCCCCACCGAAACCAGCATGATGGTTTCCCACAAAGAATTGAAGATTCAGAATAATGATGGAAGGAAATTAAAAATCTTAGATGTGCTTTAGCTACGAGCGAATAACACAAGACTATATATATTAAAAAGAATGATAAACTAGTAAACTACTATTTATCCCTAAACTAAACGTTAGTTTCTAAATTAAAAGGTAAATAAAATATAACTTAATTTAATGCTAAAAACAAATTAAGATTAATTATTATACGGTAAAGGACTTAATTTATTAACTGGCCTTTGAACCGTGTTTTTAGCTGTTTTAATAGTGACACAGCGCACTATACCATCTTTACCCGGATGAATTCTTTCTACTCTAGCCAGAGGCCATTTATATGAAGCAGTTTGATCATTTTTGACCAATACCAAGTCTCCTACCTTAATATTAGGAGGGGACGTGAACCATTTGGCTCTTTGCTGTAATGTGTTAAGATATTCACATTTCCACTTTTTCCAAAACTGCTGAGAGCAATGTTGTAAATATTGCCAACGTGACAATCTAGATGTGAACGTATCAGGCAATTTATATTCAGGTATTGAGGTCAATTGTCTATTAATTAAAAAATGACCAGCCGTTAACGCTTCAACTTCACCCGGGTCATTTGACAAAGGACATAAAGGGCGCGAATTCATAATTGCTTCTATTTTACAAAAGATTGTGGAGAGTTCCTCGAACGTCAAGGATTTTTCTCCCACACATCTTACAATATGATATTTTGCAGACTTTATTCCCGCTTCCCAGAGACCGCCCATGGCTGGCGCACTGGGAGGATTAAATTTCCAAACTATTTGTCTTTCAGAGCAACCTCCAATTATGTCATTTTGAAAAGAATTAGATTTAAATGTCTTTTGTATTTCTGTTAAGTATTTGCTAGCAGCTATAAAGTTAGTGCCGCAATCAGAATAAATACAAGAACATATTCCGCGTCTAGCAACAAACCTATCTAAGGCGGCTAGAAAACAATCAGCTGACAGTGAAGTAACGACTTCCAAATGTACAGCTTTAGTTGAAAAACAAATAAATAGGCATAAATAAGCTTTATTAACCTTTGCGTTACGACGCAAACTTTCTTTTATAAAAAATGGGCCGCCTAGATCAACACCAACATGGTCAAAAACCTTATTGGACAGCAGTCTAGCAGCTGGCAACGAGGCCATTTCCGGTTGAATTTGAGGAGGCTTAGCCTTAAAACAAATCATACATTTTGACAGAATGGAACGTATGACACTACGAGCGCACAGTATCCAATAATTCTGATTAAGCAAATGTTGTAACGTCCTAGGACCAACATGTAAATATTTTTTATGATAATATTCAATAAGTAAAAAAGTAAATCTACTCTTTTTTGGTAGAAGAAGGGGATGTTTTGTGTTGTATGGTAAATCAGCGTTTGCGAGACGACCCCCCACCCTGAGGAAACCATGGTCGTCGATAAATGGAGCCAGTTTACGCAAAGAAGGAATATACGTTGTACCATTGCGTAACTGTTTAAGTTCCGTTGAAAAATAAGCCTTCTGAACCAAACCAATTATTAAATCAGTAGACTGATTTAATTCATACGTATCTAACGTGACGCGTGTTGCTACGGAAACGTTCCGCTGGGTGCGATGAATAAATCGCAACAGCCATGCAAACACTCGTTGTAATTTAGAAAAGGAAGAGAATTTTTTAAATATATTCTCACAATATTCAATTAATGATTCATTAGTTTGCGTTAGAAGATTAAAAGTATTATTATGTAATTTTAATTCTGGTATTTGACTATCATTTTTAATTGTATATGTTGATACTGGCCATTTATCCATATTACCATACAACCACTCCGAGCCTTCTAACCATTGTCGACGGCACTGAAGCAGTTGTGCGGGAGACGCGAACTGATATCAGCGAGATTATTTTCACTATTAACGTGCCGCCAATTACTCGGAGGAATGATATTAATAATTTGAGCAACACGGTTGCTAACAAAAGTTTTAAGTTTATATGCGTCGGTTTGTAACCAAGACAATACAATAGTGGAATCAGTAAGAGCGGTAATTTGATTTAATTTAATTCTAGTTAAAGTTGTTTTAAGAAATTTTATTAGTTTACTAAGCAAGACCGCAGACATTAACTCGAGACGCGGAATTGTCACCGGTTTGACCGGTGCAACCTTGGATTTAGATATTAATAAACGAACCTTAACATCACCCCGATCATCGTGACTTATAATATATACACACGCCGCGAATCCTCGACTTGAGGCATCGCAAAATCCGACTAATTCGCAACTTTTATATGTTGGTAAAAGTGCGTGCCGTTCGACGCGAAGTTCCGACAATCGTGGCAGTTCGGAGATGAAGCTGAGCCATCTCTCACACATCTCAGTTGGCAGACGTTCGTCCCAGCCAACACCAAGCTTCCACAAGTCTTGCATAATACATTTAGCTACAAAGGTACAGGGGGCAATAAAACCCACGGGGTCATAAATCGATGCTAATAATTTCAAAACTGATCGTTTAGTTGTTAAGGAATCAGTTTTATTAACTGAAAAATGAAATTCATCGAATGAAGGTGCCCACTGTAGTCCTAATATTTTAATTGAAAAATTATTATTATTATTGTCACCAGTAAACGCTAACGAGCCTTCAAGATAATCGGCAGGAAAGCGTTCAAGTAGATCGGCACAATTACTCGACCACTTTTTTAATATAAAACCGCCGCATTTTAATAAATTTATTAATTCGTTTTGTAGGTCATTGGCCTGAGAAAACGTTTCACAGGACCACAATACGTCATCCATATAAATACCTTCCTGAATAACACGTTTAGCTGAAGGGAAACGTTCGCCTTCATCCATAGCTAACTGAAGCAATGTTCTTATTGCTAAGTATGGTGAACAACTAAGGCCATAAGTTACTGTTTTTAATTCATACTCCTTAATCGGCTCTTCAATTGACTCACGAAATAATATATGTTGATAAATACGATCCTCAGGTTTTATCAATATTGCACGATACATTTTACAGATATCACTTGCAAAACAATATTTAAATAGTCTAAAATTAATTAATATTGAAGCTATATCACGATATAATTTAGGGCCGGTTAATAAAATATCATTAAGTGATAAATTAGAATTAGTTTTAGCGGATCCATCAAACACCACACGTACTGGTGTTGATGTACTACTAGGTTTATAAATACAATGATGAGGAATTAAATATTTACTGTTAATTTCGCTATTATATATTTCCATGTGATTAAGTGACTCGTATTCCTTCATAAAATCTATATACGCGCGATGTATATTAGGAGCGCGCGTGAGGCGGCGTTCTGTACTAAGCAGTCTGCGCTCAGCTATATTACGATGTTCGCCGAGCGGCGAGTGGCCGGGCCTCAGTAATAACGGTACGACGTATTGTCCGGTCACTTCGCGACTGTGTTCACGCACGTATATATCCTCGGCTAACTGGTCGTCCGGACTGAGAATAGTAGTACACGGTACTTCCTCTACTTCCCAGAACGATCGTAAAGTACTGTCTAAAGAGTCTTCTTCTAAGTTAATATGAAATAAATTTGAACTTTTAATATTATTTATATTAGAATATAATTTACCGCTAACAACATAACCAAATGTTGTATTAATTAAATTGGGTAACCTGGGGTCAATATTTAACGGCCTATCTAACAACAATTCTGACACGATATCATTACCGAGCAGAATATCGATATGAGATTTTTTATAAAACCAAGGATCGGCTAATTTAAACTGTTGATAACGATCAACAATGTTATCAGGAAGTGTAATGTTAGGCATCTCGGATGACACCTTATCCACCACTACCATGTCCACCACGAAAGTCGGAACGTCCGCATGACGTGGTTGTATAGTGCACGGCACTATACCGAAAGTCTTTATAACCTTACCGCCTAGTCCACATACTGTAAAAGGACATTTTTTACGACGTAAGCCCAAACGTTGAGCTGTATCTAAGGTAATAAAGGAGCTTTGAGCTCCAGAATCCAGAACTGCACGGCAGTCTAAATACTGACCTGAACAATCAGTTACATGCACACGCGCAGTGCCCAATATAACGTTGTAATCAACGTAATCATTCACGGAATGCAATACGTGATCAACAACAGCAGTATCACTCACGGAGTGTACAACTAGGGCTTGCTGCGCACTAGACGGCACGGCCGTGCTAGCTGAGTGAGGGGTAGGCAGAGCGTCCCCAGCACTAATGCACTTATCCTGATGTAATAAATAATGATGTGGTAACGTACACACACCACAAGACATGTTACTTTTACAACTGAGAGTGTCATGATTATTTTTTAAACAATTAGTACATAGTTTTAAGGCATTGACACGGTCAATCCTAGCATAGACGGGCAATTTACGAAACTGCTCACATCTATAAATCATGTGATCATGATTACAATGATAACACAACTGTTTATTATTTTTATAATTATTATTATTGTTAACACGGTTAACTTGTAAGGCTGATTTAGGTGAGTTTCTATTATTATATTTATTATTACTATAAGTTGGATTATTTCTAGGTTGATTATAGTTTTTATTAGAATTTATAGCTGGAGTGTGCATAGGTTGAACACTAGATGTGGGAAATGCATGTTCTAACACTTTGATTTGTTTTTGTACAAAATTAATTAATTCCACAAACGTTGGGAATAATTTCTGATCTCTTCCTTCCTCAAAGAGTTGTTTAGTATAATTATCAAGCCCTCTTAATGCTATATGACAAAACAAATAATCCTCTAAATTAGGTACTTCAAGGGCTTTAATGGCTTTAAAGGATTGATCAAATGTTTCAATAAATGAAGTTAAATTATCTATATTATTTTTATTTAAGGGGGTAAAACTTATTAATTTATTTATATATCTACCTAACAATAACCTCTTATCCTGATATTTATCTAACAAACTGTTCCACACTAGACTATAATTAGCAGCTGTAATAGGCAAACTTTTAACTATATTTAAGGCTGGGCCCTTAACACAGGAAAGTAAGTAATGAAATTTATCTATATCTTCGAAATTTCTGTTATGAACTAAAGATATAAATGTGTCATAAAATGTGGGCCAGTTTTCATAATCACCGTTGAATTGATATAAGGCTATTTTAGGTAAGGAAGGACGAACTAAATTTGATTCTTGATTATCTAATTTAATATTTTTAACATCCAGGTTAACATTTATTTTTGACGCAATTAATTTACACCTATATAATAACTCATCAAAACTATCTAATGCTGCCGTCGATGGCTGCGACTTTGAATTTAGTTCGAGTTCGATATCAATAAGGCTCATAATTATTGACTCGAACTCGTTGCGCATACTATCCACCTCGGAGAACTGAATAAGAAAACGTTCCTTATCATTTTCATTGCTCAAAACAGTTTTGGATAAGTTGTAAATTCTTTGCAATTTACCATAAATATACTCTTTTTTTAAAGAAAGAGATTTATATTGAATTTCTAACCTACTTAATTGCGATTCCGCCATTTTAACCTAAGCACATCTAAGTTTTATAATTTAATTATGGACTGTATAATGCGAATATCCTCGCTCGCTGGACCAAAAAATGTGGGATTCAGGAAGCATAAATGTTAGCTCCTTAACCACCTGAGTTTTGCGCTGGTATCGCAGGTTTAAAAAATGTCGGGGCACACGTGCCTCCCTTAATTAGTGAAATAATCCACTCACCTTAGGTCTCCTAGCCTTCAGCCACCACATACACGTGCCACTAGTTATGCGTCGTCTTTATGTGGTTGTTACTAATAATTTGTTGACTTGTACTATGTTTAAATTATAATTTTAAATTGCACGGACCGTTGCAGTCGTTACAATATGGCACTCTGATCTGCGGCGTTCGTGGCCTCGACAACTTTACGAGCGCCGAGCCGCGCGATTGGTGGATAATCGCGATGCAGCGATGCGGTTGGCCGAAATTCAATCGACCACCGGTAAATGCATTACTCACCAATCAGGGCACACTTAAGTACCCAACACTGCCTATAAAGAGAGTTTAATTAGAACTAAACGTATGGTTTAAAGTCAATTAATTAAATACAATTATAATTATCATTGATAAAACCCATTTAATTGGTAACTGCGTGATCCGCACGGAGATGAAACGGACGATGACGTCATTCACACTCGTATCAAAAATCAGCACGCATGACTATGTAGAATTTTATTTACCATGAGTTGATTATCATGATTCTACGTGTTCACACGAGGTTTATATGAACCATAGTTTCTATCCTACATTTTTATTTCTTTTGACACGACATCTGACCTTGACTTGCCTGATGCTAAGCAAGAAGAGGTTCAATAGTGACAATGACTGAAAAAACCGAGTAGTTCACGGCTGCCTCAGTCCCCGTCACTATGACGGCCAAAATAAAATATAAAGATTCTATACTAAGCTACCAAAAGTACTTTTTTCATAGAAACAGGAAAATCATAGTACATAATATAATATCACCACGGTCTCCTTATTATCATTTGCACTGAGATAATAACAAGACTAATCAGTTAAGGTGACCATGTGGTAGTGCAATAGTCACTCAAGCCAAGAATCCCGCTTCAAAACCTGGTTTATTGATGTACTTTGGTCGTCTGGTTTCTATAATTTCTGGTTTCGACGACAGGCGTGGACGAACTGTTAGCGATTGGTTTGTTGCGCGTAAAGTCCCGGGTTCGATCGGAGCAGTCCCCGGTCGGAGCAAATATTTATTTTATAGCTTTAATTTGTAATATTTAATAATTATATCAAATATTACAATTATTTGTTAATAATAAAAAGGTGGATATTTGCTTAGGATCTGGGGTAGTACCACCACTTACAAGTATACCGTAAAGTGATTTGGTCGCGTTTCGGGATCAGCTTGTAAGATGCCAGTTTCAACTAGGCCGGCATAGTGTGATTGCTACTTACAGTTATTGAATTATAGTAGCAATGACATCCATTAATAGACCACACTCCAGCCTAACATCAAGCGGGGGGCTGTCATATGTCGAGTCACAATAAAAAAACTATACAAACACGTTTAGTAGCTTATTATAGAATAATAAATAAATATTGTGTTTAAAAACAATTGGTCGCGCCGTGCGGCAAAAGTTGGATGCTATTCTATTTTAGGGCTTGCGACTTTAGTCACTTGCGCCTTAGCCATTTAGTCCATCTATTTTCACATTGCCGCAGGGTCTAAATCGACCCGAATAAATCCCACTCTTAAGCTCGCCTATGTTAGAAATAAAGCCACACACTTATTTTTAAGTTTTGTGCAATAGATATTTTTAAAAAAGTACATTCACGAATTGTATCCTTCAGCGAAGCGTGACTAAGTACCTCTGTCTGGAATAGTGCAAGCGACTGAGACAAACGTGAATTGAGGGAATTTTACAGTCGTAGGCGCTCCTGAACCCCCAGTCTTAGCATCAGGCAAGTCGAGTCAGATGACGCATCACAATAATTTTGTTAAATATACCAGCCCCCCTAGCACGGCAATCCAAAAAGCATAATAAACCATTGCAAGGAATATCATTCCAACTCATTTTAAATAACTTACTTGAACAGTGTGTCTAAAAAGATATTTAAATGTTTTGTAAAACTTTACACAAAACAACATCGAATACTTTAATAAATATTTTTTGAACATTTTGATGTGCCGGCCTAATACGTCACAATAAAATGTATTAAAACTCATTTAAAATGAGTTACAATTATATTCCTTGCAGTTCTTTTATCTTGCTTCTTGGATTGCCGTGTTAGGGGCGCAGTGTAAGATGAGAGAGAATACGCTGATTAAAAGAGACCTAAGCATAAATAAGGGGTGCGATGGCAGGCTACCTCCTCGTGTCGAGCCTGCCATATCGCTTGGGTGATACGGAAAGCTTATCGGCCGGTGCATCCTGGGCATTAGTCAATAACTTCCTTTAAGGGGGTTTTTGTTGGGTGATGGCTAAAAGTCTGACGTGTGGCGCTGCTCTACGTATCCTTCTGCTCTTAGTACGTCGTTGACATTGTATTTGACATTGGCAAAGTGTTATTGTTTTGTTTTTATGCAAACAACACAGGGCAATTAATTAGGAGAAGAAGAAGCATAATATAATGTTATCATACATAATTTCTTTTTATAAATATTTGTTTTTATGTTATTATCAGCACATAATTAATGAATTTTGAACATCGAACTTTGTTCTGGGGTTAAGCTTTAATTATGCAAAAAATTAAAGTTCACACACACTAAATAGCTTAGCATACAAGTGTATGTCACGCTTAAAGACCAAAAACGCTCATTGAGCAAAAAAAGCTCAGAACGCTTTTAGTGACTGCCACAATGCGTCGTGGCCGTTTTTATAAAAGCTATAAGTCGGTTTTTAATGTACTTTAAACAACTGTAAATTAACTGTTTCTATGTACTTTAATCGTCACCCAGTTTCTATGATACAAGCACGTTTAGTAGCTAACTTATTATAGTGGTAAGCAGACACTCCGTGACCACGATGGCTGCAAAGCTCTTGAACCGTCGGAATAATAAAAACAAAAGTAAAATCAAACGCGATAGTATAAACCACATAAAATTCATATATCATTGTTCGCGCAAAATCTAAAATAAAATTTTTTTTTATTGTGACACGACATTTGACCTCGTCCCGCCTGATGATAAGCAAGAGAAGGTCCGAGAGTGACGACGACTGAGAAAACCGAGTTTGTTCTCAGCTGCCTTAGCCGCCGTCACTATGCCGGCCATACTATGTTATTGGTTATTTATAGATTAATTATTATATTGTTGTGTATAGATAACCTACTAATTTGGTAATGAAAATAAACACCTAGATTAAACAACAATTAAGGGATATTAGCCAACTTAATAAGCTATTGTTCGACACCATAAACTAGGCCATATTCATATGATATCGAGTGCATGTAATTATTTCGTATTAGCAAATGCGCCGTGACGGCAAAGGTCAGGTTGATCAAGATCAGCGCAAGGGTAAGCCGTCACAGTCACGGCGATTTCTCTTATCGATGACAAACTCATGGGTTAGTGATATAACCAGCGTATTACGAGTAGGTCACGTTTTTCACATGTAATTCTAAGAAGGAAATATTTACTGTAAGGGAACGAGCTAAATAAACGCGCTAGAAAAAAATAGGATAGGATATAAAAAATTTAAATTGGGATTTTTTTAGGAAGGCAGTTGTGACGTCATGGTCATGTGTCAGTTAGGAATAGTAAAGTAAAACGATAAACACACACTTTCCTTAAAACGCAAATAGATTTAGTTATATGAAAATATAAATGTGTATTAAATTGAAGTATAAACATTAGACAACAACAGTTTTTAATAAATTGTATATTAATTTAATTTTAGAAATGGTGACTACATGTTTTTGTTTTCCTTCTTTTTCACACATTTTAATCACGTGTCTAATAATAATTCTAGCCTGACTATGGATGACGACTCTCTTTTATTAAATTAACTCACTATTTTTTTAATAATCAAATAAAGAAAAATGGACACGTTTTCATCGATATTAAGTGACATAGCCGAGCTATGCGCGTCACTAATAGCGGCCACTAAGATACCGCCGCATCTCAGCGTCCGATTCCATTTAACTCGTTCCCCATCTATACACTCATTAGGTATGGTTATCAAAGAGTGGTAGGCAGTCAATACTGCCGATCCGGGGTACTAGTATACAGACCGCTAAGTGACTTAGTTGCGTTTTGGGATCAACTTTTTTGTTGCCAGTTTCAACTAGGCCAGCATTATGGATGTGCTACTTACAGTTTTTGAATTACAGTAGCTGTGGCTGCCATTCATGGATCGCATTTCAGTTTAACATCAGGCGGGGTGTTGTCATATGTCGAGTCACAATAGATTGTCTTAGTATGGGTGTCAAGTAGTCCAGCGCTAATTATATACTTTATTTCATTATTAGCTAGAAGAGGTCTACTGCTGAATATAGGCCTCCTCCTTAAAACACCATTCCGAACGACAAGATGCCAGTTGCATCACCGGTTATTCGTGACTTTTATTAGGTCGTCAGTCTACCTAGTACTTTCTTTACCTACCTACAATTTCGTCTTTATAGCGACAATTAAGTACCGCTCATTTTCTCTAAGCAAGATTGCCCTCCATTTAGCAACAAACTTGCGGTTGTTGTGCAAAAACTTAGAAGTACATAACTTGTTAATTTTCCGCCACAAAACCCCTCGAATAATACTTAACTAGAGATAAGATTTACGCAAACATTATTTAAGAATATAAATCGTATATCACCCAAGTCTATCTTATTTAAAAAAATAGTTTAACAAACTTAATCTGACTTTAAATTTGATGGTAAGCAAGGAAGGTACAATAATCCCTGCGACTGGAAAACCTCGACTCATTTACGGCTGCCTGTCGTCGTCACTATGCCGACAAGAGGACTTGAAAGTCAAAATGTATGGAACAAATATTTAGGTCAAGGCTTAAGTTTAAAGTACAAAATTAGACATAATTTGACTTTAGGCGTCAAAGTAAATCTAAGGAACTATCTACTACCTACTGACAGAAAATCAATCAATCAATTAAATTGTCTCAATTTTTTCCCACAGGGATAGGCTGAGACAATGGAGCGCCACTTGCCACGATCCTGACACATCTCCCTCGCTTCCTTCACGTTCACAATTCTCTTCATACATGCTCTATGGTTATGGGCACTAGGCAACCTAGCTTTTCTTGAGGATGTCTGAAAACCCCCTTCTGGGCCTGCCTTGTTTATTCTATTCTGTCTATGCACATGAGATTAATAAATTATTTTCGTCAATCTACGTTCACTCATCCTTAAAACCTAATTTAATTTACTTTAGATATAACTTCTACAAGGTTATTAATTAGTTTCTGCATACATAGTTTAGCTTTGTCAGAAAACTAGAACAAACAATTCCAGAAAGTTTATGTTCTACAATATAGAAACTAGAAACTATGTTGTGTAGTACTACCTAACTTCTAATAAATTTTAATAAACATTGTTCCTAATAAAATCTGTTTATTAATAGTTTCCAATATCTTGTATCTTTTATTGAGAAACAGATAAAATTAAGTATATTAACTATAATTAAACTATAAATAAAAAATATCATCTAATAACGTCGCATAAGAGATAGTCCCAAGAAGACTAGCAACATTTCCCCTTTGTATAGCAAACTTCTCCGTCAGCCGTTTGGACAACTCCTTGACCAGGCACTTAGTCACCAAGGGCCGTTTGGTCTTGACCCAAAATGAATTTATTCTGGCTCGCCATATTTCTGCACACCGTCTGATGTTAGGCTGGAGTACGGTTCATAAATGAAAGCAACTGCTACTACAGTTATATAATTGTAAGTAATAGTCGCATCCACTATGCCATCCTAGTTAGAACCGGCAATCTATAAGTTGATTCTGAAATTCACTATTTACTATCTGTACACTTGTATGCTAGAACTATTCTGCGCCCCGATTCTTAATACATGACAGCGAAATGACGAACTTCGACATTTGACATCTTGACATCATTTGACATCATATTTGACATCTTGTTAACCAATCAGCGAATGACAAATCAATAGGTGAACTACGGTGATTGGTCACTTGCGCCGCGACGCAATTTTACTGATTTTTCGTCGCCATAATGTATTAGGAAAAATAGTACCCTATCTGAGTTAAAGAAAATGCTCTGGAACTCTGGAGCACCTGCAACTTCGCGTCATAGCGAATCTATGCGTCCGTTATCGCTTATAACATGAATGATCGGCCGTCTTTAATTTTGTTTTTACGAGTACATCGTATTTCTACTCGCGTGATACCAGGGATATTAGTCGACCGAATCGGCAGTCAATGTAAAAGATTCGGTGCGTTGTTTCTATAAAGAACAATCGACAAGTGGAATGCTGTACCAGCCCATGCGTTCTACCCCTTATGTAAGTAATCTTGAATCTTTTAGGTAAAGCGTAAAGTGCCAGGCTAAGTGACGGTGACTAAGGAAACCGTTGAAATTGAATTTAAAACTATTTTTTCATTCGTCAGCCCTCAGGTAAATGTCAGTTAAGGTCAGATGTCGCATCTATTCTAAGCCTTCTTGTTCTTTGGCATCTTATTATATTATGTCACATCTTATTCTTTAGCATCTTATTCTTTGGCATTTTATTATATTATGTCGCATCTTATCCTTTGGCAGCATGTGTTGATGCATCCACTGAAGACATTATAACGGAACACTAGGCTGTATGGACAAAGTTTCCTTTGCCTTCCCAGAATGGGAGAATTGAACTGAAGAAAGATATTGTTTCGATTAGATATGAATTGTATATTGCAATAAAGATTACAACATGACGTATAAGTATGTTTATTCAATAATTTGTAATGTTTATTTATGCATTGTAATTAATAACAACAAATGTGTAAATCTAGTGAGTTAGGGCTGATAATTTAATCTATACTTAATTCAATAACGCATATTACATGTGTTTTCCAAAGATTTAATCTATAAAATGGGATATTGGTACTGTACATTTTTCCCTAGTATAATCTTTGACATATGTACTTCAGTTGTCCTGTTTCTATGGCTTATTCCCAAGTTCTCCAAATTTCTAGTTTTCCCTTTCTCCTCCAAATTCCCAGTGTTCTCCAAAAAAAAAGTACTTAATATTTTGCATAAGTGGATTGTTCCTAAAGTTCCCCGAAATGAATTCAAATAATACAGTCAGTGAATTAAAAATTACAATTACTTATTTATGAAAATTACTGTTATATTATTCAACAATAGGTACTATTTCGTGTTGTTTTGCAAATTTTCTTTTTCTCATTCAATCATTCAATCTAATTGTCACGCCTTTTTCCCACAGGGATAGGCAGAGACAATGGAGCGTCACCTGCCACGATACTGACACAACTCCCTCGCTTCTTTCACATTCACAATTCTCTTCATACAAGCTCTATGGTTTTGGGCACTAGGCAACTTAGCTTACTTGAGGATGTCTCCGATTTGGTCAGCAAACACCCTCCTGGGCATGCCTTGTTTAACGCATAAACATATATCTTTTTATTGTGGGTCGTTTATTATTAACAAATACTATTCCTTTATTATTATTATTAATGATCACTTTAAGTACTTTAATTATCCGCGTCTTATTGGTGTCTATAGTTTTAGTGAAGTACGAATTACCTTCCCTAAGTTAGTGACTAGCAAAAAAGTTACACAATTCTTGAAATAAATATACAAGTGGAGGTCGTCTCGTTACTCAACGCTAATCGTTTTGTTAGATTGTTTTTTTTTGATTACGCGGTTCCTTTATCTGTTAAACGGATAGTTTTTGATACGAACGGTTAAATTATCTACCAGCTGTAGATCAAAACCGTTCTTATAAAATGTCCGTTGTAAGTAAAATATACCGACAACTTCTAGCATAAAGTATGAAAAATAGTAAAACTATTTTTTTAAATAATATTTTAAATAAAATAATATTAATAAAACCAAATGTATTTTAAATATCATATTTATTGTGCCTCGGCTTTTGCGCTAGTAAATTTACAATTTTAATGATATCTAATTTTCTATGTTTTTCTATGTTTCCAACTAGGCCGGCACAGTGGATGTAAGTTAAATAACTGCTCCTTACAGTTATTCAACTGCTTGCAGTCACTTCCACTAATGGACCGCACTCCAGCTTAATATTAATATCAGGCGGGGTGCTGTCATATATCGAGTCACAATAAAAAAAACTCTATGTCATTCCATTTGCACTCAATTGTAAACTTCTTGCGAAATGTAATACGAGCTGATAAGAGGAACCCGCGTATTGTTCGCCTGTCATAACACAACCGTAGACATTTGTTAGTAAACACTTAAAATGATACTTTACATTCATTTTTATTATAAAAGGTTCACGGAATACGGTACTTAGAAACTTAATTAACAAAAAAACGCATTGAACTAATGACCGTCTGTACCGTATTTTTTCTTAATTGGCAGAAGTTGTAAATAAACATCGCGAAGTATCAAAATGTCCTTTAGCTAAAGAAACTGTTTTATTCTAAAGAATTTTAGAAATGGCGACCGTGGTGTAGTGGCAAACCGAAGAGCACGAGTTCGAGACCTCCCACCAGTACCAATGTATCTTTGATATCTGTACTTTGGTTGTCCTGTTTCTATGAAACAATACAAGCACTTTAGTAGCTTAGTATAGAAACGTACAAAGAAAAAATTAAAAATACTATTTATTTATTCGTAAATTCTACAGCTTTTTTTAACAATTTTGTGTGTGTGTGACTGTGTTTTAAATCAAGCAGTAGTAACAACAACAAATTTTCGAAAAAAAGAACAAACAATACAACATTTAATACTATTTGATTGTTATTAACATTTTGCATTTTGGGTTAATAATATAGTCATGATTTTTAAAAACCTAATAAAATCACAAACATACGAGTATACACGTACATTATTTTTTCAAAAACTATTTATTTGGAAGCACTAAATTCACAGATTACAATTAATGTAGTACGACAGGAGTGAAAGAACGGTTTAGCCATTGGTTTGTTGCGCCTAAAGTCCCGGGTTCGAATCCCGGTCGGAGCAAATATTTGTTTCATAGCTTTTATTTGTAATATTTAATAATATTAAATATTGCAAATATTTATTAATAAAAAAAGATGGATATTTGCTTCGGGTCTGGTTATGAAAGAGTGGTAGGCAGTGGTACCCAGTCTGCCGATCCGGGGTAGTACCACCACTTATAAGTATACAGACCGTGAAGTGATTTGGTCACGTTTCGGAATCAGCTTGTAATTTGCCGGTTCCATCTAGGCCGGCATAGTGGATGTGATTGCTACTCACAGTTATTGAATTCATGGACCACACTTCGGCTTAACATCAAGCGGGGTGCTATCAAATGTCGAGTCAAAAAAAAGAAATAGTAATAATATCTATTAATTACAGTAATAAAAGTATCAGAGATTTTGTTATAATCGTATTGATTCTCATCACTAATAATTGTGCTTTGTCGCTAATCCGCCACCATGACAAAAATTTGTTTACTACTTTGGACAATTAAGGAAAAATATACAATACAGGTTTTTGCATTATTTAAGAAACTAAACATACATACAAGTAAATTATGTTAACCTGATTTAACCAATAGTTAAATAGAGTTTTATTTAGCATAGCCTAATCTGGGTAGTATGCCGGGTAGTAATTGCCGATCCGGGGTAGTACCACCACTTACAAGTATACAGACCGTGAAGTGAATTTGTCGCGTTATGGGATCAGCTTGTAAGTTGTCGGTTCCAACTATGAAGTCAGCATAGTAGATGTGACTGCTACTTTCAGTTATTAAATTGTACTAGCAGTCGTTTCCACTCATGGACCGTACTCCAGCCTAATATCAGGCGGGGTATTTTTTATTTTTATGTGACAGTACATTTGACCTCATCCTCGACCTCGCATTTGATGATAAGCAAGAGGAGATCAAAGAGTGATGACGATTGAAACAACCCAGTTAGTTCATGGCTGCCTCAGTCGCCGTCACTATGCCGGCCAAAGAGAGGCATCGCTTGAAGGATCCAAGGTTATAATAGGATGGAGAGAACAGATGGGCTGGGAAAGCATTCCACTTGTCGATTGTTCTACAAAGAAAGGACGCACCGAACTTTTTAATTTGACTGCCGATTCGGTCGACAAAATCCGGATGCTTTCCTCGACCAGTGCGGGTATTACGGGTGTGAAAGACGAAGGGAACAAAGTTAATAATTGTTTTTTTAATTGTTTTTAAAACAAAATTAACGGGTCAACGGGTTTCTTTTTAAAATGAAGTTGAAGGTTGTCTAATATGCGTCGCAAAAACCATATGACTAATCTCGTAAAGAAAAACAATGACATTGAGTCAGATTTTTAATAAGTGTAAAAAACTATTGTATTGCTTATCCAGTCGGAAAACTAAGCTAACTCTTAGATTACCTAGAACCAAATATTCAATATTGAAATGAAATATTCTGCGACCGTGGTGTAGTGGTACAGCAATAGTCATGGTCACACAAACTGAGTTCAAAACCATTTGCCGGTACCAATGTATCTTTGATATAATGTACGTTGGTCGTCCTGTTTCTATGATACAAGCACTTATGTAAAATTGTCTAAAATAGGTGTTGCATAATTTAATCCATATTGGCCATATTTACCAAATAGATGATATTTTTTATTTATATTTTAATTGTAGTTAATATACTTTTAATTTTATCTGTTTCTCAATAAAGGATTTAAAAACCTAAAAATATATTCAAATAATTATGACTATTTATAAATATTTGAACATATTTTTATAGATTTTATTAGTAATTTTTATTTTATGTTTTGCTTAGGACACAATCTAGGTCATAATTCTCATATTGTGTAAATAAATTTAATGCAACGATTGTGTCCTGTCATGTATGCCGATAAATAAATAAATTTGCCTAGTCTGCCGATTCGGGGTAGTACGAGGGCAATACTAAAAGTTTTTAGAACTGCGGGGTTAGGTTAGGCAAGTTAAAACGATTATCATCTCTCGTCGACGATTGGCAAAATAATAAAAGCTAGGCTAAATCCACCAAAATGAGACTATTGATGATAATGATAAAACGTGTCGTCGCACAGACGATATTCGCCACAACGATTAATAGGTTCGTTTTATTGGATTTAGCCTAGCTTTTATTATAATCGCCGACGAGAAACGATAATGGTTTAAATTGCCAACCTAACCTTGCTGGCTACTTGTAAAATATATAATTAAAAAATAGGTTCTTTTGAAAATGGAACTTTTGCACCACCACTTTTAAGTGTATATAGACTGTAATGCGACTCAGAACTCAGTCGCTTTTCGGTGTAGCTTAAAAGTTGTCTGTTTCGACAAGGCGACATAATGAAAGCGACTGCTAGTTCTTTCTTTCTTCTTGTTTATGGCTTTAGTATTTAACTTGCCAGTGTCAAAGTAAAAATATATGGTTCAATGTTAAAACATTGTCAAGTAAAGATGAAGATGAACTACGCGAGTGATTCATCAAATGATGATGATGAGAATGAGGTTGATGATGATCGTTTTAGTAAAGCGGTGGAAAGCCTTAACTAAAACTTCAGAAGAAATCTTGGAGGAAACATGAAGAAACACGTTTCACAACTTTAAATTACTTGTTTATACTTGATCAACTTAAAAACTATTACTGGATAACAATTCCACCATTATTACACATTAATATTTATGAAAAACACAAGCTTTTCAAATAATTCAAAATTGCGCGTCCTGTCATTTGCAGTTGCCCGCCAAAACTTCCGACTGCTAGTTACAGGTATTTGACAGTAAGTATGAATATTTTTTATTTTTTTAATGTGACACGAAATCTGACCTCGACCTGCCTGATGATAAGCAAGAGGAGGTCCAAGAGTGACGACGACTGGAAAAAACGAGTCGCCGCCACTATGCCGGCCTAAGGTGCTGGTTCACGCATCGCTTGAAGAATGGAATATCTAGTATAATAAAAAAAATACAGGCTCTATTGTTATGGGCACTAGGCAACCTAGCTTTCTTAAGGATGTCTCCGAATTGGTCAGAAAACACTCTCCTGGGCCTGCCACAGAGCCTGTATGAAGAGAATTGTGGATGTGAAGGAAACAGGAGAGCTGTGTAAGGATCGTGGTAAGTGGCGCTCCATTGTCTCTGCCTGTGGGAAAAAGGCGTGACAATTTGATTGATTGATTGATAAAACAGTGATCGTGATGTTATAAACGTATGTTATTATTATTTATAATTCGTTTGTAACGTAACATTAGTGGTCAAGTAACCGCAGTGTAACAAGATTAACTACTTTTACTTTTGTATGAGGCACGCATCGGTGTTTTAGTTTCTCTGGCCATGAACCCCACAGATTGACGACAGGCGTGGACGAACGGTTTAGCGACTGGTTTGTTGCGCGTAAAGTCCCGGGTTCGATCCCCGGTAGGAGTAAATATTTGTTTCATAGCTTTTATTTGTAATATTTAATAGTATTGAATATTGCAAATATTTGTTAATAAAAAAAAAGAGATGGATATTTGCTTCGGGTCTGGTTATCAAAGAGTGGTAGGCAGTGGTACCCAGTCTGCCGATCCGGGGTAGTACCACCTCTTACAAGTATACAGACCGTGAAGTGATTTGGTCACGTTTCGGAATCAGCTTGTAAGTTGCCGGTTCCATCTAGGCCGGCATAGTGGATGTGATTGCTACTCACAGTTATTGAATTGTAGTAGCAGTGACATTCATTCATGGACCACACTTTGGCTTAACATCAAGCGGGGTGCTGTCATATGTCGAGTCACAATAAATAAATAAAAAAAAAGATAGCTAATGTATAGCTTGTCTAACTATAAATGACGCGCCTCTCCACTTTACTAGTTTTTTAAAGTAAATGCAAATATTTCTAACTATACTATTATACTTTATCAGCGTGCTTCTCCTTTTTTTGTCTAACCAGCAACTGAATGACCAATTACAATTGCATTTTGGGTGTGTTGCATATTTTATGTTTTCTCGTGTCCGCAAATGCGGTGGAGGGACGCGTCATTTCGGCTTAGACAGACTATACGAGCATATTGATGTGGGCATACCAAACAGGAATGACTATACATTTAATATTTACAATAAATATACTAGATCATCATCATAATCGCCTCAATTTCCACGATTCTGACACTCCCTGTTGGAAACAGGCGTGACAGTTTGATTGAAGAAGGTAAGAGTGTTTTAGTCAGAATCGTGGAAAGTAAGGCTTCATTGTCTCTGACTATACCTGTGGGAATTAAGGCGATTATCGTAAATATTTTCAATCAAATTGTTACGCCTTTTCCCACAGGTATAGGCAGAGACAATAGAGCCTTACTTTCCACGATCCTGACACAACTCCCTTGCTTCTCTCACATCCACAACTCTCTTCATACAAGTCCTATGGCTATGGGTCGGATTTGGTCGGAAAACACTCTCCTGACTAAATATAATATGGGCACTGTGAACGCTTTATTAAATAATAAAAACTGTGAAACAAATCTTTACTCTGACCGGGAATCGAAGCCGAGACACGGGTAACGAACTGGTTAAAGGTTGGATTAATCCATCGATTTAGTGGTAGCGTATTCTAGGTCTGTGGATAAATCTGTCTTTAACCACAATCGGTAATAAATAGCTCTTACAATACAATACAATTGGAAATGTCATTTGCATTTATTGACTCAAGCTGCGCAAATACGCTAACCTCGGTACTGGTTACGATTTTGCGCCGTTTGGGGTCAAGACGATGGGCCCATGGGGATCTTCAGCTAAGCGCCTGGCCAAGGAGTTGGCCAAGCGGCTGACGAAGAAGTCTGGAGACAGGAAGGCTGGCAACTTTTTCTGCCAACGTATTAGCCTTACTATACAAAGGGGAAATGTTGCCAATCTCCTTGTGACTAACTCCTTACGACTACTACTTACAGTGACTTTATTGTACTAGCAGTACAATAAAGTCACTGTTAATGGAACGCACTCCAGTTTAAAAGTCAGTCAAATGTAATTGAGACAACCGTGGTGTAGTGGCAGTGCAATGGTTACGCAAACCGAGAGCACAGGTTTTAATACCACTCCCGGTATCAATGTATCATTGATATATGTACTTCGGTCGTCCTGTTTCTATGATATAAGCACTTTAGTAGCTTAGTAAATTGAGGTACAATAATAAACATAATACAAGTAATTAATAATCCAGTATTAAAACGTAAACAATAAACAAATATTAAATATTAAAAATGAGGGTACTTTAAGAAAACATTCATTTAATAATATTGTTTATGATCAATAATTTTAAATGGTACCAGTGAAATAAATATCTTATACTTAAATTACAATTTACAACTAACTTTACTTATACAACCCTACCAAACGTCCCCTATTTGGTATTAGACAAAAACAAAACAAAAAAACAATGTAATGGCGACCGTGGTGTAGTGGCAGTGCAATGGTTACACAAACCGAGAGCACGGGTTCGAAACCACTCAGCGGGACCAATGTATATTTGATATACTTTGGTCGCCTGTTTCTATGATACAAGCACTTTAGTAGCTTAGTATAAAAAAGTAAATAATTAAAAAGAACATAATTTGTTAATACATACGCATATTTTTTCTTATCGTTAAGTTTCATTGACGCTGAATTTCCCATTTTTATTCACTGTGAAAAAACCTACTTATTTTAAAAACTATTACGCGCTTATCCGCGTCACCACTATACGAGTATCGCTCACTATCCAATCGCGTTGAATAAGATTTTAAACCACTCATATTATAGTCAAGTTTAAACGACACCTTAAAAGAATAAGGTCATATTGTATTTTTTTTAAATTTGATTTTTATACTGACCCAAAGGAAGTCTACTACAGAAGTTCTCATGTGCATGTGTACGGCAGGTTATAAATAAATAAATTTTATTATGTATATTTACAGTATCTAATTTATTCGTAAGTTACCCAAATCAGAGTCAATTGTAGGAAACTAGTTAATTTGAAAATCCATTAAATATAACTATAAATGTCATTATAATACAATTGGAAATATAAATGCCAGATAAATGCCTAATTTTTCATAATATAATTTCTGTCAAATTTTCACACGATAATAATCGACAGGCGCATTGGTTGACAGGGACAGTCCCCAGCCTGCCGATCCGGGGTACACGTATACAGACAGTAAAATGACTTCACGGTCAGATTGTAAGACGCCGGCACCAACTAGGCCGGCATAGTGGATACGACTGCTACTCACAGTTATTTAACTGTAGTACTACTCACCACATTGACACCTCATGCATTGACTGCACTCTAACTTAACATCAGGCGATTGCTATCATTGGTCGAGGCACAAAAATAATTGACAGAAATTCCCACTTTAGACTTTGGGAATTTTATTTTTCTGCTTATTTAAAGTATTTATATAATTATTTATTTACTTAGTACAATTGTAAAGTTGATATTATGCACTTATGACTTGATATAGACGAGGTGATAACAGTCTTGGTGCATATTGACCATGACTTTCATTTCCCCACCTTTTTACACACAAATGGGGATTTTGCGTCATTTCCTCCATTTAAACTAAAAACTTGCGAAAATGTAACAGCATCCAAGGATAAACATTGCTCCTAACATAATGATAACATGGATATAAATATGTATGTTATATCTATAATTCCAAAAAATAAGGGGCCTCCATAAAGAAAGAAGTATTTTTTATTGCGTCGAGACCTTTACCTTACAATGGTAAGCAAAGAGAGAACCAGCGTTGGCGACTGATAAAAGCGACTTAATTTACATTTTCTTCCAGCTATACGCCAGCTAATTTATTCACGACTCGCTAGTAAGCTCAAATAAATACGTCCATACTACGCTACCTAATGTGAAGTTCCACTTAATTATAGGAAGTGACCCAATTTCAGCATCTTCTCAAATCGATTTGCGACTTGTTTTGCCACGTCATTTACCGGCTAGTCTGATTCCTAGGCTTCGATTCTCTTAATACACGACAAAGAAATGACGAATTTGCATTGACAACCAACCAATCAGCGAAATACAAATCAATAAGTAAACTACGTTGATTGGTCACTTGCGACCGCAAAGCAATTTCGTTGCTTTTTCGTCGCCATAATGTATTTGGAGAATCGGGGCCCTAAGTGTTTGATAATAAACAGACAGTCTGCTGACACTGGATACAGGCAGAAGTCTTCATACCATAAAACAAATTAGTCACATTTCGAATAACTTATATTTGTTTTTTAATACTTTATGTAAGCGAACATGGAAATGGAGCAAAGACCTTCTCGGTGGTGGAAAAAATCAACGTGTGGACGTCCACTATCTAATGCTCGAAACCTACTGTTCTCATGTCCTGAGCTATGAATTTTTCTGTGTTCATCCCCATCTGAATGAAGACTTGAAACTTCAAGACTTGTAATTATGATCGTCAATTTTAGGTTTTAATTCTCACAGAGATAGGCAGAGACAGCGGAGGAAATATACACAATTTTGTACATATTATATAATACATGCTTTTTATTTATTGCTTATAATTTAAAGCTTTAAAATATATTTTATCTAACAATTGAAGGAAAAACATTTCGGGCTCACGTATTACTGCTGCACGTATTAGCGTGAATAGGTCATCATCTTAGAGTTTATAACGGCACTGCCTATAAACATGTAATCAATGGCGATTGCTACATGATACATGATAATATCAATAAAAACACGATTATTTTACATAAACACTTTGATATTACCGCCTTAGAAGATATCAAGGAATTTATATTAGACAAAAATATTAAGGCGTCTTACAATATTTTATTACATGTTATCAAGTTATAGAAAACTTTTATTACTTATTTGGGTAAGCATTTAATAATTCATTGACTTTATATTTGTTTATCTTAAAATTACTATTAAAATTGGAAGTACTTTATAATGTATTTGACCTGAAAAGTTTGAATAATTAATTATTCCTGTTAATTTCAGTCGTGACTTCTTATGACTATTATTTCCACTAATATTTTGAAAATACTTATAGATTAATTCATGAGTGTACTAAAATTTTTCGTTCTATAACTGCTGCTGTTTATTTACGAATTTTATATCATGTACTTTTTCTTCCATTCCAACTTAGATATAATTCAAAACATCTTTGCCAGAAAAGGTAAAATGTCAAACTTATGCGGATCAAATTTATTATTAATACAAATCATTATAATACGACTAATTTAAAAATCGAAATTAAACATAGTAATCTGTTAACTTTCAAAGCTTTTTAATTTTGTGCTTCAATACAGTGATGTCTTCTGTATTTTTTTAGTAAAAGTATTTTCATAATAAATTATTTATGAATAAGTATAGAATATATATAAGAAGAAATTAAGAGGCTAAAATGAAACCAGAAGGTAATAACATTTATATTAAAAATACAACAATAATATAATAATAACCTGGAGACATAACCAATTTATTAAACATATTTTTACAGAGGTACAGGATATATTTTTAAAAATAATGCAAGAAGAAGTAGATGTGTCTGCTGGTGTTGCAGCCATACGTACGCTATTAACAGTCATAGAAAATTATAAAGGTAACGTTAATTTTATCAAAATATATTATTCATTTTTATATCTTACATTTTTTTATTTGCATCCATTTGTGTTATCATTTTGCATTCTACAGTGGTGTAGTATCTTTGCTACAAGCCACATAACTTAGTATACGCATGTATATTTTAATATACTTGTTTTATATCAGATAAACAAATAAATAAAAAAATTGGTGACATTCTTCAAAAAGCAAGGTTTTTTATTGTGGCCATGTTGAGCCCTGCGTGATCTTAAGCTAGAGTGCAGTCCATGAATGGAAATGACTGTTACTACAGTTAAATAAGCGACAGACATGCCAACCGCATTTGTTTGCAGTGTATAGTATTCATTATAGTATAGTATAGTATTCAGTATAGTATTCATATTCCTCACTTGACTCCTCTGTGGTTTCTTTGTGCATTCTTCATAGCTTTGCTCTCAGCGGAACCACCCTATCTTCTTCAGACCCTTCTTGTCCCTGCAGACTTCCGTAAGCTTCCTTGTGGTGCCACAGTGTTGGTACCAAGAGTATTGTAAATATAAGGGAATCTAGAGAGGTTGGATGTACATCATGTTGGATGGTGTTCTATTGTCTCTGTCTATCTCTGTTGTGTCTGTCAATTTGATTGATTAAATATCTTTCTTCTATAAACAGTGGCAACAGTCCAAGAGCTGGATTTGAATCTACAAATGGCTGTGGAAGCAATGAGGAACTCCAACCAACCTGTGACTGCTATTAATTCCGGATGTGAATTGTTTATGAGATTCATAACATTAGCTAAACTAGATATAACTGTAAGTATAACCTTCATATAATAATAAAAAGTAGTTTACAATTTTATGTTGGTCTGATTGTCTGAAGGTGCAGTCTGCAGACAAAATAGACGTCCGAATCCTTCTTCCGACTTTCCAGTTGACTTTCTAGGCACTCACAGCTCGAGAAAGACCAAGTTAAAAAAAATTAGGTGCAAAAATCATATGTGTATGGAGTAATTATGATCAGATAGTCTGATCAGACAATCGGAAACCAAATCTGATGTGTATTCCCAGCCTGTCTTTTTTAATTAAATTTTTATTAATAATTTATGCAGTTCTAGTGTTAATAATAAATATATACATATAATAAGGGAACGAGCTATATAAACGCGCTAGGAATGCAGTTGTGACGTCATGGTCACATGGACTACGGATTTTTTCAATAATTAAACAAAGAAAATATGGACACGTTTTTATCGATATTAAATGACATCGCCGAGCTATGAGCGTCACTAATAGCGGCCACTAAGATACGGGTGAGGGGGAGTTGTTTGACGCCCTGCCGCACCTCAGCCCCTGAATCCATTTAACGCGTTCCCCATCTATACTTGTACATCTATATAAACATATTTATTTCTTTGTTTGTTTTTAGTCATTTGATGAATGTGTTCAAATTATGTTGCAAAGAGGTAGAATATTTTTGGATACATTGTTCCAAGCACGGGGGAAAGTTGCCCAGCAAGCGTTGCCCTTCATCAGTGACGACTGTGTGAGTAACTTATTAATTATTAGTGTTTTATTTAAGTTACAAGTATTTTTTTATTATTGTGACTCAGCATAGGTATGACAGCACCCCGTCTGATGGTAAGCTAGAGTGTGGTCCATGAATGGAGGTAACAGCTACTACAGATTGCCGGCTTTCACTATGTCGACTGAACCAAACTTTTTAGTTCAACTACCTACCAGTCCATGTGTTCTAGCCTTGGATCCTTCAAGCATTGCATGAAGAAGCACCTTTGGCCGGCTTAGTGGCAGTCGTCAGTACTCTTCGGGGTCGTACGGCGATGTACAGTCGGGTCGATGTCAGATGTCGAGTCTTAATAAAAAAAAACATAATATAACAAGTTACAGTGCAGCTTCACTGCCAGATTGCCAGCACTCTTTTTATATGCCGGGATATATACCTACATATATATATACAGGATATATATGTATATGTAATCTTGTATATGCTTTGCAGAAAATCCTAACCCACTCCAGGTCGCGTGTCGTTTTACAAGCGATGCTTGAAGCAGCAAAGGCTAATAAAAGATTTCAAGTGTATGTCACTATGTCAGGACCTGATAATTGTGGGTAAGAGAAGTTTTATTAAATCAAATTAAAATTGTCACGGCTTTTTCCTAAATGGATAGGCAGATATAATGATGCTCCACTTGCCACGATCCTAACACAACTCCCTCGCTTACCTCACATCCACAATTCTTTAATAATACTATAATAATAGATAATAAGTTATGTAATTGGCCGGCATTGTGAAGGCGACTGTGGTAGTCGTGAACTGACCCGGTTTTTTCAGTCGTCGGTACTCTTGGACCTCCATCATGCTGCATGCAGGCAGGTTCATACTTGTGTTGATAAAACTAATAACAGTTTTGCTTTTAATTGGTGTGCAATTGAGTTATTTGGAAAATAGATATGGATTTTATGTTGTCTGTCAATCACGGAAACACGCCATAGTTTTGAACTGTCATAATTATAGTTTGATTATTTTGCACACCTTAACTATGCATAATAAAGGATATTTTTTAATTGCATTGTAATCTTCGTACATTCAACTATTTTAAAATGTATATGCAACTGTTAACACAATTAAGCCCAAGTCCCCCATCCATGATGTCCTTTATCGTATTTATCTCTTTCCAGTGAATTGATGCACAAACAACTGTTGTCAGCTGGAATTGATGCAACGATAATATTAGACTGCGCCGTGGGTTACATTATGGAGCAAATGGATATTGTTATGCTAGGCGCTGAAGGTGTGACAGAGAGTGGGGGGATTATTAATAAGGTAAAATATTTTATTTATTTATTTTATAGGTGCCCAAAACAAGTTGCAATCTTTGATTCAATATTAAAAAAAACATTGTAAACTTCAAACTCGATTGCAACTCAAAAAGTATGCACACACTGCGAACAATAATTAATAATTACATAAAAAAAACAATATTACAAATCACTAACTACTATTTAAACATTCTTTTAATCACTTATTCAAACATATTGGGCATTATAATTTCATTTCAATATCAAATCATAAGAATACACATTTGACGACAGGCGTGGACGAACGGTTTAGCGACTGGTTTGTTGCGCGTAAAGTCCCGGGTTCGATCCCCGGTCGGAGCAAATATTTGTTTCATAGCTTTTATTTGTAATATTTAATAGTATTAAATATTGCAAATATTTGTTAATAAAAAAAAAGAGATGGATATTTGCTTCGGGTCTGGTTATCAAAGAGTGGTAGGCAGTGGTACCCAGTCTGCCGATCCGGGGTAGTACCACCACTTACAAGTATACAGACCGTGAGGTGATTTGGTCACGTTTCGGGATCAGCTTGTAAGTTGCCGGTTCCATCTAGGCCGGCATAGTGGATGTGATTGCTACTCACAGTTATTGAATTGTAGTAGCAGTGACATTCATTCATGGACCACACTTTGGCTTAACATCAAGCGGGGTGCTGTCATATGTCGAGTCACAATTAAAAAAATAAAAAAAATATAAAAAACATACATATAAACACTTTTGTATGTATATATTGTTTTTTATTATTGTGACACATTTGACCTCGACCCGCCTGATGATAAGCAAGAGGAGGTCCAAGAGTGTGGACGACTGAGAAAACGGAGTTTGTTCACGGCTCAATCGCCGTCACTATGCCGGCCAGAGGTGCTTCTTCACGCATCGCTAGAAGGATCCAAGGTCATAGTATGGAGAGAACACATGGGCAGGCATTGTGTTATAAAAGTATGTATGTGTTTTAATAATAAAAAAAATGTAAAATCAAAACCAAAATAAACGCGATAGTAAGCCGCATAAAATTTGTTTAATTCATTAATCAATCAGATCAATTATTCAGATTGTCACGCCTCTTTCCCACGGGGATAGGCAGAGACAACGGAGCGCCAGTTGCCACGATCCTGACACAACTACCTCGCTTCCTTCACATCCACAACTCTCCTCATACAAGCTCTACGGTTATGGGCACTAGGCAACCTAGCTTTCTTGAGGATGTCTCCGATTTGGTCGGAGAACACCCTCCTGGGTCTGCCTCGATTAACGCATCCATGCACATCAGATTTATAAATTTCTGTCTTCAATCTACTTTCACTTAACCTACTATTATTATTATTTATGAATCTAAAGAGATCCTTTTTTATTGCACGGCCAGTGTACATGCGCAAATGTTCCCCCTCTACGTTAAAAATCTTGCCAACTTACGTGTTACGAACTATAATTCATTAATCAATGTTCGCGCGAAATCTAAGAAAATACTACTTTTATTATAAATTTCAGATCGGCTCATATACGATGGCGATGGCGGCAATGGAGCTCAAGAAACCAGTTTACGTCCTAGCAGAGAGCTTCAAATTTTGCCGAACATATCCGCTCAACCAGAGAGACTTGCCAAACGAATTTAAGTATCTATCAACAGTCATTAAGTCGGGGAAGAACCTACAGAAGGAACATCCATTAGTAGACTATACACCGCCGGCGTATATTACGTTATTGTTTACAGACTTAGGCATTTTAACACCCTCGGCTGTTAGTGATGAACTACTCAAGTTATATTTGTAATAAATTATTTTTCTTTATATATAATTTTAGACCTCTCTATAGACCCATCTCACATCCCAGCCATGTATTCGGAAATTAAAAAAAAATGTTATAAAAGATAAATTATTCGTACGAAAACATCGCACGCTCAAAAGTGATGTGCAAATCTCAACGTTATTTCGCCTAAAACACGTTTTGTTCATATCGCAGAGATTCCTTGCCTTAAGGCAAACAAGAGGAGATCCAAGAGTACCGATGACTGAAAAAAACCGTGTCACTTCATACTTCATGGCTGCCTCAGTCGCCGTCACTATGCTGGCCAAAAAGAATTGCCCGCCCGTGTTCTTAGACCTAGGATTCTTTTTTTATTGTTCCTTGACAGCTGTCCTCTACTTTCCTAATTGATCCTAGATCTTTCGCCGCCATCACTTGACCAAATTGTCACACCTTTCACCCGCAAGGATAGGCAGAGACAATGGAGCGTCACTTGCCAGGTCCTGACAGAACTCCCTCGCTTTCCTCACATCCACAATTCTCTTCATATAAGCTCTACTATTATGGGCACTAGGCAACCCAGCTTTCTTGGGGATGTCTGCTTAAAAGGATCAATTAATAATATAGGGAGTACACATTCATCCAGGCCAGCATAGTGGACGCGACTGCTGCTTGCTGATATTTGTTCGGGCAATAATAAATCAAAAGCAAATTATTTATCATCCAGAAGACACTGCTGAACATAGGCCTGCCCCTTAGAACGCCGTTTCGAACGATAAGATGCCAGTTGCATCCATTGGTTGTTCATGATTTTCACTATGTCGTCAGTCCACCTAGTGGGAGGCCTACCAACGCTACGTCTTCCGGTTCGTGGTCTCCACTCAAGAACCTTTTCCCATTGGTTGTCGGTTCTTTGAGCTATGTCGGTCACTCTGGTTCTTTGGTGAATATCCTCGTTCTGGATTCAGTCGCGCAAATACACTCCAAGCATAGGTCTCTCCATTGCCCGCTGAACGACCCTTAGCTTTTCCAACAGGCCAATTGTTAAGACCTCAGTCTTAGTGCCAAATTATAGGTTTTACGAAAATAAATGACCGTGGTGCAATGGTTACGCCGGTTTGAGCAGGAGTTCGAAACCACCCACCGGTACCAATGTATCTTTAATGTTTGTACTTTGGTTGTCCTGTTTCTATGATACAAGCACTTTAGCAGCTTAGTATAGAAATTTAAATTAAAAAAAAAAACATCAATTGATTTTGGCACTTTATTTATTAGAGCATTTATACAAATTAATATCATAATGTCAGAACGGGCAAGACTACACGAAAATAAAATCAATTAAAACTTATATACACTGGAAGTGTATGTCTAATTTAAATCGTAAAGTGCATCACTAGTGACCCCTTTCTCCCCCGCCTCGCCACGACCAATATAAGCTAAATAAACTAGTGATGCGCATTACAAAATCCAATTATTTAAAATTATATTTAAAGGCACTTGTAGAAAGAGTTAAAAATTTAAAACCCTTTTTTAGGATGGCGCGAGACCCGATTAAGGCGCCCCCTACAATGAAAAAGGCGACCTCTTTGCGTACTAAAGTTTTATTAGTCTGGCAGTACTAGCAGTCAGTTTGTGTTAAAATCCAAGCTATGATTTAATTAATAAAAAATAATTGCTATTAAAATTATACCCATAGGTTTACTATAAAACTTTCGATTGGTTAACAATAACAATTAAATCATGAGCCCGATTAGTCTATTTAATCGAAGCAAGGTATACAACGCATTGATTAAACTGACGTTTAACGCTTAACTAAAGAAGTTAAGCGTTAGAACCGCTCCTCTACCGCAGGAACTTCTTTAGTTAAGCTTGAATCAGTATTTCAATAAAGGTCCGTGGGATTCACATGGGGCTGTTGCAAAATAAGTCATTAACATAAGGTTGTTTCTTGTACGTAACTTATTTTTACCCACAGTTAGAACAGCCTCTACATACATAACAATAATAGCTGGAATAATACGACAGCACCCCGCCTGATGTTAAGCTGGAGTGCGGTCCATGAAGTAGCAATTACATCCACTATGTTGGCCTAGTTGGAAGTGGCAACTTTCAAGCAGATCGCGAAACGCGTAACGTCACACGTTTCTCTTGAAAGTGGTGGTACAATCCCGGGTCGGCAGACTAGGCAAATGACCACCAACCGTATAACTCTAGCCAGTCCCAGAGCAAATATCTGCCTCATTTGCTATAACATATAAAATAAATCTTTGCTCCGACAAGGCATCAAACGCGGGACTTACATTTAGATGTAGCGGACCAATGCACCATATAGATCGTTAATTGTACTTTTATAAAGTAATTTAAAATTTGTCCTTATAGGTAATTCTTAAATTATAAAAACAGAAGCACAATTTCATTCAAATACACAATTTTTCAGTAAAATGAAACTAGATTAAATATAGTCTAACTTTTAATTTAAATATCAAAATAAAATATAGTCACCTTAATATTCTTTCTATAAAAATCATTCCCACCTATTTATCAGTCTCAACATTCTTTAGGCAGACTATATATTTGTTTTATGTTTTACGCGATATCTGATCGCAGCGCAGCAAACTGATGTGTAACAGTGATTTTTTTCCAATACTAGCACCGAATACACCAAAACATCACAATTATTAGTATATTTGTTTATAAAAGTAATCAAAATCTAGTTTCATTAAAATCCGTTACAATTAATATTTATTTACAACAAAATTAAAAACTAAAAATACATTTGGCTATGACATACCTCAGTCATTTCAACAAACATTTCTAAAACAAGTCTAAGAGATCAATCATTTACTCAAACTAATAATGAGCTAGGTCCAGTACAAGACCGCCGCGTGTTAAGCTGGAGCATGACCCATCCGCAGAAGCACCCAGACTGTTGCTATCAAAGAGAGTCTCTGGTTACCAGACCCGAAGCAAATATCCACCTCTTTTTTTATTTAATCACAAATATTTGTAATATTTAATATAGTTATTAAATATTACAAATAAAAGCTATGAAACAAATATTTGCTACGACCGGGAATCGAACCCGGGGCTTTCCGCGTCACAAACCAATCGCTAACCGTTCGTCCACGCTTGTCGTCATATAGTTAGTTATTTGATCATTTTGTGAATTGCTCAATAATATAATTAATTCAGTGTGTTTACTTTTCTACGAAGCTGACCTATTGTTCGGTGTTGAAACGTTGGTATCTATTCTGTTGCTATTAGATAATCCTAGCTGCTATCGCTTTAGTGCCTTAATTATTATTCTCTAATCACCCTTCCTAAGCTCATTATTAGTTCTTCTACGTTGTATTACTTGTTAACTTGTACATTACGTTATAAAATTATAACTAAAACTTAAAGAGAGCATCTTATATTTAAACAATATCAGTTATTTATTTACAAAAATAATATTCTGTTTAACTTGAACGCAAAGATTATACTATCAATTCTACTTATGCAAGCTCTATAATTATAGACAATCAATACGTTTTTAGGAAAAATAACTTGTGATTTTTTAATTATTATTGTGGATCGTGAGAGTACAGTACCCTGAATAGACAGATTATTAACTAATTAAAAGTAACAAACAGCAAATATGCATCTAATTGGAACCACTAACTTTCAAGCCTATCCCTAGTCGCGACTTCTTGGTCTATAAACTTGAAAGTGGTAGTACTACTGCGAATCGATAAAGTTGATTTAACACTCCTTCCGGCGCGAATGATCATACAATCAATCAAATTGTCACGCCTTTTCTGTGACTGATCATACAGGCACAGAAAAGTTGCCTTATTTTTTTGGCGTTTTGTTGACTTTTTAAATCCGGTACTTTTCCGTATAATTGTTATTAGAAGCAATAAAATTAATAGGGTCATTTAAATTCCGATTCTTAAAATTGCCACTACCAGGGACACAGAACCCGACTTAAGCAGTTTTTGAGGGCACCCGACGGAGAATTACATAAATTAAAAATCTTGTTATAAAGTCATTGGTTGGACTTTTTATCTTGGCTTGCAATCTATTTACATATTTAATTTCTGAGCGTTCAAGTTATTTACGTAATATAATAGATACAAAAATATACATAATATATGTGAATGAAAAAATATAACACGTGAACAAAATATATACTGGGTGAAGAAAGACATATAGAGTTATCTCGTTAACCACGTGGTTAGTAGTCGTTAACTACTAAATCGTTATTTATTTATTAATTACATTTTATTATGCTTTGTCATTAAACCCGCGCGCCTGGATGGGTATTAACAATATATTTGCTTGTTTTTGAAATGGTAAAATTATAAAACAAATAAAGGTATAATAATATTATGTGGTTTATATTTTTAGTAATAAATATCGAAATAAGATGCGGAAAATAAAAAAATATGACCTATTATGAGGTCAAATGACCTATGTATAAGGTCATATTTTTTCAGTATTGTTTATAGGATTACTCTGTCTTTTTTACCCAGTATAAAGACTACTATTATTTAAAATATGTAAAATAATGGCAGATTATTCAATTTAATAATAATTATTAATTCATTATAAATATTGAAATGAAAATTATTTCAAATGTAATGCCCCAAAAATGGGAACTAAATTCTAATATTTTTATATTAATTTATTTGTCCTAACAAACCTCTTAAAGGGTTTTAGACTTGGAGTTGTATTTTGCATCTTCCTCCCTCCTGACTTGTTTTAATCTAAAAATGAGACAAAACATGAATGCTATTTTTGTCTCAAAATTAGGTTATAAACCAGGCAGAGAGAAAGCGAGATGCAAGAGATTCCGATTGCAGTAACCAATGTAAAATCTATTCTATGATTTTTAATTGAATATAACAAAGTGACTAATAATTCCTATTTGCATCTCCTTTTGATGTTCATAATTGAGTGAGATGCAAACAATGATATTTTAATAAGATAAATTGTAGTGTTAAACGCACTCCGAACGAGGCACGTTGAAACTATGTTAATAAGCTAACCTGAACTTAGTGTCGCGATACAGAGCAACATATATTTGTCTCTTTTTCGCTCTTAATAACTATTGTCTCTCGCAAATGGGAAGAGCTGGGCACGAATACCATTTGCGAACCTTATTTTACACATTGGATGTAGATATAGTCCACGGAATTAAAAATCATAGTAGGTATATTTAAATCAAAACTTTTAAACGTTTTTGTATAATACTTGAAATAAGTATAAAAATCACAAATCATCCACTTTCAATAAAGACACAATTGTGTATCTTTAGTTAATTATATTATAATCGTTTATCCGGATTATAAATATTATCAATAATTGCGTATATTTGTTGGAAATGTGGCCGTTTCTCTGGATCATACTCCCAGCATCGACACATTAAGGCATATACCTCTTTTGGACAATCATTAGGTGCTGGCATTCTGTAACCTATTGAAAAAAAAAACAAAGTGTTATATTAAAAATATAATAACCTACTTAAAATTTTTTTTTTCTTTGTTATTGCTTATGGCTTAGTATATAACTTTCCAGTGTCAAAATAAAAATATATAGTTCACTGTTGAAACATTGTCAAGTAAATATGAATATGAAACACTCGAGTGATTCATCACAGAATGACGATCATAGTGAGGTTGATGATGATCGTCTTAGTAAAGCGGCGGAAAGCCTTTACTAAAGCTTCTGAAGGAGTCTTGGAGGGAACACAAAGAAAAAACACGTCTATACTCGATTAACTTGAAAATGATTACTGGATAACGATTTCACCATTATTACACATTAATATTTATGAAAAACACAAGCTTTTCAAACAATTTAAAATTGCGCGTCCTGTCATTTGCAGTTGCCCGCCAAAACTTCTAATATTTATCTACATCTTTTTTTATTATGACTTTACAATTTGTTTTTACATTTCTATACTTAGCTACTAAAGTGCTTGTATTATAGAAACAGGACAAACAAAGATATTATATACTTTAGTCATCCTATTTCTATGATACACGCACATTTATTAGCTTAGTGTGGTAATGTAAAAATAATAAGAAATAAAATATAACTACAGAAGTATTTAAAATATACTAACCAGCATCTATCTTCTCTCTTGCTCTTGAATTAGTCATTCCAGCATAGGGTGTCTCGCCCTTTGAGAATATCTCCCACATCAACACGCCATAACTCCACACGTCACATAGAGATGTGTATTTGCCTAGAGATAAGAAAAATGAAATATATAAGTCCCGGCAGCAGACCAGAAGAGCGATGGACGACTGGGGTGGGAGCAAGTCCGCTCTTAAGAGTCGTGCATATGATTAATAATATTTTAAAATTTATACACATTCATATATTGTGAAAAATCATTGTGTCAGGATTACGGCAAGTGGCGCTCCATTGTCTCTTCCTATCCCTGTGGGAAAAAGGCGTGATAATTTGATTGATTGATTCGTAAAACAGAAAGTAAGTGCGTGATAGATGTGGTTTGAAAGAAGATGTGGTGACAAGGATTGAACGAGGATGAGTGAAAGTAGATTGTAAAAATAATACATAAATCTGATGTGGATGGATACGTTAAACAAGGCAGGCCCAGGAGGGTGTTTTCCGTTCAAATCGGAGAGATCATCAAGAAAGCTGGGCTGCCTAGTGCCCATAACCGTAGAGCTTGTATGAGGAGAATTGTGGATGTAAAGGAAGCGAGGGAGTTGTGTCAGGATCGTGGCAAGTGGCGCTCCATTGTCTCTGCCTATCCCCGTGGGAAAGAGTCAATTTGATTGATTGAAGTAAATAGCAATATAAATTACTCCGCAGCTTGTGGGCGCTCTTTTAATAACTTGTGTCCGAAAATCTGCTTATGCACCCATTATTGAGGCCTCATAATTCCTAAATCTTAAGTAAAGAAGCAACAAATTATCTTACCAAAATTAAGGGCTTCCGGAGCCGTCCATTTAATAGGTATCTGCTTCATACCACCAGATACAATGTATTCTTCCTCTTCCCTCGACATTCCGAAGTCAGATATCTTCACAATATTGTCATCACCAACCAAACAGTTTCTTGCGGCCAGGTCTCGGTGTATACAGTTTTTGGATTCCAAGTATCTCATACCGGCTGCAGCGTCTCGGCACATAGCAAGTAACGACTTTTCACCAACGCTAGGAGAGGAAGCCCTTGTGCGGAGGAATGTTAGGAGGGAACCGCCTGTAAAATTAAGCTTAATAAAATGGCTTATAAGGAACACCCCGAAACTTATTCAACTTAATTTTCGGTCAACTTAAAATTCAATAAATATGAACACGACCAACTTAAAATTCAATAGAATGAACACGATCAACTTAAAACTCAATAGAATGAACACGATCAACTTAAAATGCAATAGAATGAACACGATTAACCTAAAATTCAATAGAATGAACACGATCAACTTAAAATTCAATAGAATGAACACGATTAACATAAAATTCAATAAAAATGAACACGATCAACTTAAAATTCAATAGAATGAACACGATCAACTTAAAATTCAATAGAATGAACACGATCAACTTAAAATTCAATAGAATGAACACGATTAACATAAAATTCAATAAAAATGAACACGATCAACTTAAAATTCAATAGAATGAACACGATCAACTTAAAATTCAATAGAATGAACACGATTAACATAAAATTCAATAAAAATGAACACGATTAACATAAAATTCAATAAAAATGAACACGATCAACTTAAAATTCAATAGAATGAACACGATCAACTTAAAATTCAATAGAATGAACACGATTAACATAAAATTCAATAAAAATGAACACGATCAACTTAAAATTCAATAGAATGAACACGATCAACTTAAAATTCAATAGAATGAATACGATTAACATAAAATTCAATAAAAATGAACACGATCAACATAAAATTCAATAGAATGAACACGATCAACTTAAAATTTAATAGAATGAACACGATCAACTTAAAATTCAATAGAATGAACACGATTAACATAAAATTCAATAAAAATGAACACGATCAACTTAAAATTCAATAGAATGAACACGATCAACTTAAAATTCAATAGAATGAACACGATTAACATAAAATTCAATAAAAATGAACACGATCAACATAAAATTCAATAGAATGAACACGATCAACTTAAAATTCAATAGAATGAACACGATTAACATAAAATTCAATAAAAATGAACACGATCAACATAAAATTCAATAGAATGAACACGATCAACTTAAAATTCAATAGAATGAACACGATTAACATAAAATTCAAAAAAAATGAACACGATCAACTTAAAATTCAATAATAATTAACACGATCAACAATAAATTCAATAAAAATGTAGACAATGCAGTAGATTGATTTAAAATTCAATAATATTCAATTTAATCATTGAATATTACAAATAATTCATTGGAAAAATCATTAATTCGAGCCATAATAAAAAACAATGTAGGGTGGGTTTACCTGACACTAGTTCCATGACTATCATGATTGGTTGTTTTTGCACAGCTATACCAATTAGTCGTACTATATTTGGGTGTTGATACTGTTTCAATATGCGTCCTTCCCGTAAGAACGTCCGCTTCTGTTCCTCTGGCAATGTGACTTTACATGTTTTCACTGCTACTTCTTGGCCTGACGTTTTGAGGCGTGCTTTGTACACGTCCCCAAAATTACCCTGTAGAGTTGGAAATAATAGAATCATTAATCTATCAATCAATTAAATTGTGATGCCTTTTTTTTCAAAGGGATAGACAATGGAGCGCCATTTTTTTTAATTTTTTTTTTTATTGTGACACGACATTTGACCTCGTCCCGCCTGATGATAAGCATGAGGAGATCCAAGAGTGACGACGACTGAGAAAACCGAGTTTGTTCCCGGCTGCCTCAGCCGCCGTCACTATGCCGGCCAAAGGTGCTTCTTCACGCATCGCTTGAAGGATCCAAGGTCATAGGATGGAGAGAACACATGGGCAGGCAAAGCATTCCACTTGTCGATTGATCTACAAAGAAAAGACGCACCAAACTTTTTAGTTCGACTGCCGATTCGGTCGATAAAATGCGGATGCTTTCCCCGACCTGTGCGGGTATTACAGGAGTGAAATGATGAGGTAGGAACAAGGTTAAAGAGCTCCTCGGAACATTCCCCGTGGTATAGGCGATAGAGGACGCCATGATCGTGACATAACTCCTTTACATTCACAATTCTCTTCATACAAGATCTACGGTTATGAGCACTAGGCAACCCAGCTTTCTTGAGGATGTCTCCGATTTGGTCGGAAATACCCTGCTGGGTCTACCTCGATTAAATATCCATCGACATCAGATTTATACATTCCGTGTCAATTCTTAGAATTATGCTTAAAATTTTGTAAAAATTTGGTGTCGGTACTTGAATCGGTGAAAAAGTATATCCATACGTATATATTTATTTATCACTTTATTGTAATGGCTGGCTGGCATAGATTGTCAGGGTACGTCGAAGAACTGACCATCGTCTCAGTGAACAAGTTTCAATAGAATGGAAGACCACGTAGAGCAACGACCTTCGCAGGGTGTCTGGAAGAGGCCTAGAGTATACATTAATTTCTAAGGAATGTATACTCTAAGGGAAGAGTTCTTTTTCCAGCAATGAATAAGTACCTCAAAGATTCTAATCGTGCAATATTCAAGAGTTATGTGTACAAATACTACCTTTCTTCTTACACGTCTTTTATGCCATTAAAATGTAATTATTAAGTATTATCATTATTTATTTGTTGTTTTATTCTTACAAATTGTCATTGCACCTATTTACCATTATTACTGTCTTATTGTCCTAAAGGTTTGGCTGTCAGACAATGTCTAACGGCATTAAGTCCGCTCTTGTACATAGTGAAATAGTTTTTAATAAAAAATAAGTAAGGCTTGAAGAAATATGTATAAAACTCACCCGCCCAATCTTATCAAGAAGCTGTACGTCATCATTATTTAATTCCCATATCTCTCGTGGCACTGCTCGTCGTAACAGGGCACCAGATCTAGCCGTCACAGGGACACCACTTGCTCTCTGCCACGCTATCAACTCAGTTACTGATGGAAAAGCCGAACCCTCAAACCTATAGTGACCCTGAACGATAACAAACGAGCTTATAAAGAAATGATTTTCTTCATCCCGCCTGAAGCAAACTAGAGTCATCATCAGCTAAAAGGCGTCAACTGCTGAACATAGACCTCCCCCTTAGAACGCTATTTAGAACGACGAAATGCCAGTTGCATCCACCGGTTACCCGTGACTTTCAATATGTCGTCAGTCCACCTAGTGGGAGGCCTACCGACGCTGCGTCTTTCGGTTCGTGGTCTCCACTCTAGGACCTTATTTCACCATCGGTTGTCGGTTCTTCGAGCGGTTTATGAATTAAAGTGACTGCTACTACAGTACTGCGAGCAGCAGTTGGTGATCAGCTTTAAAGTTGGCGGTTTTTACTTTTTTTGTATTGTGTCTCGACATATGACAACACCCTGCTTGGTGTTAGGCTGGAGTGTAAATATTAAAAATAAAAGCTATGAAACAAATATTTGCTCCGAACGGGAATCGAAACCGGGAGTTTACCTGGACTGTCGTTAAGACTGTCGTACTAGGCCGGTTTATTGAATGCGACTGCTACTAGCAGTTATTTAAATGTAGTAGCAGTCGCCTCCATTCGTAGTAAGATAAAATTTAAAGAAAAAATACTCACTTCAGGCGTAGTTTGTACAATAAAATGTTTGGGATTTTCCCAGAATACACTCAAAACGAGTTGTCTCGAATCGTTTCGCGTTGTTTCTCTAACTAGAAAATCACCATCGGCTATTAGTAATCTGACGACTTCCTCCCGTGGTAGAACGCCGTGAAACCATTCTTGTTCCACTAAAGACCTCTCTGATTCCGTTACTCCAAGCTGTAAAATTAACAATACATTCAAGTCATATAAAAAGATACAAACTTTATTACATACTTTCTTTATTCTTGAAATAAGACTAGACTAATTTACTAATAAAACATGCAAAATTGTGAATAAAATTAAAAACTAAAAAGTACAATATAAAAGTACAATATAAAAAAATACAATATAAACACTTATAAAGAAAACACACATAACAACTAGAAAAAACACTGACAAGCAAAAACACATGCATGTTTATTTAAAAAAAAAACTTAACATACATTTTTCTCACACTCCTGAAGTAATTTCAGACGCTTTTTCTTTCTAGGAATTAATATTGGAGGCTTTAATTCAGCATTTGATAAATACAATGTAAAAGGATCCATTTTTACATTCTCTTAAATCTAACAACTAACAGAAACTAAGAAAAACTAAACGGAAATCCTCCAAAGCGTGAGACACACGTTGAAAATACTACTAAAACAACAGTATAGGAACACTCTGTCATTCTTATTCGAATTTCTGTAAGTGTGATAAGGATGGATAGAGTTTTGTCATCGTCTTCTTTTAGATTTCATGTTTAGAGTAGCTTGGTAACGTAATTTTCGTAACGCCGCAAGAGACTTCACCTTGATTTTGAAATTGAATTCTGGATGTCGGGCTATTTTAATTTTATTTGAAAGCGATTCCGGTGTGCGATGTTTGTGCGTACGTGTATGCATGCTCGCGTTTATTAATAGAAGCATCCGACTTTGAAAAGCGTTCATAACGTAATAGTTTACTTATTGTGATTTTGAAAAACTTTTTCAAAATAAATACATTGTTTTTTAATTCTTTTTAACAGTGGTACGACAGACAAATGCCATTTGCCTAGTCTTCAAGTATACAGACCGTGAAGTGACTTAACCAGTTCCAACTAGGCCGGCATAGTGGATGCAACTGCTAGTTATTTAACTCCAGATTAACATCAATGGATGCTGGCATATGTCGAGCTATAATAAAAAATCTTATTTACCTTTGAATTTAAATCTGTACAATTTGAGAAAAAGTTCTACATTTCCGTAATTATTGTGCCAAAAGTTCAAGAAATAAAACAGTGAAACAATCAAGAAATTCAAACCTTTTTGTTTTGCTAAAGTGTATTTTATATCAAATTTGTGAGTCGAAAACCATGCGTGTCAGTCCAAACTCACCACAGCATCAACAGAAACACAACTAGCAGTCTTTGATAAGTCAGAAACGATACGACACTCGACATAAAGATGTTTTTCCAAACATTTAGATTTCTTCTTTACCGAGTCCGATGGTCCTTCACTGCTACTTCTATATGTTTTTGGTGCTAAGGCTGGACTTGAGGGGACAGACTTCCGACGGAAGGGTCTCTTGAACATCCGGAAGAATGGCTTCGGCGGTATTATAGAGTGGAGATGCAATCGAAGAGCGTTCATTGATGTCTTTGAGCTCACTGATGATCTATCCTAACAGTTTTATGTCTGTTAAAATATTATCCAAGGCTACGACTTTTGTCTCTTTCCAACCAAACACTTTTCGCAATACGTCATCTCTTTCATGCGATATAACTCCATTTTATTAATATATCCTACTTTAAGGTACGATGTAAATACTTTCTTCTGTGTTGAAACAATTAATTCTTGTCCAGGTCATATAATCTTGAATCCTTCAAGCGAGGCGTGACCAGGTCCTCTGACCGGCATAGTGACGGTGACTGAGGCAAGCGTAAACTGAGTTAGTGTTTTCAGTTATCAGCACTATTGAACCAGCGGGGTTACGTTGGGCAAGTTAAAACGATTATCGTCTCTCGTCGACGATTGTCAAAATAATAAAAGCTAGGCTAAATCCACCAAAACGAGACTATTGATGATAAAGACCAAACGTGTCGTCGCACAGACGATATTCGTCACAACTATAAATAGTCTCGTTTTATTGTATTTAGTCTAGCTTTTATTATTTTGACAATCGCCGACGAGAGACGATAATCGTTTTAACTTGTCCAACCTAACCCCGCAGGCAACGACCAGGCAAGTTAAGGTCAGATTACCTAATAAAAAAGTAAGATAATATATTGTCTTACCTGATGATCAAGAGAACCACCGTCAAGGCCATCAACACCAACAGCTTCAGCGGACAGATCAGGGCATCCACTTGGTGCTTCCTCGCAACCGAGTTCGGCTAAGGCAGCACGTATTAGTTCAGCTTGTTTAGCACATTTCCGTTCAATTATTCTTAGCTCTAGCAGTTTTATCGGCTCCGATGTGGTTATAGGTATTGGCGGTGGTGAATATCTGTGAAGGTGAAGAAGAATAAATTATTCTAGATTCTTTAAGCGTAGCATTTCCCAGTTCGACAAATTTTTATTGTGATATCTGGCCAGGGGGCGACCACGCAACTAGTTTTTTTCATTATACATATCTATACCAAGCTACTTAAGTGCTTATATCATAGAAACAGGACATCCAAAGTACATATATCAAAGACACATTGAACTGATGAAAATTAACATTGATTCTCAGTGTGTTGCGCGGTTGCAATTTTAATTTTGAAGCTCATTAATGGAGTTCAACTATCAAAAGGAAGCTCATTGTCATTGTCTTGAGTTACGCGATCGGCCCGATAATAGTGGGCTAGGGGAGGTCTATATGATAGTAAAAACACATTCTATGTATCAATTGTTCTACAAGGAAAATGTGTGTTGTCGCTTGTCGATTTATCTCGGTTGTCGATTATTTTCATTGTGACTCGACATATGATACACCCAGCTTAATGTTAAGCTGGAGTGTGGACCATGAAAGGATGTTACTGCTACTACAATTCAATAACTGTAAGTAGCAGTCACATCCACTATGCCGGCCTAGTTGGAACCGGCAACTTGCAAGCTGATCCCGAAACGCGACTAAATCACTTCACGGTCCTGTCGTCATAATTCGATGACAAGTCGATTCTAATAAATGTAAGTATTGTCAAATGTAAATGTAGGTTTAAATGTACCTAAATGTTAAGTTTACGAGTCCGTGTTGCTGGCAAATATAAATTTTAAAATATAATGAAAAAGACGTTCAAGAGTTTATTTAGTGTAATGCATTCAAAAACGTATTTACGCAAAATACTAAATATAATAGAGGACGTATAAAACACCCGGTCAATGGTTTTATACAGGTTCCATGTTTATAATTAACAACTATTTTTAAATCTCATTTTGGATTTGTTTTTTAAGAATCATGATGTTTTGTTTATATTATGTCTTGGCTATAATCACGGCTAATATAAAAAAAATAGAGTTTAGGGCTACTTTTCTTTAAAAGGACATCATTCATTTTGTATGGGGACTTGGGCTTAATTGTATTATAAGTTGCATATACATTTTAAAATAGTTTGATGTACGAAGATTACAATTTAAGTGGAATATATCCTTTATTTTGCATAGTTTAAATGTGCAAAATCATCAAACTATAATAATGACAGAACAAATGTGGCGTTGATTGACAGTTGATACAAAACCTATATCTTATTTTCCAAATAACTTTATTGCACAGCAATTAAAAGCGAAATTGTTATTAGTTTTATCAATACAAGTGTCGTAACTACCATTTATATATTTTTTAATCATCAGACATTACAAAAGTAGTACATAGAAGCCCAAAATGAATGATATCCTTTGTTAAAGTTAAATGCTTGAAATTTTAACTTCATACTATTGTTTAGTTATAATAAACAAATAATATTTATTGATTGTTTATAAACATAAGTATAAATACATATATATATATAATATATTTATTTACGTCATCATATGACAACTGCCTGCTTGATATTAAACTAGCGCGCAGTCCAAAGAATTTGGACTTAAGACACAGAAGGAGCCCTAAAATACCAACAAAATACAACCGTTCATACTATTTTCACTTATGGCATTAAAAAGAAGTCAGAAGGGGATGAATATACATTTTTACATTCGTAATTTAGTAGGTTGTCACTAGTTTTAATGATCATCATTTGACAACCTAATTTGACAGAATAATAAATGACATTAAAATACTTTAAAAAAGGATGACTTTTAATTAAGCAGTATTAAAAGTCAAAAACAATTACGAGTGGTTGTATTTCAAAAAAAAGTAGTGCTAACCTTTGAAATAAAGGAATTGAAGTACAAGTAGTTGTCTCTTTCAGTCACACGTGGTATAAACATAATATAAATGAGACAAATAACAATGAATTAGTTCTTATTTTAGCACAGATTCTATTCTTTCCAAATTCTTTGGCGCAGTCCATGTAAAGACGTCTACTAGACGTCTGATGGTTTGGGCACATGGAAAGGATGAGTAAAAGTAGATAATTAGGAAATTTATAAAAAGTAGAAATTTATAAATCTGATGCGGATGCGTTGAACGAGGCAGACCCAGGGGTGTTTACCTACCAAATCGGAGAGGTCCGATATCTAAGCTACTTAATTAAAGCATTTTGAAAACCTGAAATCACAGGAATTTCAAGTGAACTTCGAGTTTTTCAACCGTATTTTCGAGTGGATTTCATAATAACGCGGGATTTTTGAGTGTTCGTCATTTCCGGAAAATCAAGAAAATTCATTTTGCAGCTAAGTCACGGGTAACCGGTGGATGCAACTGGCACCTTGTCGTTCGGAATGGCGTTCTAGGGGGAGGCCTATGTTCAGCAGTGGACGCCTTCTGGCTGATGATGATGATACGTCCTCCTTTTTAAGTCGGTTAAAAATATAAATTACCTTTCAACACCATTAACACCGTTACTTAGCGATGTATTGTTATTCTTACATACACCATTTCCAATAATCTCTGGCCCCTGTATCGCGATCTGTTTCTCTTTGTTCTCTTGCAGAGCGGCTTCCAACTCTGTTAGTTTCTCTTTAAGCCATTCTACAGTGAGATTGTCGACTGTCAATTGATTCGGTAGCAACTTTCCACTCGTGTCTTCGACTAGAGATTCGTCAAATGTAAATACAACGGGACTAGGTGGAGGCGATCTGTAAACAATTTTTAAAATAGTAACTTGACATATGACAGCACTCTGCCTCATGTTAAGCGTTATAGCAGTTAAATAACTGCAAGTAGCTGTCGCATCCATTATGCAAGCCTAAGTGGGACTAGCAACTTTGAAGCTGGTCTCGAGACCCGACTTAGTCACTTCGCGGTCTGTACACTTGAAAGTGGTGGTACTAACCAGGGTCGGAAGACTGGGCACCACTGCAAATATCCCGGAGCAAATATCCTTTTTTTTTAACTACAAAATATTTGTAATATTCAATCTAGTTGTTAAATATTACAAATAAAAGCTATAAAACAAATACTTGCTCCGACCGTGAAACGAACCCAGGACTTTACGAGTAAACAACTGGCGTGCTAAACAATGCGCCACGCCTGTCGTCAAAAAAAGGAAGCGACTGCTAGTACAGTTTTTTAATTAGCAAGTAGTCGTCGCATCCTTATACAGGCTTAGTTGAAAGAGGCAACTTTGAAACTAATCCTAAAACATATTTATGTCGTCTGTACACTTGAAAGTGGTGATACTAACCCGGATCGGCAGACTGGAAGATGACCACTAACTGTCCTTTATTAATGTGACCTCGACTGGGAGGTCCAAGAGCGGTAACAACTGAAACAACTATTCCTGGTTGCCTCGGTCGCCGTCACTATGTCGACCAAAGGTGCTACAGGCAAAGTCTGTCTATTACTTTTATAAATAATATTTGATGGTTATGAATTTGTACTTACTTATATTTTTCAATAAATTCCTTATATTCATCCTGTGGCCTTAGGTTTTGTATAATCGTCATGGCTTTGTTTTGAATATCACAAAACGTATCTGTACTAAAATCAGACCTTTGGAGAATTTCTAAAATAATTCCTTTCCTGTAAATAATTTTTTTTATTTAAATATTATACAAGGCTTTCTTATTCTAGGTACCAATCAGTTCTAGTTAAGATCTGATTTTATGAACCAAGGTAAAATCAGTTCTAGTTTGTTTTTTCTTGGTTTCTTCTAGATATGTCTAAAGGACGGTGGAAGCTCAATTAAAAATATCTTAAGTAAGATCTAATTAAAAGTTTTATTAGGTATATGTTTATTTTACATTTAGGTAACTTACGAAGGATGCGCCCCATCCTCGATCCGATCGATACGCCACTGTTCTAGATAACAACCAGGGCCTCGTTTTTTTTTTTTTTATTGTGATTCGACATATGACAGCACCCCGCTTGATGTTAAGCCAAAGTGTGGTCCATGAATGAATGTCACTGCTACTACAATTCAATAACTGTGAGTAGCAATCACATCCACTATGCCGACCTACGAGTAAGTAGATGGAACCGGCAACTTACAAGCTGATCCCGAAACGTGACCAAATCACTTCACGGTCTGTATACTTGTAAGTGATGGTACTGCCCCGGATCGGCACACTGGGTACCACTGCCTACCACTCTTTGATAACCAGACCCGAAGCAAATATCCATCTCTTTTTTTTTATTAACAAATATTTGCAATATTTAATACCAATAAATATTACAAATAAAAGCTATGAAACAAATATTTGCTCCGACCGGGGATCGAACCCGGGACTTTACGCGCAACAAACCAGTCGCTAAACCGTTCGTCCACGCCTGTCGTCATCTCTCATTCTCTTAATATATTACATTATTCATCATCAGCCGAAGGACGTCCACTGATGAATATAGGCCTCTACCTTAGAACGCTATTCCGAAATGTCAGTTGTATCCACCGGTATTTTGTTGTTCATAATGGAGGATTGCAGTAATCCTTGGTTGAAACTGCCAACTTACAAGCTGATGCCGAAAGGCAACTAAGTCATTTTAAGTGTGCCCTGGATCGGCAGACTTGTTACCACTGCCAACCACTCCTAAAAAAACCTTTTTTGTTGTGACTTGACCTGCCTGATGGTAAAAACTAAACCAGTTCAAGGTTGCCTCAGTCACTATGCCTGCCAAAGGATACTCACCATGATGTAGCAGTAGCTTCGCCCTGCCGCCTCTGCTGGTCATGTAATGCTGGTAATGCAGAAGTCCTTAACACCCTCTCGCATTCAGTTGCTTCGGCAAGTAGTAACACATATTCGTTATGCGCTCTATGAAGCCTCCTGCAGGCTTTGCTGTATTTGTCTCTGGTTTCATCTAGTTTACGACCACCTCTGTTATTCAGACCTGTAATTTGTCATTTTGTTTACTCAAATTGATTAATGAACTAAACATATACTATACAATGGACAACTATTCCAACGTTATCGAGCTTTGCAGCCATCGTGTTCAAGGAGGAATTTGTACAATCATTAACGAAAAATAAACGCTATATTTTAATATTTTTTATTAGTTTGTTAATAAAATTTGTTATTAATCCGCATATAATTTGTTTAATTTTATTTTTTGATTTATTATTTTTAATCGAAGACATCCTTAAGAAAGCTAGGTTGCCTAGTGCCCATAACCGTAGAGCTTGTATTCTCTTCAATTGTGGATGTGTGGAAAGCGAGGGAGTTGTGTCATCCACTGCCTACCACCCTTTATGTTAAAATGGTTTTAATATATTTAAACAATTAGCCCCATATCACATCTAATCGACCTCGTTAAGCGCGGGAAGTGTGGCGATTTTGTTGAGAATCTTAAGCTGCGCAAATACGCCAACCTCGGTAAGTACTGGTTACGAATTTGCGCCATTTGGGGTGGAGACGATGGGCCCTTGGGGACCTACAGCCAAGCGCCTTTTTTATTATTAGTTTAATTATAGTTAATATAGTTTTAATTTTATCTAATAATTGAACTACAACAATTTCTATTCAATTCTAATTCATTTATACTAACATTTAAGATAATTATCTTCAAACTTAGTTCTCATTTGCTTGTATGACTCCAAACACTTCTGGTATTCCGCTTGTTTCCTTTGCACCTCGTCTGATAACTGCAAATTAAAAGAAAATAAATCGTTAGCAAAACCAATAATGTATTTTATACCATACATGAATGGCGACTGTGGTCTAGTGGTAGTGAAAAGTTTACGCAAACCATGAACCGCTGACTGTTTAAAAACCACTTGCCAGTACCAATGCAAAGGCGACCGTGGTGTAGTGGTAGTGCAATGGTCACGCAAACCAAAAGCACGGGTTTATAACCACTTGCCGTCACCAATTTATCTTCTATATATTATTCACTTTGGTCGTCCTGTTTCTATGATACAAGCACTTTGGTAGTTTAATATAGAAAGTAGATAAAACTGTAATTTAACTTTGTACAAGTACAATATACTTTGGTCGCTCGGTTTCTGTGAAACAAGTTTTTTTGCAAAATTGTTTTGGTATGTCATTTTTATTTTTATTTTCGTTTCATTTTTTTTCTGTAGTCCCGAAACTATAGGCTGTTGTTGCAAGTAGCGCATCATAGTCACTGCCTATCCCTGTGGAAAAAGGCGTGACAATTTAATTGATTGATTGATTGTTTCAGGATCAGCTTGAAATTTCAATCTATCTTTTTACGTCCCACAAACTTGTTAGTTTTGAATTAAGATCTCTTTTACGGTTATAAATTCAAGTTATAAAATCAATTTTAATTCTTTTTTATTACACCTCTCAATAAAGTCTTTTGGCTTGCCAATTAAAGATTTAACACAGTTAATATTTTCTGCTACATGTCATTATTTTTACCGTTAAACCAGATAGTTTGTATCGTGTTTTTATTCTCGTATCTCAATTAATCAATCAATCAAATTGTCACGGCTCAATTCCCATAAGAATAGGCAAAGATAATGGGGCTCCACTTTCCACGATCCTGACACAGCTCTTTTGCATACCTCGTGTCAATTATTCTCTTTATACAAGATCTTTGGTTATGGGCACTGCGGGAAACCTTCCTCTTTTAGGATATGCCCCAGATTTGATCGGGGAACAATCTTCAGAGTCGTCCTCCAGCTTAATAAATCTTTACTATTTTAATTCTAAGTTGAAACTTATCGTAATAATTTAATAAGGAAAACGTAAATCGGGGACATTCTCAAGAAAGCTGGGTTGCCTAGTGCCCATAACCGTAGAGCTTTTATGAAGAGAATTGTGGCTGTGAAGGAAGCGAGGGAGTTGTGTAAGGATCGTGGCAAGTGGCGCTCTATTGTCTCTGCGTATCCATGTGGGAAAAAGGCGTGACAAGTGATTAATTGACGTAAATTAGGTATATACATTTTATATTGCATGATTTTATTTTGAAAGTAATGAAACTTGTTACCGTTATCATTATGTATTTTAGAGGTTTTCCTTGTAAAATAACAAAGAGAAATAACAAAAAGAAAAAAAAGATTGATCCTGATTACCTACTTAGTACCTATATATAACTTAAAAAGCTTTTGTCAGTAAGTATGCAAAAACCAAGGTCTCCGGAGAGCAACGAACGCTTTGACAATACCTACATCCTTAACTCCATTAGTACAGGAAATATTACACATTCCTAATAGTTTAAACGTCCTTCACTCTGTAAGCCTCACCTTCAATTTAAATATACCAAATATACCAAAATTTTGTGCCGAATTAGTGATAATTAGTGCCCAAAAGATAAATTTTGTGTCATTGTACTCGTATCTTGGGAGATATACATAAGGGCTGGTGAGACTTACAGGTGAAGTGCTGGTGTAGCTCACACTGTAAGCCTCACCAACAGATCTCATCAACGGTTTGAACTATCGACATAATTTTAATTCCTGTATCTTGTGCTAAATTTGTGCCGCCCGCCACACCACATTCCGAGAACACTAAGTTTTAGATTCCCAAGATACAGAGGCTCAATGAGGCTTAAAATCTCATGTTGATATTCTAATATGTCAGTTACATCCCACACCATTATAACAATATAAACGAGGTATTTACATTTACGAAAAATCACAAGGCCCTATCTCAATTTCCGTGAAGATATACAACATATAATATTTTTGCATCTTACAAGTTTTTAGTATACAAATATCTGATGAGCTGATTTCTTTTTAGATTATATTATAAAGTAGATTAACTCTATCTTTAAGAGCTGTATAATGAGGTTCTTGGCAAATGGCTCTTCGTTGTCTCTGCCTATCTTATTATAATTAAGACGGGGCATTTTTTTCTTTTTATTGTTACTCGATATCTTAGCTCGACTTAAAAACGACTCAGTTCACGGTTGCCTTAGTCGTCATTACTATGCCAGGCAAAAATTGATGGGATTCTATATTATATAAATGGGATTCTACATAAGATTAAGACTGCTATGAACGTAAATTTCTAATCAAAAAGCTTCACTTCAAGGTTTTACACTGGATCAGATACTTTTTACACTCGATTGCCCACTGCCTACCATACATGCACATTTACTACCTACATATGAAAAAAATAATAATAATACAATATATAATATAATAGTACATATTTTTGTTACTCAAAATACAAACGTACCAAAGCCTTAAAGCCTAGGGCGTTTTCTGTCCTTTATTACAATATATATAAATGTATATATAAGTACATAATATGCAAATTAATATATTTGAATATTAATATGAATTTGCAAGACGTGAACTAAACATCCTTCGAATCATCAAAATGGCAATAACAAGCAATCAAGTCCAGTCATCACTATAATCTATCGGAGGCTAAAATAATATAGTATTATATTGTTAATAATGCGTGATCATAAAGAGATACAATATTAATAAAACAATAATATTATTCTAACATTATTTATAGTATTTTTTATTTATGTCTATACTAAGCTACTAAAATGGACAACCAACCAATGTACATATTGTATATCAAAGATACATTGGTACCGGCAAGTGGTTTTGAACGTGTGCTTTTGGTTTGCGTGACCATTGCAATACTATATTTTATTATTTTACTTTATTAGAGTTGTATGCAGACAAATATTAGATTAAATTTTAATCGAGATTAGATTAAAAGCTGCCGGTTCCAAGTAGCCGGCATAGTGGATGTGATTTTTGCTGTTGAAGCACTCGCCTTCATTCACAGACCCTACTCCAGCCTAACATCAGGCTATAAACCCCAGTACCATTATGAAAGGAATTTCCTTTATTTGGATATAATACATTTCAATATTATGGTGATAAGTACCATGTTATAGTTTCCTTTTTTTTATTTTTATACATATAACGTCTATTTAATTATCTATTAGTAGAAAATTTAATTGAATGGAATACTTTTTATTTTTTAAATTTGGTTTTAATTACTCAGTGTAGTAATTAAATACAGGTTATTAAAAACAAAATTGTAATAAAAACTGTATTTAACTATATTACAAGTCTGGTTAAAGTCATTAAATAAATAATATAAAATAGAAATATAATTTTAAAGTAATAAAAGAATAGGGCATATAATAGAGCCCTGCGGCACACCGGCATCGTTCTTTGTCCGTTCATTGACTTAACGCTCACTTTCAATGAAGTAAGCAGTAAAACCATTACAATCTTCGTCACACATAACCAGCTATTTCGATAAAATAATCAAGGAAATAATATTAATTAAAGAAACTATTATTTGGGTTGCATTATGTAGTAAATTAAGTAGTTTGATAACATGATGAATTTCTTTACTAATCCTATAGAAAAAAGTAATTTGGCATAGGGTATGCCAAATTTTCAACGTTTTAACAACATTTTTTAATATTTTTTTTATTATGACATATGACAGCACCCTGCTTGATGTTAGGCTGAAGTGTGGTCCATGAATGGATGTCACTGCTACTACAATTCAATAACTGTGAGTAGCAGTCACATCCACTATACCGGCCTAGTTGGGACCGGTAACTTACAAGATGATCCCAAAATGCGACCAAATCACTTCACGGTGTGTATACTTGTAAGTGGTGGTACTACCCCGGATCGGCAGACGGAGTACCACTGCCTACCATATTTATTGCTTTGGATACTAGTGGTTATCACGAGATTCATACCAAAGACAAATGTGAAACGCACTAAAATTAAGAACATTTTAGAAGTAAACATTTTTGGTCCAAGTTTTTGCTCAACAACATTTTGTGGCAGGTCTGAACGGAGTCTTGTTGTAGTTCGACCTTATTGTAGCATACCCCATTAATATCGGAGTCACACAGTAAAATGCATTTTTACGACCGCTAACACTACTTTACTACATATTGTTAGCGATTTGCAATTTATTTAACGGCCTAAAGAATGATTAAACTAAATGAGTTATTGGTCGCTTTTTAATCTTTATTGATGGGGACATTGACACCAAAATATTATGGTGACAAGTAATTGTTATGTGATCAGGTAAACAAAGACACCACGGGTAGACAGACAGGAAAATAAACAAAACTTTAAGGAACAAACTACTATAGAGTCGACTGAAATAGGTCGAGGACCTTCGAGCAATGTTTCTTTACTATACGTGTTCTATTCGTGTAGGTCTTTTATTTTCTTTAATCATTGTTTAATAAATTGCTTTATTTATCAATAATTCTAAACAATCAATAATTATTTAAACAACTATTAAACAATATTAAAAAACATAATTCACTTTATGATAAAAGGGTGCGAATCAAGTTGTAACTTGCGAACTTAAACAAGATAAACGACATTTAGGAGAACGAGGAAACAATAAAACTAAATATAATAATCATAAACAACTAGAAAGGCAATGTATTTCCCGCCGTGGGGTAACCAGAACACAAACATTGTAGCGATAAAACCCAACGCCCACACAAATTTATTTACAATAAATAATATTCAACGTTCTAAACTTCTAATACAAAAATATTGGACACTAAATAAATAGAGTCTGTACTTTAGCCCACGTCTTTTCTTCGTCCTATAATCCTAAATCTTTCAGACGCAGTGGAAAAAGACATATCAGCATCGGACATGACTTCTACAAATGGCGTATAGTCTATCTAAGCCGAAATTTGCGCATTTGCGCACACGAGAAATCATAAAATATGGATACAACACACCAAAAATGCATGATTTGTGTCTAATCAGATGCTGGTTAGACACAAAAGGAGTAAGTAGTAAAAGTATAGTAGTATAGTATTTTCTTAGATTTTGCGCGAACATTGATTATAGAATTAAACAAATTTTATGCAGTTTATTTTGGTTTTGATAATAAAAGCTATAGTAAGCCGCATAAAATTTGTTTATGCAAACTTTCATCCTTTTATACTTATACTTTTATACTTTAGTTTTATACTTTAAGTGGCGACAGGCGTGGCGCCTTGGTTAGCACACCAGCGTGTTTGATAATTTAATTATTAGAATAATTTCTTGTATTAAAAGAATTGTGAATGCGAAGGAAGCGAGAGAGTTGTGTCGTGGTAAGTGGCGCTCCATTGTCCCTGCCTATACCTGTGGAAAAAAGGCGTGACAATTTGATTGATTGATTGATAATTATATTATTGGTTAGCACAACAGTCTGTTTAACGGAAAGTATCGGGTTCCGATTCCGGTGCAGACATATGTCAAAAATAATTATGTTGCTTTACGGATCCCGTGAAGCGACACTTGTAAAGTATTTTCGCATGGAATTGAACGCGGAATTGAAAATCCAATCTCGTCTTATTTTCATAACATGCCTAAAGAAGTAACTTCAATAATATTATTACTGCATTTGTTAAACAATTAACAAAACCTCTTTAAATCGCAGGATGATAACTTACAAGGCGATAAAGATTAAGATTACTTGTAAACTGCCTGACGACAGGCGTGTCCACGGTTAACGATTGGATTGTTGCGCGTAGTCACGGGTTCGATTCCCGGTCGGAGCTAATATTTGTTCCATGGCTTTTATTAGTAAAATTTAATAATTATATATTAAATAATGCAAATATTTGTTAATAAAAAAAGAGATGGATCTTCGGGTCTGGTTATCAAAGAGTGGTAGGCAGTGGTACCCAGTCTGCCGATCCGGGGTAGTACCGCTTGTAAGTTGCCGGATCCAACTAGGCCGGCATATTAGATGTGATTGCTACTCACAGTAATTGAATTGTATTAGTAGTGACATCCATTCATGGACCATACTCCGGCTTAACATCAAGCGGGGTGCTTTCATATTTCGTGTCACAATAAAAAAAACTGCCATCTCTCTGATGAAGGTAAAAAGAAAGAATTCATGCCTCTATTGTTTTTGTAATGTAGAACAAATTATTCACGACATGACATTCACTCAATCTTATCTGTTTGCTAAAATACCCGCACTATTGTTAACGACCTACTTGTTAACTAAGGTAAGTATAGTCTTTTTATTTCTCTTTTTTGGCTTAGTATTCAACTTGCCAGTGTCAAAGTAATAAATTGTGTTCAATGTCTAAAGACTGTCAAATGAAATGAATAAGTTATCAATAGATGAGGGCGAAATTAAGCCGACCGTGGTGTAGTGGTAGTGCAATGGTTACGCAAACTGAGAGCACGGGTTCAAAACCACTTGCCAGTACCAATTTATCTTTGATATATGTGCTTTGGTCGCCTGGTTTCTATGACATAAGCACTTTAGTAGCCTAATCAAATTTTATACGGCTTACTATCGCGTTTATTTTGTTCTGATTTTTCAATTTTATTTTATTTTATTATTCCGACGTTTCGTGAGCTTTGCAGCCAAAAAAACGATCAATTACAGATCACCAAAACATTATAACATTTTTCAAGAGTGGTAGGCAGTAGTTGAGTGGTAGGTGAGTTGCCGGTTTCATCTAGGCCGGCATAGTGGATGTGATTGCTACTTACAGTAATTGAATTGTAGAAGCAGTGACATTCATTCATGGATCACACTTGGGCTTAACATCAAGTGGGGTGCTGTCATATGTCGAGTCACAATAAAAATAAATAAATAACAACATACTGTAAAATAACATTTTCTACGATACTTATTGTTTTTAAATCCGTTACAATATAGAGGAAGTGGGGGCATAACCACATATGGGGGCACAACCGTTTTCTACTATTTCTACCTTTATTTTGCATGGCACATGGGCACACATTTTCGCTGCCCGCTCTCTTATCATGTTGTTGTCAGTGTCGCTGGTTGTACGAAGAAAAAGTTATTTGCTTTTTTGTTCAATTTGGTAAGTTTTTTATAATTACGTTACAATTTTATAGATGCGGTAGGTACACCGATTACTGGTTTTATGATTAAGTGCTTTGCTAAGCTTAAAAGTCTTTATTTGCGCTTTGTCTACATAGTTTGTTAGTAACCTAACCTCAAAAAACCAGACACAGCGTACCTTAATTTGCAAAACGAGCTTTTGGGGCAAAATCACATAGAGGAACAACTACATAGGGTGCGGTTATGCCCCCAAAATATTATAATGAATGCATAATTTTCTCAGAGATATACTCTAGATCTAAGTTGGGCTCATGATGCCTGTGCAGACATAGATGAAGAAGACGATTTCGAGTATGTCTGTGATTTTTGCCAATAACGGCAAAAATCGGTTCTGCCCGGGATGAAAATTAGAAAACGGTTGTGCCCCACTGTAACGGCAAAACCGTTTTTTAATATTAATGCAATTTTGAGGCTATATCCACTTTTTATGATATTTTTATGCATAAAAAGTAATTCAAATGTGTGAACAAATAGTACTGTTACTCAATAAAGCCGTGAAAATTGCTAAATTGCTTTAATTTCTCTATATTTTAATCGACTGATTGTTATTGGGGCGGTTATGCCCCCACTTCCCATACGTATTATTATTATTATTATTTTTATTTATTAAAAGGTACACTTACAGCATAACATATACATCAATGGTAACTTAATATTAATATAATTTAAAATAGGTACATATGTCTGCCAATTACAAGTATACACAACATTTGTACGAAAATTGTGATCAAGAAAACAAAATAATACTAAACAAAACAAAACTAAACTAAACATGAATCCTTTAAACATGATTAAAGAAAAATATTAATAAGATACTATTAAAAAAAGTAACAAACTTAAAGTGAAAAATAAAAAGGCAATACTTAAAATAACTTATAACTTAAAAATAACTTAAAAAAAGTACGTATGTACTTCTATGAACATTACTGTATTAAATAAATATATTTAAATAATATCACGACTTTCAAAGAGGTCATGAACACGCCTTAGCTACATCCGCGATGAGCTAATGACATCTTTAACTATGCAAGGCCGAAGAACATTCTTACACACCTACTACCTATATACTATTATAATAAAGCCGAAGATGTTGTTTGTTTGTCTGTCTGTTTGAACGCAGTCCACATTCACATTCACTATACCAGCCTATTTAAAGTGGCAACCTACAAGCTGATCCAAATACGCGACTAAGTCATTTTACGATCTGTACACTTGTAAGTGGTGGTACTATCCCGGATCGGCAGACTTTGAATCACTGCCACTATTTGACAACCTCAGAAAATCCTTAGAAAAAAATATTTTTAATTTATAATTCGTTTTTTTTTAGTTTATAACAAATATTACATATCTAATTCCTTTATTATACAAATAAGAGCTATAAAACAAATATTTGCTCCGACTGGGAATCAAACCCGGGACTTCCGCGTAACAAACAAATGAGCAAACCAATATGCCATACGTGTCGTTAAAAGCTTGATGACATGCAATTTAAAGGTGAGCTTTAAATTGCGAAAGAAATTCCTTGAAGTGTCAAATCATAATAAGAATTGTGATTCTCATCAAAATTCTACTTAAAACAAAATGGTAATATTAGTAAAGGAAACAATAAAGTGATAAAAAATAGAACCTATAAGACAAACCATTGATTTATGTTATTTGAGCCCCCAACACTTAGACGACCGCGACGTTGCAACGTTTGTAAATAAGACAGCAAACCGGTATATATATTATTTAATTCAGCTATAATAATTTAATCCGCTGACGACAGGTGTGGACGAACGGTCAGACATTGGTTTGTTGCGCGTAAAGTCCCGGGTTCGATTCCCGGTCGGAGCAAATATTTGTTTCATAGCTTTTATTTGTTATATTAAATATTGTAAATATTTGTTTTAAAAAAAAGATAGATATAGAGATAGATATTTGCTTCGGGTCTGGTTATAAAAAATAATGGTAAGCAGTGGTACCCAGTCTGCCGATCCGGGGTAGTACAGTCAGCAGCAGATATATCTGACCACGCAATCTGATCAAAAGTATCTATACATTCAGAGTCATAATATCTAACACCATTAGTTGTCATATTAATGTGAGCATTCAATGCGTCAAAAATATCTACACACGCAAATAGTCAAAAATATCTACATACTCACTTGTCAAAAATATGTCAACAGACAATTCAGTAAATTTGTTTTAAAATAGTACATATTATATGAGTGTGTAGATATTTTTGACTATTTGATTGTATAGATATTTTTGACGCATTGAATGCTCACATCATTATGACAACTAATGGTGTGTAGATATTTATGACCACTCTGAATGTATAGATACTTTTGATCAGATAGCGTGCTCAGATATATCTGATGCTGACTGTACCACCACTTACAAGTATACAGACCGTGAAAAAAACAACAAAAAAAGTAGCAGTGACATTCATTCATGGACCACACTCCAGCCTAACATCAAGCGGGGTGCTGTCATATGTCGAGTCACAATAAAAAAGTCATAACTCCCGTCGCTTTAGTGTTATATTCCGAAGCGTTCTGAGAATCCGGGAACAAGTGACACCGCAGTGAGAAGGCAGCCATAGTGATTTGTGACAATTTCTCATATAAGCATGGACCTTTGTACATGGCCGACATACTTGGTGAAAGCGATTTTCTCGGAAACCAACACATTTTACGTTCACATACAGTTTGAGTAGCACTGCCTGTATTATGAGTTGTTACTAAAGCTATTCTGCTATAAGTACTTAACAACTTAAGGAACATTTAAAAAAAACTGTAATAATGCGATTATGACGGAATCGGCGCCATTTTGTGACGTCTAACTCTCCAACCAACTTTACTTTAGTACGGTGTCTTTTTCTTTGCGGCCCGTCAAGAAAAAGACACCTTTGAATCAGTCAAGTGAAGTTAGTCAACAACCCGTCCTATGATTGCTTGTTGCGGTGCGTTAGATAATAAATAACCTTTAAAAATTGAATTTACTCGCGTCTGTAGACCGTGAAGTGACTTAGTCGCGTTTCGGAATCAGTTTATAAGTTGTCGGTTTTAACTAGGCCGGCATAGTGGATGTGACTGTTAATTTTATATATTTAACTGTATTAGCAGTCACCTCTATTAATAGACCGCATTCAAGCTTAACATCAGGGGGTGTGCTGTAATATAATGTCGAGTTACAAAAACAACTCATAATAAAATCTTAGTACTAAAGCATAACAGGTACTGTCTAGAACGAGATGGTCAGTGAAGCGCGTACAGTAGTAATTCTGAATACCATAAAATCTAACTAAATAAATTTTATAATTGCATAATTTGCGTATATACGATATAAAACATAATTAAAAGTTATCAATATAGAATACTATAAATAATCAAATTACAAATATAAACGTATATTAAATATAATTAATTAATTAAACTATAAATAAAAAACATCATCCAATGACGTCGCATCATTGCATAATTGATTATTTATTAAAAAAAACAAAGAAGAAATCATAAAGGTAAAAACATATTACTAATAAAATTGTAATAAAATAAATAAATTGTATTAATTAATTTTATTCATATTAACTATCATTTGTTGTGATTTATTAAGCAGTAAAACTGTGGAAAAACGTATACATAGTTAAATTCTTCATTTTTCATGTTCTATACTAAGCTTCTAAAGATGCATGATCATAGTAAATGGACGATCAAGGTACATACACGTATATCAAAGATATTGGATTTTGTAATGTTTTTGCAATCACGAAGACACGCTATATTAACAGTTCTGCTTTGAACTGTCACAATTATAGTTTGATCATTTTGCACACCTAAACTATGCAAAATAAAGGATATTTTCCAATTACATTGTAATTATCGTACGTTAAACTATTTGAAAATGTATATGCAATATTCGTATAATTAATACAATTCAGCCCAAGTCCCCCATACAAAATGAATTATGTCCTTTGAGTAATACTTTATTTAATTTTTCATATAGTATGCATGTTAAAAATCATTAACCGAGCATGTAATTTACCGAACAAGTATTCACGAACGACAGCCTGATGCCTCATAAGAAATATTTTAATTGACATGAGTCATATAGTGCAGTTCCCACCGAATAGTATGGAATAGCCTGGAGAACGATGACGTGTTCACATTATGCATTCATACAACCAACGTTGATGCATTTTTTAAATATTTTTTTGATTGTGACTCGACATGTGACCTCCACCTGCCTGTTGGTAAGCATAATAGAGGTACAAAAGTGCCGACGACTGAAAAAAGCCGTCTCAGTTCACGACTGCCTCAAGCGCCGACACTATTCCGGCTAAAGGTTCTTCTTTTTTTTTTTATTGTGACACGACATCTGACCTCGTCCCGCCTGATGATAAGCAAGAGGAGGTCCAAGAGTGACGACGACTGAGAAAACCGGGTTTGTTCACGGCTGCCCCAGTCGCCGTCACTATGCCGGCCAAAGTTTATAGGCGTGACAATTTAATTAGATTACATAGACAGATAATAATAATATACGCGTACACCTGTATTTAGTTACATGAGTTATTATGTTGTTTGCGATAGCTTTCTCTCCAGTCTGCAAGGCACCAACAACTGACCACACCCCGATGCATTTACTTATACTCGTATCTGTATAATATTTACTCTGTTCGTCTTTATAATTGTGACTCGACATATGACAGTACCACGCGTGATGTTAAGCTGGAGTGCGGAGGTGACTGCTAGTTAATACTGGCAACCCCGGTTCTGTAGACTGACCACCATAGCCTACCACTCTATAAACCGGCTGGACCATGAATCAAAACTCGTGGTGTCTCCGTGACCACGAGCCTGCAAAACTCTCGATAATAAACGCGATAGTAAGCCGCATAAACATGTGAGTTGCCGGTTCCAACTAGGCCGGCATAGTGGATGTGATTGCTGCTTACAGTTGTTGAATTTTAGTAGCAGTGACATCCATTCCTAAACCACACTTCAGCGTAACATCAAGAGGGATGCTGTTATATGTCGACTCACAATAAAAAAAAAACTGGTCGTGTGCAGTTTTCCTTATTCATTCATCTTGTGAGATATTTAAGTCGTATGCCTGAGGCCCTTTCCCACGAACCTTTAACAATTAGGACTAGCGCACCTAACAGGAGTTTTTTTTTTAAATTGAGACTTAACGTCTGAACTCTATACGAGTATAGTAGGGCCTCGGTAATTCGGACACCCGCTTGTTCGGTGATCGCTGTAATCCGCCCGGGCAATGGGTTTCTAAATGATGTGCGAAAATTATTAACAGAAGAGGATTACAGACTTTTTCAAGAAGAATTAACTAATGTTTTATTTTAACTAACTGTTTTTCTTACTTGGTTATAATTTTAAACATGTACATTATTGTCTTTATGCTTTAATTTAAAAATTATTAAAGAATCTAAGGTGTTATTAACATGTGTTTTATTACCATTAAATATGGCTGGCATACTATAATCTGGAAAGGGTCTTGCTTTTGCCTCTCCGGATTAACGAGGCAAAAACAAATATATATACATGTTTTTACATTTCTATACTAAGCTACTAAAGTGCTTGTATCATAGAAACAGGACAATCAAAGTACTTAAATCCCAGATACATTGGTATCGGCAAGTGATTTTGAACCCGTGCTTTCGGTTAGCGTAATTGCATTACCACTAACCTGGTCGACTTGAAGATATTTATTTCCAAAAAAGCAAACATACTGCAATATTATAGCAGAGCGTGGTTTCGATCCACGGACCTCTGGGTTAAGTGCCCAGCACGCTTCCACTGCGCCACTCTGCTTGTATTCGAGTAAGCGAAGATAGCGTAACCTTGTATCCTGATGCTGCGCGCGCAGAGTTTAGCGTAAAGAAATATCCCATCAAAAACAATACTTGTCAAAAAAAACAAGTCTCGCAACTCAGTTGTTCTGCGGTAAAAAGTTGTGAGATCTTTGTAATACCAAGTCGGTTATTAATTTATTCAGTCTCTACTTAAGCAACTTTCTGTCTTAATACGTCCAGTCTCTAAGACCACGATCGTGGTCCATAACAATTGAAAATCAATTGTGTCTGGAATCTCAGTACTCGAAGCATTAAGTTGTTACGTAATAATTAACAGCATCTTATAGTGACGCATATCAATATTAAAATTCTTTAATGTTTTATATAAATATATTGAGACTTGGCCATCGCACTAAATAATTGAATTTACATGTGTTTTCAGGCGATGTCCAAGTCTCAATATATTTATATAAAACATTAAAGAATTTTAATATTGATATGCGTCACTATAAGATGCTGTTAATTAGTACTCCCTCGCTTCCTTCACATTCACAATTCTCTTCATACAAGCTCTATATGGATGGGCACTAGGCATCTAGGCAACCTATCTTTCTTGAGGATGTCACAATAATAATTTAAAAAAACTATAATTGAGAGTTGCGGTTTTTATACTCGTATATCCTTGTTTTCTTCTATTGTTTATTTTGGAGCTTCATTTACGCAAATGAATTAAGTCACCAGCACTCTAATAGGTATCAAATGGAGACTGATTCATATTGTTATTGCACTGTACATTCATGTTAATATTATATTAATAAACGCTTGATAAACGATAGTTTTGGTTTAGTGGATAGACACAAAGAATTGACTGAGCGTTCCCTATCTCTATCCCTAAGTCTCGGGTTCAATTGTCGCTCGGTGTAAATATTTCTTTATAAAAAAGAGGTATTTAATCTGGGTCTGGTTGTTAAAAAGTGGTGCCCAGTCTGCGGATCCAGAAACAACACTTACAAGACCGTGAAGTGATTTAGTCGCGCCATTACGGTGGATGTGACTGCTATCAATCAATCTATCAAATTGTCACGCCTCTTTCCCACAGGGATAGGCAGAGACACTTACCACGATCCTTACACAACTCCCTTGCTTCCTTCACGTCCACAATTCTCCTCATACAGGCTCTGTGGTTATGGGCACTAAGCAACCCAGCTTTCTTCTTTTTTTCTGACTGCTACTTACAGTTAATTAAGTCTCTACCACACAGGTGCGTTATTATGACCTCCTTTTTTATGACTGTGTTATAAACCTAATTTTACGCGGGTGAAACCACGGGCACAGCTAGTGTATAATAAAAAATAAAATAATATATCAAAAAAGTCACGTTGATAAAGCAGTGATATTTCTTGGAGAAGTCATTTCGCTGTTGTATATCAAGCGCCCTCTATGCAACTAACTGTTTTGTGAATGAATATACAAAAGTAGAAATTGATAAGAACACTCAACAAAGGGATAGCCGTGGCCATTGACTTTACATGCCAACACGTAATCGTACGTACACCACCGCGGCGAATGCTAACGGAAAGCCTAAACTAAAATGTACTTTTACGAGACAAGGAAAACGAAACGAAATATACCTACTTAAAAAACAAACAAACTTAATAACTAGAACCGTTTTGATTTATATATGTATATAATATTATATAATATATATACTAAGCTACTGAAGTGCTTGCTTGTATCATAGAAACAGGACAATCAAAGTACATATATCAAAGATACATTGGTACCGAGTAGGCGGTTTCGAACCCGTGCTCTCGGTTTGTGTAATCATTGCACTGCCACTACACCACGCTCGCCTAATATTACTTTCAAAGTTTTTTAAATTATGATTCGACATAATAATAACTGCACCCCGCTTGATATTGAGCTGGAGGTCGGTAAGAAGCAGACACACCCCTTATGCCGGCCGAGGTGGAACTGGCAACTTACATGCTAATCCCAAAACGCAATCTCTCTGTATACTTGTAAGTTGTGGTACTATCCCAAATAGGCAGATTAGACTAGAGACCATTGCCTGCTACTATTTAACAAAGAGTAGAAGGCAGTGTCTGCAGTCGCTCCATTGTGTCTGCCTATCCCTGTAGGAAAAAAGCGTGACAATTTGATTGATTGATTGATATATGTATATCAAAGATACATTGAATCTTAGAAGTGGTTTTGTACTTGAGACTTAAAACTGTCACGCCTCCCTTCTACAGAGATAGACAGAGACAATGGAGCGCCAACGGCCACGATCCTGACACAACTCCCTCGCTTCCTTCACATTGACAATTCTCTTCAATTCTCTTCACATTGACAAGTTCTATGGTTATGGGCACTAGGCAACCTAGCTTTCTTGAGAATGTCTCCGATTTGGTCGGCAAACACCCTCCCGCGTCTGCCTCGTTTAACGCATCATATATCTTTGCAATAGTATTTACCTCTGTAGCTAATATAGAAACGTAAAAAACTAGAAATTTTCTTTTTTATAAATTATAGTATAAATGTATTAGTATAAATTCTAATACAATTTAATACTAATAAAATTCTAATCACGGATTAAAATAGCGTAAGTTTCTGTCACATGAGTGATTTAAGCAGAAAAAGTTTAAAAGAACCGTTTGTCGACTTTAGCCGTCTCGAGCGAAGCAAGTGCCTTGGTAGCAATAGTTTACACAGCTATGTAAACACGTTGTTATCATTATATGTACAAAATATTCGTGTACAATAATGACGCTTTGAAGCAGCTGTGTTCATGCACATAGGTACGTTCGAATTAAATTAAACTTAGGACCTTTGTTTAATGGGACCCGACATTCGTTGTACTACCCGAAAGTAAGTAAGTAAATGATTGGATCCAATTGTAATTCTAAACTATACAAACCCCACTTAAACACACACAAATGTTCATTAAAATCAGTTTAGGAGTTAAGTAACAAACTCACGTATAGGATTACATTTATTTATTAATTTACATTTCTATACTAAGCTATTAAAGTGCTTGTATCATAGAAATAAGACGACCAAAGTACATTTATGAAAGATACAATGGTACCGGTAGTGGTTTTGAACTCGTGCTCTCAGTTTGCGTGACCACTGCCACTACCACTACACCACGGTCGCCTTATAGACGATACGCTATCTGTTACTGTTTATAGAAATGTTTTTTTAGTTATTGTGACTCGACATACATTTATGAGAGAACCTGCGACAACTACTACAGGAAAATAACTTCAAGTAGCAGTCGCATCTACTATGCCGGCCTAGTTTAAACTGGCAACTTATAAGTTGATCGCGACACGCGACTAAATCACTTGAAAGGTACTAACCCGACTGACTGGGCACTACTGCCTTCTACTCTTAAACAACCTACCCGTTATACGTAGCTAATATCCGCCTCTTTTTGTTATCAGCAAATATTTTGTATTATTCAATCTAGTCATTAAATATAACAAATAAAAGCTATGAAACAAATATTTGCTCCAACCTGGTACCGAACTGTGGAATTTACGCGTGTCGTCAACATGATACCTAATCCCATATTATATAAGTTCTAAAGATCTTATCACCGAAAAAAAATAAGTACAAAAACAAAAAGAGATTAGTAAAATAAATTAGCCTTTTTTTAACACGATTTTATTAGCTTGACATGTAGCTATGTATGTAACGGAATCTTTCAAATTGATTTTCACCCACTTCTAGAGGTCTGAATGATTTGAAAATTGGTACATGTATTAAAAATCGAAGACAACAATAATTTCAATAAAAACTTTTTTGGTCGGCATAGTAAACAGCGACTGAGGCAACTACCGTGTACTGGCTCGGCTTTTTCAGTCATCGTTATTCTTAGACCTCCTCTTGCTTACCATCAGTTAAGGTCCGATGTCGAGTCACAATAAAAAATACACTTTTTTTTATTGTGACTCGACATATGACAGCACCCCGCTTGATGTTAAGCCAAAATGTGGTCCATGAATGAATGTCACTGCTACTACAATTCAATAACTGTGAGTAGCAATCACATCCACTATGCCGGCCTAGATGGAACCGGCAACTTACAAGCTGATCCCGAAACGTGACCAAATACTTTACTGTTTCTTTTTTTACCTATATGTATAAAATTATAGTTAAAAATAACTTATTTATATATACAGTCTCAAGAACACTTCTGAAAATATAATAGTAGTGTATCCGATCCTAAAAACGAATAAATAAATAAATAAATAGACATTCTTTTACCATATCCCGTCATTATCGTCCGTTTAGTAAATGACAGCACCCCGCTTGGTATAAAAAGGTAAAATTAGTTATAAAATCTTATTTCTAGATTTTTAGGATCGGGAACACTACTACCCCAATTATATTCGGAAGCGTTCTTGATACATCCTATATATTAACATTTTTAATCTAAGCTATCTTCGATCATAAATTTACTAATACTAAAAATATATACTACAGGTAGATGTTCTGCAAAATAGCGAATTATTAATAATCGCTACTACACTTATTATCTAGGTCGTTTTATATACTTTCCTTGTTTCCTTTGTAACTCATTGTGCAAGACTTTTTTGTTTAAGATTTCACCTTACAACGTTGAATTTACAAAACAATACAATTCATTTAATTTTACCACAGACTAGCATTTAGTAACACTAACGCCTTGTAAAACTCTAAAGAGAGATTTTCGATATGTCAAAATATATAAAAAATATTATATTCTTTTTATAATTAACTAGGAAGAGTTGGAAGCTACCTCGGACAAGGAATTAGTCTAGCTATTCAAAGGGGGAACGCTGCCAGTATCTTCGGAACCTTGCCTAAAGGGACTCCTTTTAACAATATATTTTAGTTATTATATTATATTTTTTAAGGTTTTTAGTTTTAGGTTCATTGTTCTAGTATATAATATAAATTTTTGTTAAAAAAATTAAACATGAGTTTGATTTCAACATAAATACCTAGGTGTATGATATTTGTATGTTCCAAAAATAAACCTGAATGCTAAACAATGTAAAACTACGCTACATAGACTGCTACTACAATTACAAGGACCGCGTGTGTCATCCGAAAACTTCTTGGGGGCTTTCTCTACAATTATTTAAATGGATACATTCATCTTTATCCAGAAACCAAACATGGCTGTAAGAAAAAAACTACAAATTGGCTCTTCAGATTAAATTATGACGAGACTAAATCCCTCCCATCTCCTATTTCATAGGATTCCATTACACTCCCTCTCAAACACACTCATAACACCCTATCATTTTCACAAAGAGAGGTTTTAACACAATACATTGTGTTAAAACCTCTAATAATTATAAGGTAACACTTTGGAAGAGCACCGACACCTGTAATACAGGTCAACCTAGTAGTCAGTACTTCAACACTTGTTTTAAGTTTACTTCTTCGGTCCAAATAAATGTTTATTTTTTAATTAAACAGCTGCAAGTAGCACTTTAAGGTCTGCACTTGAAAGTGGTAAAACTGTCTACCTACCACTCTATAAAACATATAGTGGCATTTTGCTATTTAAAAATAATTTATTTACATAAACCCATTCCAAATAACATTTTCCTATCTAATATTATTAAGTAAATATACAGTTTAAGAGTTTAAACTGTTATCTAAGTTAGTTGCTTAAAGTTATACGACGGAGACCACATCCTATTAGACTCCGCGTCAGTTAAATCAATATGTGAAAATATTAAGGAAGACCCCGGAGGGTGTTCTCCGACAAGATAAGAGACATCATCAAGAATGCTGAGTTGCCTAGTGCCCACAACCATAGAACTTGTATGAAGAGAGTTGTGGATGTGAAGGAAGCGAGGGAGTTGTGTCAGGACTGTGGTAAGTTCCACTGTCTCTGCCTGTCACTTGAAGGATCCAAGGTTATATAGTGGAGAGAACACATGGGTTGGTAGTGCATTCCTCTTACCGAGTGTTTGACAAATTAACAAGGCGATAAATAAACAAACAATAAATAACAATTTATTTAATTCGTTTATAAGCGGTTAGTTAGGAGTTGGATTTTGACATCCAAATCCTACGCAAAAGTTAAGCTGGAGTATGGTCCACGAACAGAGTGTTAGTTCAATTTACTCCAATACAAATCTCTAACAATACGCCGTCTATTATTATTTGATCTGTGTTAATACGACTACATTATTTGTGTTAAGATTAGCTTCCTAGAAGTTTTATATATCAAAAATTTATAATCACCATCAAAGAGACGTACTGTTTACACCAGTGTTTCCCAACGTGAGACCCACGCCCGACAGGGGGGCAATTTGATAGTTAAGGGGGGCAATTTAAAAATGGCCTCGACACGACTTTAACTCTTTCGCTTTGAGTTATTTAGATGCAATGCTAGATATCGGTGAAAAATTTAACAAATAAGATTTCTTTTAAAATGGTGTAATTATTTATTTTCTTAAGAGAACAGAACAATTTTTAAAGCTTCATAATTATGTATGGGTGTTTAAAAATTTTAGAAATGTTAAGGTAGGGCTTGGCCTTAAAAAGGTTGAGAAACACTAGTTTACACATTATGAAGTAATTATGTTTAAAGTTATTTATTATGGTAGTTATAAGATTTGTTTGTTATGTGACTTAGTCGCGTTTCGGTATAACTTGAAAGTTTCCGGAACATAAATCTGAAAATACTCATTTTACTCATATCCACAACCTACAGTCTGTTTCAGGAAACTCTACTTAATTTTTATAATTAATAAATGTAACGAAATCCTACTATTATTATAAATGTGAATGTGAGTTTGTTACGTTTTCACGCAACAACTACTTAACCGATCATCATGAAACTTCGTACACATATTTTTGGAGATTTTAGAAGTAACATAGGATACTTTTAATTAAAAAAATATATATTTTTTACATTTTTCCAATTGACTATAATTTCAGCTGTTTTGGATTTTTCCAAATTTATTTTCTATTTCCGTCTGTCATTTTTGTATGAGTTATCGAGTTATAAATACAAAAAAAGGATATACAGTCGAATTGAGAACCTCCGTTATAAACCTAATTTTACGCGGGTAAAACCGCAGGCACAGCTAGTAAATCATAATTGTTTTACGAATCTTTGTGCATCTAACTGTCATTAGGCTCAAATGACATTTTGTGAATCGGAAAAGGCTTTTGACATTTGCTTTAAGGTGTGATTCCGATAGCGACCGCAGACTGCAAACTGCGACTGGTTTGCAGTCACCATCGGAATCGCACCTTTAGTTAATTTATAAAGGCGAGCGTGGTATAGTAGCAGTGTAATGGTCACGCAAACCGGTACCACGAGTTCGAAACCACCTACCGGTACCAATGTATCTTTGACATATATAATTTGGTTGTCCTGTTACTATGATACAAGCACTTTAGTAGCTTAGTATAGAAATGTAAATAAATAATTTTTAAAAATACCTGTCAAAGATGTATCAAAGAACGAAATAGTTATAATTAATCTTCTAAACTAACGAGCTTGTATCAAAGTAACAGGACGACCAAAGTACATAATATCAAAGATACATTTTACACCACGGTAGCCATAAAATGGTAACTCCCTTTAAAATGTTAACAGACTTTTGTCCAACCGACTACTGTTTAATCTACACGCACGTCTGACCAAACTTTTACTTTTAAATGATCAATATTCCGAAAGTTTTACTTTCCAAACAAGGAAACAGCTTGAATCACAATATTGGCTTTTATGTAATGTTACTAAACTAACAAATTACTTCATTGAACTAACAATAAATGTCCTTTTCCTTGTTTTAAATTAAATCGGCAGCCGAACTAAAAAGTTCGGTGCGTCTTTTCTTTGTAGAACAATCGACAAGTGGAATGCTTTGCCAGCCCATGTGTTCTCTCCATCCTATGACCTTGGATCCTTCAAGCGATGCGTGAAGAAGCACCTTTGGCCGGCATAGTGACGGTGACTGAAGAAGCCGTGAATAAACTCGGTTTTTTCAGTTGTCGTCACTTTTGGACCTTCTCTTGCTTATCATCAGGCGGGTCGAGGTCAGATGTCGTGTCACAATAAAAAAAATAAAAAAAAAAACTCATATTGATTACAGCTACAGTACCTAATATCGGGTCCGCCAAAGAACTTTTTCTTTTTGAAAATGCTATAAAAAAACTACTGAATATTTTTTAAAATTTCTTTTTTTATTCGAAAGTACAATCCTTCCGGTTAATGATGGAAAATAATTTCATTCAAATGGCTGCCTCGGCTGGCCATGCAGTAGTCTACACGATCGATCCAATTTTTAAGTACATTATCGATTGTGTGCTTCACGATTATTGTCCTTTAAAGCATCAATTGTCTCTGGCTTGTCGGCGTAACACTTATCTTTGACGGCACCCCACAAATAATAGTCCAACGGTGTCAAATCGCAGCTCAGAGGTGGCCAAACGACATCAGCTCTGCGGCTGATAATGCGATTTTCAAAAACACGGCGCAAAACATCAAGTGTAGCGTCGGCTGTGTGGCACGTAGCGCCGTCCTGTTGAATTTGGTTTGCCAATATCCTCCTCTTCAATTTCTGTGAACAAAAATTTGTTCAACATGGCCCGATAACGAATGCCACTGACTGTAACGGCCACTCCTTGCTCATTTTCGAAGAGCCGAGGCAGCCATTTGAATGAAATTCTTTTCCATCATTAACCGGAAGGATTGTACTTTAAAAAAAAAAGAAATTTGAAAAAAAAATTCAGTAGTTTTTTTATAGAACTTTCAAAAAAAAAGTTATTTGGCGGACCGGATAATATATATCACTTTAGTATATATAATATTTTATATATATATATTATACATCTCTATACTAAGCTACTAAAGTGCTTGTATTATTGTAACAGGACAACCAAAGTACATATATCAAAGATACATTGGTACCGGTGAGTGGTTTCGTGGTTTCGTGCTTTTTCGTTTGCGTAACCATTGCACTGCCACTACACCACGGTCGCCCTAATATCATCCATTACTTCATTGAACTATCAATAAATGTCCTTTTTCTTGTTAATGCAGACTTTTATTGATCACAGCTATAGTAATAATATCACATTAATATTCACATCAATCAATCAAATTGTTACGCCTTTTTCCCACAGGGATAGGCAGAATAATGAAGCGCCACTGCTACGATCCTGAGACAACTTCCTCGCTTTTCCCATCCACAATAATTCTCTTCATACACAGCGTTTTTGAGAATGATATAATAATTTATATGAATTAAAAGTGCTTTAGTTGGTATAGTCATGTATGGTATAGTCATGTATCAAATAGTTGGAAGTCATGTGAGGAAAGCGAGGCAGTTATATTAGGATCGTAGCAAGTCGCGCTCCATTGTCTCTGCTTATCCCTGTACGAGTACGAGTACCCCTCTTTGGAAATCTAATAATCTTAAAAGTAAGTAACTTTAACAAAACGTGATAACAAAACTGGCGCCATCTCAGGCCCAGATATAAGACACACAAATGCGCGTTCAAACACAGGATGTACTGATTCTTGAGTACAAATAAAATTCGTTCCGAATTAAATCAATGCACTGTCTATAATATACCCGGGATGTCCTAAAACTCGACCAGTCTCACCGGAGGATGGGCAGCAGCATCCTCTTAAAGTGCGGTGAATATACTGCGATATCCAACCAAGATGGCAACCACCCACTCCCCATTATGAACGACAAAATACCGGTGCATGCAACTGGCATCTTGTCGTTCGAAATGGCGTTCTGAGGGGGAGCCCTATGTTCAGCAGTGGCCGTCTTTTGGCTGATGATGACTGTCCGTAATCATGCAGCTTGTATAAAGACAGTTGTGTAGGTATGAGGGAAGCTTGAGATTTGTTTCAGGATCGTGGAAAGTGGCCCTTTGGCCGGTATAGTGACGGCGACTGATGTAATCGTAAACTAAATCGTTTTTTCAGTCTTTGATTGTATTAATTGTGGTTTGACATAAAATAACCATATGCATCTAAATGATAACATTCAAATCGTATTAGAATCGTGTTCAATTATCAAGAATATGTACCGAGATCGTGGTTGATTCGAGCTACGAAACGCACGAGTAGCCAGCCAAAGCGCCAGGACACAGGTTTACTCAATGAACCATGGTCTCTATCACGAGAAAAAACAGCTGACGTGACGTGCGAGTTCACGTATAAAACTTCATTTGAAATTATAAACCCTAAAGGATTTAGATTGACAAAGGAAAGCTCTGATGGTTTAGAAAGGAATTTATAAATCTTATATGGATAGATCACTTTGGCCGGCATAGTGACGGCGACTGAGGCAGCCATGAACTAACTTGGATGTTGTAGTCGTCATCACTCCTGCTAATCATCAGGCGGGACGAGGTCAATTGTCGTGTCACAATAAAAAAATAATAAAAAAAGCGTTGAACGAGGCAGACCGAGAAGGGTGTTTTCCGACCAAATAGGAGCCATCCTAATGAAAGTTGGGTTGCCTAGTGCCCATAATTGTAGAGCCTGTATGGTGAGAATTGTGGATGTGCAAGGGGCATCCTTGTTTTTGCCTATCCCTGTGGGGGAAAAGGCGTGATAGTTTAATTGATTGAGCTCAATACCCATCAGGCCTATCACGTTACATTCAACCACCACTTACAAGACCGTGAAGTGACTTAGTCGCGTTTCGTGATCAGCTTGTAAGTTGCCGGTTCCAACTAGGCCGGCTTAGTAGATGATTATTGTGACTCGACATCTGACCTCGACCTGCCTGATAGTTAAACGAGTCAGTGCACGGCTGCTACAGAAACCGTCACTATGCCGGCTTAATGTGCTTCTTTACGCCTCGCTTGAGCTATTTCTAATTTGGGAAGCTTCAGAGAGAAGTAGCGATTCCGAGTCGATGCACCAAAGGGCATCAGTCATTTTGGGCTTTTATGTACTACTTTTGTAATGTCTAATGATGAAAAAATTTATAAATGGTAGTTTTGATACTTGTATTGATAAAACTAATAACAATTTTGTTTTTAATTGCTGTGCAATTTAGTTATTAGAAAATAAGATATGGATTTTGTATTATCTGTCAATCAACGCCATATTTGTTGTGGAGTTTTAGCGGGCAACTGCAATTGACAGGACGCGCAATTTTACTTAATACTAAAGCCATAAACAAGAAGAAAGAAAGAAAGAAATATTTGTTGTGCTTTGAACTGTCATAATTATAGTTTGATTATTTGCACACCTAAACTATGCAAAATAAAGGATGATTTCAATTATATTGTAACTTCGTACATCAAACTATTATAAATGCATATTAAACTGTTAAGGCCTACGCCCCCATACAAAATGAATGATGTCCTTTGGTATGAAATGTGTTATAATCAATAAAAATGGGACAAAACTTTATAACAAAAACTTTATAACAAACTTTTTATTATTTCTTTTATTTGAGCTTTAAAACCGTTATCAAATATTAGAAAGACAGCAAACTTATTTTAATATCATTTTAGACTTACGGTACGAATCATATTCGAGAAAGTTCCGCAGTTAATAATATAGGCCTGTAAAGTTCCAGGTTTGTTTCCAGGTTATAGCAAAAATATCTATCTCTACACATTATTTGTATTATTTGGATTATACATTATAAATATTTGTTAATAAATATATAAATTTATATATTTGCTCCGAGCGCGTTTATGGTCGTTAGGCAGACAGCTGGTAATCATTTGCACAGCCTGCCATTTTGGCGTAGTGCAGACCGTGAATTGACTTAGTCGCGTTTCAGGATCAATTTAAAAGTTTCCAGTTCCATATAGGGCGACATAGTTAATGCGACTGCGACTGCATGGACCGCACTCCAGCCTAACATTAGGCCACAATATAAAAAAGTGTTTTTTTCTTTGCCGATTTAATTTACGTAACAAACAGATTTTATTAATGTGTTTTGGCCTGCATAGTGGCGTCGACTGTAACGATCATGAACTTAGTCTTTTTTTTAGCCGCAGGCACTCTTAGACCTCAGGCAAGTCGAGGTCAGAGATGTCGAGTCACAATAAGAAAGACAATTAAAATCAACAACAATTTAACAATACTTAATATAACGTCAGCTCTGTAATAGACGTCATGTTTCTTTGCCAATAATATTTTAGATGATGCGTCATGCTACACATTACAACAGCCCATGTATCAATAGACGGCGCAATAGGGAATCCAATGCCGTACAGAATAACCTCAATTTTTTTTTAATTGTGACTCGACATATGACAGCACCCCGTTTGATGTTAAGCTGAAGTGTGATCTATGAATGGATGTCACTGCTACAATTTTATAACTGAAAGTAGCAATCACATCCACTATGCCGGCCTAGTTGGAACCGCCAACTTACAAGCTGATCCCGAAACGCGACTAAATCACTTCACGGTCTGGATATTTGTAAGTGGTGGTACTACCCCGGAACGGCAGACCACCAATCTTTACTACGTTATATTTTACAAAGAAAATATTACGTGGGTACAAAGTATTGGGTTTATATATTTGTGTACTCTTTAATTTAAGGTATATACCCGGCAGATAAAAAGAGCGCTAGCATCCAAGCCGCGCAGTAACTTGTTGTGTTACCTACATACTTTCTGTCCAGCGCTCTTCTAATCCGCTAATCTTTATACTGCGCAGATAAAAAGTTAGCGCTATTTTTATCTGCCGAGACCTATATTTGATTAAAGTACTAACAGAGATGTAAGAATAGTAACTAACCTAACAAACTAATAAATAATTTTGAATTTTGTAAGTCTATTTTATATTTCATAGAAGTTCAGATGAAGCGGTGTCTAGTGATTTATGACTATTCGATTTCTATTCATTTACGATCGAGTTAAAATTAGTAAAATATTTAAAATAATAAATCTTTTGAACAACTATTTGTTGTAGTCTAAAGATAGGGATTGCGTTTGCTGTATAATATACTCGTATGTATAATTTTAATTTTTACTATGGTATGGTACAACGCTCTAAGAACCAACAACCGATGGGGAAGAAAGGTTGTAGAGTGGAGACCACGAACCGGAAGACAGCGTAGGTAGGCCTCCCACTAGGTGGACTTTATTAGTAATATTAAATTTAATTAATTAATATTTTTCCCACAGGAATAGGCAGAGACAATGAAGCGCCACTTGCCACGGTCCGGACACAGCTCCCTCGCTTCCTTCAAATCCACAATTCTCTTCATGCCAGTTCTATGCTTATAGGCACCAGGATGGTCTGCCTCGATTAACGCATCCATGTACATCAGATTTATAAATTTCTTTAGTCAATCTATCTTCACGTGCTAAAACCAAAATGTAATATAATAGCTTAATATAGATTTGTAAATAAAAAATAAAAGAGTAGAATTAACGCTGTAGAAATGCGGTCTTTAAGAAGTGTATGTGGAGTGACGTTAGCGGATAGAATAAGGAATAGGACAGTGCGCGATAGATGTGGTTTGAAATAAGCTGTAGAGACAAGGATTGACAAAGGAATGCTTCGATGGTTTGGGCATATGAAAAGGATGAGTGAAAGTAGATTGACGAAAAGAATCTATAAATCTGATGTGGATGGATGCGTTAAACAAGGCAGGCCCAGGAGTGTGGTTACTGTTTTTCGACCAAATCGGAGACATCCTCAAAAAAGCTGGGTGCCCAGTGCCTATAACACAGAGCCTGTATGAAGAGAATTGTAGATGTAAAGGAAGGAAGGAAGTTGTGTAAGGATAGTGGCAAGTGGCGCTCCATTGTCTCTGCCTATCCCTGTGCGAAAAAGATGTGACAATTTGATTGATTGATTGTAAATAAATAAATAATGATAATGGTACAAAACACTATTACGAAGATTAGTCGAGATAGCTGCATCGACTAGCGGTTATTTTCTTCTGATTTAAAACCTATATAATCTTATACAGCTAGGAGGATATCATAACAGAATCTCCGATGTAACGGGGCCGATTCAAATCAATGACAGATCAATTTCAACGAATGTGGCTCTAGTCCAAATATTTACGGGTGGTCTAAAAGTGACCAAACTTCGAAGACTGGTTTAAGTACTGATTTAGACTTGAGAAACGATGATCTACTTTTTTCAATTTTTTTTATTGTTTTTTTTATGTGACTCGACATCTGACAGCACCCCGCTTAATGTTAAGCTGGAGTGTGGTTCATGAATGGATGTCACTGCTACTACAATACAATAACTGTAAGTAGCAATCACATCCACTATGCCGGCCTATACCCAGTTTGTCGATTACCACTTACAAGTATACAGACCGGAAAGTGATTTGGTCGCATTTCGGGATCAGCTTGTTAGTTGCCAGTTCAATCTAGACCGGTGTAATGGATGTGACTGCTTCTTACAGTTATTGAATTGTAGTAGCAGTGGCATTCATTCATGGACCGCACTCTAGCTTAACATCAAGCGGGGTGCTGTCATATGTCGAGTCACAATAAAAAAAACTAGCCGGTAGGTTTATACAATTATAAATACATATGACAATCGTACTTTAGTCATCCGCACGTTTGGTAATAATTCCCAGAAAGATTATGTAATGAAATGTAATAAAAACAACGATAAACAAATTCATAGTATTTTCTAAGACATTGCGCGAACATTGATTAAAGGATTAAACAAAGGACATCATTCATTTTGTATGGGGACTTAGGCTTAATTGTATTAACAGTTTAATATGCATTTTAAAATAGTTTAATGTACGAAGGTTATAATGTAATTGGAATATATCGTTTATTTTGCATAGTTTAGGTGTGCAAAATGATCAAACTATAATTATGACAGTTCAAAGCAGAACAAATATGGCGTTGATTGACAGATAATACAAAATCCATATCTTATTTTCCAAATAACTCAATTGCACAGCAATTTTATTTCTAGGCCGGCATAGTGGATGTGATTGCTACTCACAGTTATTGAATTGTAGTAGCAGTGACATTCATTCATGGACCACACTTCAGCTTAACATCAAGCGGGGTGCTGTCATATGTCGAGTCACAATAAAAAAAATAAAAAGCAAAATGGTTATTCCGATCAACGTCGAGACTAAAATCAAAAACTAAAATAAACGCGATAGTAAGCCGCATAAAATTTGTTTATTTTTACATTTCTATACTAAAGTGCTTGTATCATAGAAACATGACAACCAAAGTACATATATCAAAGATACATTAGTACCGCTGTGTGGTTTTCGAACCTGGGCTCTCGGCTTGTGTAACCATTGCACTGCCACTACACCATGGTCGCCTTTTAAAATAAATTCATTAAATAGCTAAATATATTCGTGCTTTAAACAAAAAGGTTTCGATTTAGATTTGAGAAATATATACCTATAGCTTTATTGATAAGTATCGTTCGAGTTAGCCGACTGGGGAGTTGGGTGGTCGGGCGCAAATTTCGGCTGATGGCTGTTGGAGGTGCGTGGACCGGTTCTTGGAAGGCCCGGCGGCGGTATCCATTGTGTCTGAACTGCTCGCCTCAACTATATCTACTACATGCGCCGCTCCAACGAATAACTGCCACTTTACACCTTATGCCTCTCTCACTACTTCACACTTTACGACAACTTGACGAAAAATATATTTTCTTAGTATTAATTGCGTTAAGATGCATTTTACTTCAAGTTAATTTTTATTTTTATATAAATCTATCGATCAAATTGTCACGCTTTTTTCTCACAGGGATAGGCAGAGACAATAGATCGTCACTAATATCCACAAGTCTTTTCGTACAAGCTCTACTAATATGGGTTAGTGCCTAGTGAGGCAACCCAGCGGGGTTAGGTTGGGCAAGTTAAAACGGTTATCGTCTCTCGTCGACGATTGGCAAAATAATAAAAGCTAGGCTAAATCCACCAAAATGAGACTATTGATGATAATGATCAAACGTGTCGTCGCACATACGATATTCGTCACAACGATTAATAGTCTCGTTTTATTGGATTTAGCCTAGCTTTTATTATTTTGACAATCGCCGACGAGAGACGATAATCGTTTTAACTTGCCAACCTAACGCCGCAGCTTTCTTGAATGATTTGGTCGGAAAAGTTAAAAAAAAAGATATACCTACTATACTAAGCGATTCGTATTAAATTAATGTACAGTTTATATTAATTTTTTTTTCGAGCTTTACATTTTATTTGTTATGAATACGGATCAAGTATTAGTCGTTTTTTATGCTCTATAAATAAATATGCAATAAAAAAATTTTTAAGAATATAATGTTAACAAATATATTATTCTTATTATAATATTTACACAATATCTCTTGTGGTCGGAACAGTGACTAAGGCATTCGTAAAACTAAGTTGAGCTGCCTCTTCAGTCGTCGCCGCTCCTAGACTTTCCCTTGCTTATCATAAGGGAATATATAGAATAATACTATAGGTATACACACTAGGAATAAGGTGGCATGATGGCATAGGATTTCTTAAGAGAGCCTCATGCCGTTAACCGTCACGTCCATTACCCCTTATTTGTTTTTTTTATTGTGACTCGACATAATATGACAACACCCTGCCTAATGTTTTACACTCGAGTGCCGTCTATGAATAGCGGTAATTGATAATACAATTACAGCACGTAGTAGTCGCATCCACTATGCCAGCCGACTTAGAACCGGATCTTACAAGATAATCCCGAAACGGGACCAAGTCACTTCACGGTCTAAATAAATCAGGATTTGTTTATATTATTTCTATCTATAGCCATTTTTTATTCGAATCTATGGTGCTAGAGTCTGTTCAGGCCGAAATGACGCGCTCCTCTACTGCATTTACGCACACGAGAAAACATAAAATATGGATGCAACACAGCGAATATGCATTCAGTTGCTGGTTGGACACAAAAGGAGAGGAGCACGCTGATGAAGTATAGTTAGTAATATTCGCATTCACACATTTAAATAAACTAATAAAGTGGAGGAGCGCGTCATTTATAGTTAGACAAGCTATAATAGACGTGATATCACTTAAAAAAACGTTGGAGACAGGTGATTTAAAGAATGACAGTGTAAGATATTTGTAGCAAGCAAACAGCGCGGCCGGTCACAACCTCGTACAACAGACGAGAAATAATATAGTCCCCTAATCTCTTTTTCGTTACCGGCGCGCCATATTTCATGCTGGCAGCCATTGTCAATAAGAACCGAGGTCAGAGGCAATGCGAGAAAAAGAACCACGACCACTTTTGTTTTCTTTTCTGAACACTCAGACAAAATAAACTCTGGCGCAGCGGCTCTAAACGCGCCGCCTTTTAAAAAATTCAAATCCTAATATCTTTTTTTCTAAACCATCTTTTCATTAATATATTACATCGGACTGCCTGTCAATTTTAGTAGTTTTTTTTATGGACGCGTTTGTCAGCCTTTGGTACCTGAGTATACCATTTTACGGTGGGTGGCGTTTGTGGCGTGTGAAATATCGTTATTGTTATAATACAGCTATATTATACATTTGTCATTATCTATTCAAATCGATTACCTGAAAACTAATTAGTTCAGTCAGTCACTTGACGACAGGCGTGGACGAACGGTTTAGCGACTGGTTTGTTGCGCGTAAAGTCCCGGGTTCGATCCCCGGTCGGAGCAAATATTTGTTTCATAGCTTTTATTTGTAATATTTAATAGTATTAAATATTGCAAATATTTGTTAATAAAAAAAAAGAGATGGATATTTGCTTCGGGTCTGGTTATCAACCCCAGTCTGCCGATCCGGGGTAGTACCACCACTTACAAGTATACAGACCGTGAAGTGATTTGGTCACGTTTCGGGATCAGCTTGTAAGTTGCCGGTTCCATCTAGGCCGGCATAGTGGATGTGATTGCTACTCATAGTTATTGAATTGTAGTAGCAGTGACATTCATTCATGGACCACACTTTGGCTTAACATCAAGCGGGGTGCTGTCATATGTCGAGTCACAATAAAAAAAATAAAAAAAAAAAACTTAAACGGCGTTCTCACGAGGTGAATTTAGCTTAGCGAACTGCTAAATCGTTCGCGAATTGAACCGTGCTGAATAACTTTACTTTAAATCAAGATGAAGTAATAAATATCGGTTCAACAAAAGTTAAAGACTTTAATGGATTCTATTAATAGTTGAAAGCGAATCGACTTGTCTAAACTTGTTCGTTCAAATCGCATTGTATAATCAGTCCAATCAGTCAGTCATTCAGCGCGATTGAGTATGTATTGTAGTCCTCTGTCACCAGTTTTTTGTTTGTTTGTAAAAACATATGTAAATTATGGCGTCTGCATCCACGAGAAAAATGCTAAAATGGATAGTGTAACGACACGTGTATTAATGAGTCGATTATTATTGAACCGAGAGAACGTTATAACAAAGCGTTATACACAAAGCGAATATTGACTATAGTCAATATTCGCTTTGTGTAACGATAAAAATTGAAAGACTATATTCGCCTCATGAGAACGCCGTTTAAGCGTAATGAGCTGGTGTGCAAACTAATGTCATCAAATTATTAGTTAGACACGTGTCATCGTATGCTTTGATTGTGCTGTGTAAATATTTACACGTACGCGTCTATTATTTATATAATGAATTGTTTTTTGTTTGTCAATATGATAAAGAAATTAAAGATCTGAAACAAAACCTCTTAAACCTAGGCTTCAAAATTATTTATAAACAAACGATTCTATTCGTCAAATATTATGTGAATATAATATACTTATCTTTGTAGAAAAATAATATTTATTCATGTATTTATTTATATTGTTATTCGACAACAGGCTTGGCACATTGTTTAGCACACCAGCTCGTTACGCGTAAAGTCCTGTGTTCGATTCCCGGTCTGAGCAAAGAATTTTTCATAGCTTTTATTTGTAATATTTAGATTAAATAAAACAAATAGTTGCTCCGGTTGTTAAAGAGTGGTAGACGGTGGTGCCCAGTTTGCCGATCCGGGGTAGTACCACCACTTACAAGTATACAGACCATAAAGTAACATACTAGAGTTTCGAATCAGCTTGTAAGTTGCCGGTTCTAACTAGGCCGCCATTGTGGATGCGATTGCTACTTGCAGCTATTAATTGTAGTAGCAGTCGTCCTAATTCGTTGACTTCACTTCAGTTTAACATCAGGCGGGGTACTTAGGGTTGCCAACTTTTTTGACAAAAAAAAACGTATACCATTGTTTGAATAGGATAAAAATAAAGTATTTATTAAATTTTATGCCCTAAAAACGTATTTTGAATGCTTTTAAAATGCTAACAATTTTTTGCTACTTTTAAATATTTCAAAGCTTGTTTGACAATCATCATTTAAAGGACATCATTAATTTTGAGCTTCTATGTACTACTTTTGTAATGTCCGATAATGAAAAAATATACAAATAGTAGATTCGATACTTGTATTGATAAAACTAATAACAATTTTGCTTTTAATTGCTGTGCAATTGAGTTATTTGGAAAATAAAATATGAATTTTGTATCATCTGTCAATCAACGCTACATTTGTTCTGCTTTGAACTGTCATAATTATAGTTAGATGATTTTGCACACCCAGACTATGCAAAAAAAAGGATATATTCCAACTACATTGTAATCTTCGTACATCAAATTAATTTAAAATGCAACTGTTAATACATTTAAGCCCAAGACCCATATAAAATGAATGATGTCCTTTATATACTTAAATAAGCAATTCGTTTGCTACGCAATCAAAATAAAGTTTTTCACATACTTTATTTGTATGCAAAAGTATAAAGTATAATTACCAAAAATAACGTAAGATACGTTATTATAAAGTATGGTTGGCAACCCTAGGGGTACTGTATGTCGAGTCACAATTAAAAAACGACAAAAAAAGTTTTTATCAAATTCTTTATTTGTTTAGTGGATAAAAACATTATCAAGTAAAAATTAATCTGTAGGCAGACGAAATATGTCAGTGTTTTTTATCATTAGATGAAGATGAAAATGAGGATGATGATGGTTGCAGAAAAGCGGCAGAAAGACCCTAATAAAACGATTGAGTTATTACGTACTATCGTAATGACTCTATGACTAAAACTTACGAAGTCTTTGATCATATATTTAATTAAAAATAGATGATCGATGTAGAAGTAGTTTTGGAGAGAAAACGAAGAAACACGTTTCACAGCTTTAATTCACTTGTTCATACGCGACAAGTGGAGTAAATTGTCCATTTTTTTTTAAATTTATCTACATTAATATTAAAATAAAATAATGAAAATTATAATTTTAAATTTAAATAATATTTAAAATATTAATAATATTATTAATATTTTTAATGAACATTATTATATTTAAGGAACTCAAGTGTTTTGCAAGCAAATATGTAGTGTAAAATAATATTTCAAATTAAAAATTATTATTAATATTTATAATGAATATTACTACATTATAGTTTTACAATAGGTTAAAACTTTTTGTAAAACTTGTTTATAACTCAAAGTCCTTTCACTTATCCGCCAAAAAATCTAAGAAATAATTTCGTTATTTCACAAGAACTCATACAAAGTGTTTACAAAGAAAACAAACAAACAACAGAAGCATTTACAGTTAACAGTACATGGCACTTTTTGTGTTCAGCCCCGAAATAACCGTATGAAATTTTATCACCCCTGAATAGACGCATAGTTAAATAATTTGTCAAACACAATAACAATAACTTTTTTGTACAATACATTATTGCGTTTACTTATTTTATTTTTATTTTGAAGTAATTCAATCAATCCTCGTCAAGTTTCCTTATCGAATTTGAAATTTTAAATCTAATGTTTGTTGAATTTTTTAAATCTGGATTCGATAGTCCGATCCAATCCGATCCGGGATAGTACCACCACTTACAAGTATATAGACCGTGAAGTGATTTAGCCGCGTTTTGGGATCAGCTTGTAAGTTGCATGCTTGCAGCTTGTAAGATACAAGCTCTATGGTTATGGGTACTAGGCAACCTAGCTTTCTTGAGGATGTTTATGTTTATACATACATACAAGTCAAGCTAATAAAAGCATGTTAATAAAAAATGGGAAAGAAACATTATGTATGTTAGAATCTTGGAAAGTGGCGCTCCCTTGTGCCTGCCTATTCCTGTAGTAATAGAGGCGTGATAATCTGATTTGATTGAGACAAAGAGTTCGTAAAAACGTTCAATATGAAGGTTCTTCAACTTTCCATTGTTTTGTTAACCGCAAACCGCTAGCCTTGGAAATAAACGACAAAATGCTTCGACAAGAACAATCGACAAGTGGAATGCTGTACCGGCTCATGTGTTCTCTCTAATAACCTTGGATGCTTTAAGCTATGCGTGAAGAAGACCTTTGGCCGTGACGGCAGCTGAGGCAGAACTGACTGGGATTTTTCAGTCGTCGGCACTTTGATGCTCTTGCTTACCATAATACCATCGAGATTACAATAATAATAAAAAATAAGTGGTTGGAATGGCAGAGAAAGCATCTTTATTTCAAGGACTTTTGTCGGTCTAATGAGGTGAAAAAGTCGATTGGCTGAGTTTTAGTCGATTGATAGTCACTTTTGACGATCCTGACACAACTCTCACGTCCACTAACATTACAAAAACATCGTATTAAAAAAAACCAGTGCACTAAACAGCAACAAATAAAAAAAACAATTTTCAAAGCGCTAACTATAAATAGATAAAGGCTACCCACTGAGAAACTATAACTAGACTTATTTCGGGTGATCGATGGTTAATTTGTGCAACAGTCTAATTTATTAAAAATAAAATGACTTAAAAACAGCCATCGATTATCTGAAATCGCGGTAGACATCTATATCGTGTAAGAACGGGCTAACGGACAAGGATCAAATCTTGTTAGTGGCCAGTCTGGCAGGTTTTTTTAGACTATACCACTATTATTATGTTGGTATTCTTTCAAAGCGAATATGAATTGGTGTAACAATAACGCGGCGTTTGTTAAACGTTTATCTTTCGAGTGTTTTTTTTATTATTTAGACTCGACATCTGACCTCGACTTGCTTGATAGTAAGCAAGAGGAAATCCACGAGTGCCGACGACTGAATTAATCCTTTCGTTACCTCAGTCGGATTACCAGATAAAAAACCCAGGGTTATAGGATGGGGATAACATATGGACTTGTCAATTATTCTAAAAAGTAACGACGCACCGAAACTTTTAGTTCGACTGGCGACAAATGTTACTATAGTCGCGTTTCGCGATCAGTTCTACTTTTTTTTGTATTTCTATACTAAGCTACTAAAATATTATAGTAACATGATAAGCAAAGTACATATAACAACGATACATTGGTACCGGTTTGTGGTTTTGAATCCGTGCTCTTGGCTTGCCACTACACCACGGTCACCTTAGTTTGTTCGAACTTTGGCAGCATAATGGATGGGACTACTGCTTGCAATTATTTAACTGTACCTAGTAGCAGTCGTCTCCATTCATGGACCGCACTCCAGCGTAACATCCTCAGCCAGATGTGGAGCCATTATAAAAAACAAAGAATGTAAGTCTCCAAGTAACTATGACAAAGGAAATTGTCACTTAACCCCTCAATTGACTTTTTAAATTGTCTCTGCTTACAAATATGCTTCTGTGCTTTAATTTGAGACGCAAATGAGCAATAATAAGAAGGGAACGACCTCTAAGATTGTTCTTCAATCAAATTAGGGGTATTCCTAAAAGGCAGGGTCTTCAGTACCCATAAACCGTGGCGACCGTGGTGTAGTGGCAGTGCAATGGTTACACAAACCGGATTCGAGACCACTCACTGGTACCAATGTATCTTTGATATATGTACTTTGGTTGTCCTGTTTCTATGATACAAGCACTTTAGTAGCTTAGTATAGAAATGTATAATAATATTTTCTTAGATTTTGCGCGAACATTGATTAATGAATTAAACAAATTTTATGCGGCTTACTATCGCGTTTATTTTGGTTTTGATTTTTATAATTTTCAAAACCAAAATAAACGCGATAGTAAGCCGCATAAAATTTGTTTAATTCATTAATGTATAATAATAAAATAAAAAATATCGTAATTATGTCTAGTCACTCTAGTCACAATAAATTATGAAACAACAAAATTCTGAATTGACATTACTATAGCGGATCATGTAAAACAAAAGCGAATGTTTTTAAAAGTTAAAATTAAGACACAAGCAAAAAAATACAAAGAAACAAATTTTTCTCACGGCACACTTATCAAATACACTTAAATAATTTTATTATATACACAATTATATCATAATAGTATTAAGTAATCATTTCATTAAGTAAGCAGTTTTAATTTTAATACATTTTAATTTTAATTTATCAGGTAATAAAAGTGGTTTCGCCTTTTTATGGACTGACTTTTTTATTGTGACTCGACATATGACAATACGCCGTTTGATGTCAAGCTGGAGTGTGGTCCATAAATGATCACTACCACTACAGACAAAATAACTGTACGTAGCAGTCACATTCACTATGCCGGCCTAGTTTAATCCGGGAACTTCACCACTGCCTAATCACTCTTTAATAACCAGACCCGGAGCAAAAATCCAGCTCTTTTTTATTAAAAATTATTTGTAATATTATTTATTAGATAAAAAAAGCCATGGTCCCGAAACACGACTAAGTCACTTTGCGGTCTGTACACCTAAAAGCGGAGTGGCAGACTGGGCACCACTGCCTGGTAGGCCTCATAAAAAAAGTACTCGTAAAATAGCTATGGTTTGGGCACATTGAAATAATTACTTAAGAGTGGTAGGCAGTGGTACCCAGTCTGCCGATCCGGGGTAGTACCACCACTTACAAGTATACAGACCGTGAAGTGATTTGGTCACGTTTCGGGATTAGCTTGTAAGTTGCCGGTTCCATCTAGGCCGGCATAGTGGATGTGATTGCTACTCACAGTTATTGAATTGTAGTAGCAGTGACATTCATTCATGGACCACACTTTGGCTTAACATCAAGCGGGGTGCTGTCATATGTCGAGTCACAATAAAAAAAAAATTAAAAAAAATGTACATATCCGTATCTGAAACCGGTATATATATTATTATTCCTATATCCGTATCTGTATCCATATCCGAAATTTTGATATGAAACAACTCCAAAATAAATAAATAAAAGAATATTGACGAAAAAGATATAAATCGAGGTTTGGTGTGACGTCATAATAAATAATAAAATAAAAAAGCAATCAAAATCAAGATGTCACGCCTTTTCCCCACAGGGATAGGCAGAGACAATGGAGTGCCACTTGCCACGATCCTGACAACTCTCTCGCTTCCTTCACATCCACAATTCTCTTCATACAAGCTCTATGGTTTTGGGCACTAGGCAACTTTAATAAAATAAATGTTATATAATATAATAAGAGGTATAAAGAGGTCGGTGCAACGAACTACACACGAGTATTTTGTATCGTCGCGAATCTGTTTCCACGAATTGTCTCTTTGTATAGCAAGACGGGCTTGCCGCCAGAATTCTATGTACTAAATAACTTCTTATGAAAACTTCTGACATTGTGATTCTAATGTCTCGTGCAGAATTACTGCAATTAAAATGTTTGGTCAATTGCTCCATTGCTTCTGCCTATCCCTGTGGGGAAAAGGCGTGACAATTTGATTGATTGATTGAAAATTCTTAATTGTAAATGCGACGACTGCTATTACAGTTAAAGTAAGTAGAATTCGCATCCACTGTGCCTACCTAGTTGAAACTTTTAAAATGATTTTGATACACGACTATCCTATCCCTGTGGAAAAAGGCGTGACAATTATATTTGTTTAAAAATATATATATCGCATACTTATATTTATTTTAGACAATCAATCAATCAAATTGTCACGCCTTTCTCCCATAGGGATAGGCTTCCTTCACATTTACAATTCTCTTCATACAAGCTCTATGGTTTTGGGCACTAGGCAACTTAGCTTTCTTGAGGATGTTTTCGCTAAATAAATATAATTTAAATAACTAAGATACGGCAAGTAGTTTTGAACTGGGATTTGTTAAGGCGACCTTAGTTACTACTAGTCCAAGGTCGCCTTAATTATTATATCAAATGTATATTAAAGTGTATGATCTCATATAAAACCGATTATTTGAAACCAGTAATTTAATTTGCCGATTTCGACACATCGAACGACCATTAACACCGGTTCCATTTATTTTAATTCGATGACGCAATTTAGTAATTGATAACCCAAAACAAATATTAAATGTGGTTTTAGATCATTACATATTTTTTTATTGTGACTCGGTCAGATACCTCGACCCGCCTGATCGCAAGGAAGAGAAGACCCAAGAGTGCCGACGACTGCAAAAACCGAGTCTCCACAGTTGCCCCAGTCACCATCATTATGTCGGCTCGAGGTGCTTCTCCACGCCTCGCTTAAAGGATCCAAGGTTATAGGATGGAGAGAACACATGGGCTGGCAAAGCATTCTACTTGTCGATTGTTCTACAAAGAAACTTTTTCGAACTTTTTGCTCGATAAAATGCAGATGCTTTCCCTGACCTGTGCGGGTATTACGGGAGTGAAATGGAGGGCCTCTAGCTACGATCCTGACACAACTTCTTCATATGGTTGTGGACAAACCAGGCAACCCAGCTTTCTTGAGGATGTCTCCGCATCTATCATATTTAAAATTTAGAAATTCCTTTTCCAATTCACTTTCGCTCATCCTTTTCATGTGCCTAAACCATGGAAGCATTTGTTTGTCAATCCTCGTCAAATCTTCTAGAATGTATTAAGTCCACATCGAGCGGGGCATTAAGACCACCTCCCTTGTTATCCTGAACAGAGTGCGGCGGTTCTTCACGCCAGAGCTTCGCCTACTTCTGTATAAGGCTCTTGCACGGAGTACTGTTCGCACCTCTGGGACGGCTCTGCCAAGTACCTTCTTAATGCCCTTCATTCTACGCAGCGCCGAGCTGTCCGAATTATATGTGATGCAGAGAGCCCCTGCAACTTCGCAAAGACATGACGGCTTTGTGCGTCCTCTATCGCCTATACCACGGAGAATGTTCCGAGGAGCTCTATAACTCGTCTTTTCACTCCCGTAATACCCGCACAAGTCAGGGAAAGCATCCCCATTTTATTTGAGCGTATTGGTAGTCGAACCAAAAGATTCGGTGCGTCGTTTCTTTGTAAAACAATCCACAAGCACTTCAGTAGCTTAGTATAGAAATGTTAATAAAAAATAAATACAATAAAGATATTTGCTCAGTATCTTGCACAATATAGATGAGCGTTGAATTCAGATAACGGATGCGAACGGGCACGAGTGCATTCTATTTTGGTATCCCTCCACGAATTAATATCTATAATTGATGTATTCTGCACGATGATGAAATATTATAGACAGCTGCATCGAGGGCGCAGTCTCGTGGTAAAGCCGGCATTACACTGCTGCGCAATAGAATATATTAAAAGATTGCCGACCATGGTGTAGTGGCAAGGCAATGGTTACGCAAACCGAGAGCACGAGTTCAAGACCACCCACCGGCACCAATGTATCTTTGATATATGTACTTTAGTTGTCCTGTTTCTATAATACAAGCACTTTAGTAGCTTAATATAAAAATGTAAAAAAAAATAGAGGCAAGATTGTTTTATGTACAAAGTCCATTCGTCAAATTCGGATAATCGAACAGATAGATTGCTGACAACTTAGCAGTTTTCAAAACTTATGTAATTAACGTACTCCCCAATTTAAATTAAATATAATAACAATCAATCCAAATGTCACGCCTTTTTCCCATGGGTATAGGCAGAGACAATGGAGCGCCATTTGCCACAATCCTCTCGCTTCCTTCACATCCACAATTCTCTTTATACAAGCTCTAAGGTTATGGGCACAAGGTAACCTAGCTTTCTTGAGGATGTCTCCGATTTGATCGGAAAATACAATAAATTGATAATTGGTGTCAAATGTACAGAAATGCCTATTTAAAGAGTGGTAGGCAGTGGTGCATAGTCTGCCAATACGGAGTAGTACCACTACTCACAATTGAACAGACCGTGAAATGACTTAGTCGCGTTTCGGGATCAGCTTGTAAGTTGCCGGTTCCAACTAGGCCGACATAGTGGATGTGACTGCTACTGACAGTTATTAAACTGTAGTAGCAGTTACCGCACTACAGCCTAACATCGACAATGTCATATGTAGAGTCACAATAAATTTAAATCCTGATTTATTTCGAAGTCATAGCCTCTCCGTGTGCGATAGTGAAATGATGGCTTAACTCTTGTATAGGATTTATTTATATGACGTTCAAGTGCAAATATAATTACAGTGTTAGGTTTGTGTTTGATTCAATATATACCTACATTACCCATGGTAATGATCTTGCAATCTAAAAATAAGTCGATATAATGCGATTAAAGTAAAAATAGGACCGGGATCGGCGCCATTTTGTGACGTTTAACTCTCCAACCAACTTCACTTTAGTATGGTGTCTTTTTCACCTTTGAAAGACACCTTTGAATCAGTCAAGTGAAGTTAGTCAACAGCCAGTCCTATTCTTATTCAAATAGCATTATACCAATGTTCTCCTCTGATTCATTGATCGTGGTGCAGAATGGTAAGCATCAAGCGGCGATGAAGGATGCAATACACCGACCAAATTAAGGAGGCAACTACTGTTACCTAATTAATGCAAGTTTCGGTCGCATACACAATTTGATTGATTTCCCTGCAGGGATAGGCAGAGATAATGGAGCGACACTTTCGCTTGAAAGGACATCATTCATTTTGTATGGGGACTTGGGCTTAATTGTATTAACAGTTGCATATACATTTTAAAATAGTATAATGTACGAAGATTACAATATAATTGGAATATATTCTTTATTTTGCATAGTTCACGTGTGTAAATTGATAAACTATAATTATGACAGTTCAAAGCAGAACTGTTAATATGGCGCGTGTCTTTTGACAGACGATACAAAATCCATATCTTATTTTTCAAATAACACAATTTCACAGCAATTAAAAGCAAAATTGTTATTAGTTTTATCAATACAAATATCGAAACAACCATTCATTTATTTTTTCATCGTATTACATTACAAAAGTAGTACATAAAAGCCCAAAATAAATGAAAATAAATTATTTGCTGATTGGTTGGTTACTTGTGAGAATGCCAACGCAATATCACTGTTTTTTGTGGCCATAATGAATTAAGAGAATCGGGGCCTTTGTCTGCCTTTCTTCCACTTTTGAACATACAAATTTATAACGGTACTAGCTGTGCCCGCGGTTTCACCCGCGTAAACTTAGGTTTATAACACAGTCATAAAAAAGAAGGAGGTTCTCAATTCGACTGTATATCCCTTTTTTGTATTTATAACTCGATAACTCATATAAAAAAGACAGACGGAGATAAAAATTAATATAGAAGTTCTAAACAGCTGAACCTATAGTTAATTGAAAATATAGAAAAAAAAATAAAAAATTAAAAGTATCTTATGCTACTTCTAGTACCTCCAAAAATATGTGTACAAAGTTTCATGATGATCGGTTAAGTAGTTGTTGCGTGAAAACGTAACAAATAAACTCACATTTACATTTATAATAATAGTAGGATAAAGTAGGATTGAATGTAATAGGAAAGCGAAATGGTAATGTTTAGAGAAAGAATTACTTAATTATATTTGATACGAGGAAAACACAAAATGTTAAATAAACGCAAGATTAAATTGGCGATTGTTCAGAAATGACTAAGTATTGGTGCCATGACTTATAGGGGCATTGGCAATGATATTGGATAGATACGTCACTTACACGGGTTTACACTTACAGTCAGTGTCATCAACGGACAAATCGAGATCACTTTGATCATGTTCAAAGGCTTTAAATTTTAATAACACGCTCCATTCAATTTCAGAGAGAGACGGCAACTTCGGAACGAGACGAAGGATAAAATTTCACGCAAGATGAAAGCGGGTTATAGTGAAACTACACTGCGGCAGTCAGACTGCGGCAGTTAAATAACATTTTCATAAATTTGAGTTGGCTTAGTTCTTACTTCGTCTTTTACTCCCACATGTCGGGAAAAGCATCCCCGTTCTGTTACCAAATCAGAGGTGGAACTTTTTCTTATTGAGACTGACATCTAATACTAGGCGATTTTAGTTGATCAACTGCAAAATCGTTTGCTATATGATCAGTCTGAATAGAATATCAATCAAGTTAAAGCTATAAATATCGGTTCAACAAACGTTAAAGCCCTTTTAACTTTTATTGATTCGATTGCGCGATAAAGATTGAGCAACAAAAGTCGCCTCGTGAGAACGCCGTATAATCTCGACTTGCCTGATGGCGAGCAAGAAAAAGTCGAAGAGCGCTGACGATTAAAAAAACATATTTAGTATACGATTGCATCCGTCGCCGTCGCTATGCTGGCCAAAGGTGCTTTGTCACGCTTCACATGAAGGTTCCTGGGTTATGTATTTGAAGTATATTTGCACGCTGACTAAAATTTTTCAACATCCCAAAGGTTAGTTGTTAGAAAATGTCTAAAACAGGCATTAAACTCGCCTATGAACCTAATTTAAGTTTATTTTGGTACAATAAAGGATTCAAATAAATAAATAAAAATGTATATAAGATAGAGGTAACATACTCGTATTAGCATTCTAAACTAAAAGGTACAGCGGTACAATATAACTCAAAATTTGGTTCTCTGAGTTTACGGCCTTTTAGTAAACGGTGATTTTACGCCTTTGCCGGGCAGGTCGGTTAACAGACGTAAATAACAGACTTGAACCACTAACAAGCGGTTAGCCACTCGCGGAAACCTAGTGCCTCTACTCTGAGTTGCATAATTCATAATTTTACATCTGCAAGTTTCCTGAAAAGTATTATATGTACAGGTATACTATTATTTTTATTTTATTATAACATTGTTTTTGTTTATTGTGGCTACATATGACAACACCCACTTGATGTTAAGCTGGAAAGCGGATCACTTAAATAACTTAACTTACAGTTATCTGTAAGTTGTTACAAATTAAATTACTTGTAAGTGGCGTAGTAACACCGTTTACTTATTACAAGTATACATACCGCGAAGTGACTAAGTCGCGTGTTAGGATTGGCTTATAACTTTCCGGATCCAAATAACTTTCGGACATAGTGAAGGTGACTTTTTCACGGCTGCCCCATTATGCCGGCCAAAGGTGCTTCTTTACGCTTCGCTTGAAGGATCCAAGGTCATAGGATGGAGAGAACACATGGGCTGGTAAAACATTTTACTTGTCGATTGTTCTACAAAGAAACGACGCACCAAACTTTTTAGTTCGACTGCCGATTCAGTCGACAAAATGCTGACGCTTCCCCCGACCGGGTATTACGGGAGTGAAAAAGTGATTTAACTGTAAGTAGCAGTCACCTTCATACATAGCTACTATTACTCGTATATGCCAAGTCACAAACACTTTTTACAAAAAAATATCAAAACTCTATCCAGCGATATTTTAATTCAAGACTACACAAAACTAAAGTTTTATGTCTTACATACCAATTTCGGTGAAAAACGGAGTATTGGCGGGTAAACTCGAGATAGGAGCATTGAATGTTCACCAAACTCCAGACAGACAAATTAAATGGCGGCGAAAACAAAACGATGTTAAAATTAGAAGCTTTAAACCCCGAGAGGAAGTTGTTTTGATTCAGATTACTCACACAAAAATTGACCATAACGATATGAATATAAAATTGGTAATAAATAAATTATCAGTAATTGTGTTTCCTTGTTTTTTATTGTGGCTCGATATATGATAGCACCACGACTGATGTTAAGCTGTATTGCGGTCCATAAATGGAGGTGATTGCTACTTTAGTTAAATAACTGTAAGTAGCAGTCTCATCCGCTATGCCGGCCTAGTTGGAACTGGCATCTTACAAATTAATCCCGAAACACGACTAAGTCATTTCACGGTCTGTATACTTGTAAGTTGTGGTTTTTGCATATTATATTATTACAGCTCAATCTGCCGATCCAGGCAGCACTAATATTTTAACGTGTACAGACCGTGAAGATACTCAGTCGCGTTTCGGGATCAGATTGAAAGTTTCCAGCTCCAACAAGCCTGGCAAAAACGAATGTGCTACTTGTATTTATTGTACTTGTAGCTTCATCTTAACATCAGACGATGTTAAAATCATATAATAATAAAAATAAATGAGATACGTCAAGTGACAAACTAGGTTAATTATGCATTAAAATAATTGACAACTTTTAATTATTATTGGTAATTATTGAATTATTTACGCATAAGCAAGTGACAAACGTAGCTTGTTTTATAACTCATTTGATAACGATTTAATTGTTGGAATAATTTATGCACAACAATAAGTTTTATTATTATTTCAATCATTTGTGGCATATTCTAATACTCGTAATAATTAATTATTAATTATTAATAAAATAATTGGTAATTATTGTATAAAATTCACTAAAATTGGAAAAGGAAAAATCACGCGTCTCAGAAGAGAAAAAGAGTTCTGTAGAATTCTGTCGACAGTCAAACTAAACGATCGCGTTGTTTTTTTTTATCAAAATCAAATCATTTATTTCGCATAGGCTATTCGACTCAAACACTACCGTGATTTCTGAAAGCCATATGACATGACGGGAAGTAAAAACAAGAAACTCGTCCAATCTACAAGTAGAAGCTTTACTAGTCCATGCCTTCTATTTATCTTATAACCCTGAATCCATCAAGGTTATAAGATAGATCTCTCATAGTGACAGCGACTGAGGCAACCGTAAACTAAGTCGTTATTTTTCAGCTGTCGGCGTCCTTAGACCTCTCCTGACTTAGGTAAGATCGAGGTAAGTCTAGGTAAGATGTTGCGTCAAAGAAAACCGTTGCTAACGTAATTCACGTTGCTAAAATTAGGTTATATTTTCTTCATATAAACAAACATCTGATGATAAAATTACACAAATAAAAACGTTTTACGAAAAGAAAGTCAGTTAGCTGTCAAGAGCTCGATAATAGTACAAATCCTGATGTGAACTAATCTGTTTCTGGGAGTAAAAAATACATTAATAAATTGTTCCTGGAATCGTGCCATTCCGCGTAAAAATAATGTTTAAGACTTCAAAACGCCGGCGTCTAATATCGTGTGTCGGTGGTCCGTAAAATAACGATAAAATTTAGCAAAACAAGTTAGGGTGAAATCCCTATGCTCAATTCTAATCGATGCTTCTCTAATCTTTGCTAATCTCTTATTTCTCACTTCCGATAGGTTTTTGATTATTGTGGTGATTTGGCCGACTGGGCGTGAGCCACCACTGTCTACAACTCTTAATAAAGATATTCAGCAAAATACCTACTTACATATATAGTATACAAAAAACATTCCAGAGATATTACAGTAGCAGATTTTGGCCAATTTGGTAACGGCGACTAAGGCAAACGTATTCAGACTGAGGCAAAACGACCGTCTTGGACGTCCTCTTGCTTAGCATCAGACAAGTAGAAGTTAGATGCCGCGTCTAAATAAAAAATTACAGTAATGAAATGCGATTCTATATATTTTGCAATCAAAAATCCTCTTGCAGCCTGCACTATTAGTAATATTTCTGTTAGCCTAGTACTTGTGACAAAATTGTTGTCAGTTTTTTACGTCTGAGATATTTAATTCGATTCCTGACGTAAAATTGTTGAAACAATGCCAATTGATAAAGTTGTCTAGCCACCTATTACAACAAGCAACCATGAGAATAGGTTCATACTTATACTTGTTTATCTATCTAACAATGTAAATACGAAAGCTTTTTGCTTGAGTGTAGTTTATAGATGTTGATAAGTGAACGTAAGATAGCTAGTTTTAAAAAAATCGACGTAAAGTTAGTGGACCTACTACCAACTTTAAGAAAGGATTATTATTATTAAAAGTAAGCTTACTTTTGTACGAAAAAGTGATACGAAATTGCATAGTAATAATGCTTTAGGACTCTAAGAGACAGTAAATACGCCCTCTGGACTTTTGCCTAAGGGTAAAATAGCCGCTGGCTGTTTTGATTGGGACGATAGTTTGCTCTGACGTTGTCGTCTCGTCGCTCTGCACTCGGGTGAAAGTCCATATGATTTTGATAATAAGCGGTACTTTAACCCATCTTATTTGACATTGGCAGAATAATATTATTGTATTAATACAAACAATACATGCGCATTATTTAAAAGAAAAAACCATTTGATTTAGTGAGTTAAGGCGACCGTGGTGTTGTGGCAGTGCAATGGCTACGTAAGCCGAGTGGCACGGGTTCGAAACCAATCACCGGTGCAATGTATCTTTGATATATGTACTTTGGTTGTCCTCTTTCTATAATACAAGCACTTTAGTAGCTTAGTTTAGAAATGTATAATAAAATAAAATAAAAATTCTAAGGACCTGTCAAAAAGTACACTCTGTAAAGTCTTTACAATTTTAATGACATAAATACGAACAGAAACTGAACTATGATCGAACACAACTTTTTAACTTCACATAATTTACGTAAGTATCGAATTGTATCTCATTAGGTTGTGTATTGTAGAGAGAAAGTGAAATCTGCGCCGTCGATAAGTGAAAGCTAGTTTACTCATTGCCGTTATCTAATTTTGATGCTTCTTAAACAGGTTGGTCGTCTCTGTCACGCCTTGGAAGCGAATTTGAGTTTTTTGCAAGATACGTATTTTTATTCATTGGTAACGTAAAGTCGATTAAAAATGCATAAAATTTGATTTTAACAAAAAAATACTTCTAAAAAACTGTTCTTTTTAATTTTTTTACAATTATGAAAAGTCGCGATCAGAAATGAAACAATTTCTTGGCATTCATGAATTATCCGTGCGGGTGCCGGGTCCATCGCGTGGCAGACGGGAGAATGAAGGCAGCATTCCAGACTTGTGACCGAAATGTAGGTTTCGAGCTTTTTGTGACATGTCAACACTCACCTTCCCTTCCCTCACTATCCCCTCTACCCAGCCAAATATTGTAAGACCCCACCAATGCCAATATTGCCACCAATATTATACTTATTATTATGTATATTATTATGTGTCTTATGTATAGTTTTAATAATAATTAGCAGGGATAAGGATGGTGAAATTTCCCATTGTAGGCCAGCATATTGGATGTAACTTGCAGTAGTAGAAGCCGCCTTCTAACTTAAAATCAGTGCTGTCATATTATGTCGAGCAACAAAAAGAGGTACCTCTCCTTGACTAAAGGCGTCTTATCCCTAATAATAGACAGGTCTAAGAATAATTAAAGTGCAAAGCGAGACCCGCCACGACGCGGTAGTGTATAAAAAATAAATCAGTATTGCGTGGGATAGTCAGTACAGGCGCACAATGAACGAGCACGTGTGCAAGCGTTATGCGTAGGCGCCTGTTCCACTAACATTTTGTAAGACATCAATTTGGGTGACTTAAGACAAAATACAGTATAGTCTGTCTAAGCCGAATAGACGTCTTTCAGTTGCTGGTTAGACACAAAAGGAGGAGCACGCTGAGTAAGTATAGTAGTATAGTTAGAAATATTTGCATTCACACATTTAAATAAACTAATAAAGTGGAGGGGCGCTTCATTTATAGTTAGACAAGCTATATTGAGAATGAAACAACAACAGCTAAGCTATTAAATCAGTTTGACTTACCACGGTAGCTAGGTCGCTTTTCCACGTAGTTTTAAAAGTACAACCAAATATTAAAAATAAATGAGACTAATTTTTTAATTATTAATTTTTAGATAATATTTTAATCTATAGTTAAAATAAAAACTAAAAAAACACGCCTATAATTATGACAATATGAACTACTACTGCGTATACTTTTTTATTGTGACGGTTGACCTGGTGGTAAGCAAGAGGTGTCCAAGAATATCGACTCAGTCACCGTCATTATGCCGACCAAACAAAATTATTTTCACTGAAATTGTTATATTGTCATCGGTTTTTAATACGTATAGAGATTTTCGAATTATTTAGATCTCTAGAAATCGTGATAATTAATTTGGAAGATTCTGTCAAGTTAATAAAAGTTTGTTAATAACAGTTTTTATTATTGTAAATATTGATTTGATTTACACTATTACAAGACATTTATTCTTTAGAGCGTTAAAACAAACAAACAAACAAACAAAAAACTATTTTTCAAGTATAAAATCTTAGTTTGTTTTTATTTTAGACAGCAGTATCATAATGTTAATAGATGCATCATTGTTATTATACTAATTAGGTAAACTTTATGATATATACAATTAAATAACTACATTTGACATTAAGCTGGAGAGTGACGACATCCAACGATGAAGTAAGATGTCGGGAATCTAACGTCACTTAGGGAGAGTCACGTTAGATTCCCGGCTGAGGGAATGATTTGTTATAGCCACAGAACAGAGGAAGATATATATATCTTATAAAGATATTTTGGCCGCACCTTTGTAGGCATTTTAAGATAGTACCTCTTCTATTTTACCACCAGGCAAGTCAAGTTCAGATGAATCACAGAATATAAAGTTAAAAAAAACTTATTAATAAACCAGTTTTTTATTGTGACTCTATATATGACAGCACCCTGTCCACGTTCACGTCCACGAATGAGGGTGACAGCTTCTTACAGTTAAATAACTGTAAGAAACTGTCACTTCCGCTTTCCCGGCAACTTACAAGCTGATCCCGAAACGCGACTAATTTCACGGTCTGTGTTCCGTTGCAGATACAGCGTAGTACCGCGTAGGAAACTCCTCAGTTTTACTTTACTAGTACTATAATTGCCTAAGAGAAAAAAGATAATTTCACTACTTTACTATTATTAAATTCATTGTATGACTATTTATTTACATACATATTCTTTTAATAAAGATTTTAATTAAGTTCATTAAATTAATTTAGAGTTTAGGTTTGGACAAGCTTTGATTTTGGAGAGTCGTAAACAGTTTGTGGTCAGTCAGAGAGTGGGGTAGTACCAATGCCGATATGGGGTAGTACTGGTGGTACTTTTAAGTGTACAATCGCGCATCGGATTCAGCTTGAACGATTCCAGTTCTAACTAGACCGACATAGTGCCGGCAGCTGCTACTTGAACTTATTAAAGAAATTAACAAAGGTTACTACAGATAAAGTTAATTAAATACGCTAACTTTGGTACTGGTTACGAATTTGCGCCGTTCAGGGTCGAGACGATGGGCCCTTGAGGACCTTCAGCTAAGCGCCTGGCCAAGGAGTTGTCCAAGCGGCTGACGTAGAAGTCTGGAGACAGGAAGGCTGGCAATTATTTCTGCCAACGTATTAGCCTTGCTATACAAAGGGAAAATGTTGCCAGTCTCCTTGGGACTATCTCTGATGCGACGTCATTAGATGATATTTTTTTATTTGTAGTTTAGTTATAGTTAATATAACATAAAATAAGGCGACAGTGGTGTAGTGGCAGTGCAAAAGTTACGCAAACCGAGAGCACGGGTTCGAAACCACTCACCGGTTTCAATGTATCTTTGATATAATATGTACTTTGGTTGTCCTGTTTCTATGATACAAGCACTTTAGTAGCTTAGTATAGAAATGTATAATAAAAACAAAACCTTGGAATTTTATCTGGTTCTATATATTATATTATTACGAGTAAATAAATTCGATTTAAATTAGATAGTATAGAGACAAGAATAAGTGGCCAATGACTATGTAAAGAAACGACAGTATAGATCCATTGTCTTCGAATGTAGACCGACACAGCGGCCAATTATCTGTACATGAAAGTGTTGTGTCAGGAGAAAATGCAGTCGCTTGCAACGGTACATCCGACATTTGTATTTGGTTCAACTTATTTGACGTGTCATCGTTATTTTTTATTTATTTATTGTGACTCGACATCTGTCCTCAACCCGCCTAATGGTAAGGAATTGTAAAGGCAAAGAATGTTGACGACTGTAAAAACCGAGTCAGTTCACGGTTGCCTCAGTCGCCGTCACTACGCCGTGCAAAGGTGCTTCTTCACGCATCTATTGAAGGATCCACGGTTATAGGATGAAGAATTAAAGGCAGTCTTTAATTCCAGGTCTGGTCTTTGACAACCAGACCTGGATCAAATATCCTCTTTTAGTACCAACTAGGCCGGCATAGTAGATGCGACTACTACTCTTTATTTAATCATGTCAAGCAAGAGAAGGTCCCAGAACTACAACGACTGATATAACTGTCTTATATTACGGTTCCCACAGTCGTCGTTGCTATGCCGGCCAAACATTTTTTTTTATTGTGACCCGACATTTGGACACGACTTGCCTGATGATAAACAAGAGGAGGTCCAAGAGTGACGACGACTGAAAAAACTAAGTTAGTTCACGGCTGCCCCAGTCGCCGTCACTATGCCGGCCAACCTATGTAAAACACAAAATTAATATAAAATAGAATTTGGCACTTATTGACAAATAACGAAGTGTTTAATAGAATATGTCAGTACGATAACTGGGTCATGTCCATCAATGACATTAAGTGACAGCTCATAGCAGAAAGTCATAGTAGGCCGACCGTTGCTTTTACCACAGTACAAGTAAAAAGAACAGTAGTACATCTCGGCAGTGTCCTTGAAACAACTACCTACGGCACCTCGCTTGGCAAATGTAGTTGTTTACTGGCCTAACGTAAGAAACTCCAAAATGGTTTTAAATTATGTCAAAGCTGAATTTCATCCATCTCCCATCCAATTTTATTTTTTTGAGTGTATGGATGTATTCCCTGCAGATATTTCCGCGTGACGTGGGTAGGGTAATCTATGAGAAAATTGGAATTGAAACTCAAGTATAAAGCCTGACTCTGGAAACAACGAATGTGAGGTGCTCGAGGCCTCCTCTTGCGGATACCCTTATGTTTAGAAGACTCTTTTGGGTAAAATTCTTGGAGTGTGGGGGGTCCTTTTGTTGACTTTTTTATACCACATAGTATTCCAATTAAATATTTAAAACTTATTCATATAAGAATTATCATGATCTGGTATTTTCTCAGTTTTTCGCGAACATTAATTAATGAATTAAACAAATTTTATGCGGCTTACTATCGCGTTTATTTTTGGTTATTGATTTTAGATTTTTTTATTATTCTGGCGTTACGAGAGCTTTGCAGCCATCGTGGTCACGGAGAGACTCAACGCGATAGTAAGCCGCGTAATAAAGTTTATTGTCGATAAAAAAAATCTATTCTATTCAGACACCTATTAAAACATAGCTGTCGAAAAAACTCCGAAAATATGTACAAACTTATTTTAGGAAGTTATTTCGGCTTAAGTTACGCCTAACTCACAACGTATTCTACCAAATACTTGATAAGGGCCACAATGTGACAAATATCTTTTAATGATAAATATTCGTTTATTTTGTAAAAGGAAAAGTTAACTTGGGTTATTCCCTTGTACGACATATTTCCTTGACATTAAAGATTAAAAGTGTCTTTGTTTAAATCTAAATGTTTAGCCCTGCTATTTGTCATCCCCCCCCCCCATAAATATAGATCCTTCCTCTGCCGGCATAGTGACCTTAAATTAATTTGGTTTCTTCAGTCCCCAGTGGTCTCTTGGACTTAATTTAATAAATTCAGGTTTTAAGAAAATTCAAAAATATTTTAATAGGTAACAACCTGTGTTACATTGTTCTTTTCTAGCATTATAGTTGTTTTATGAGGTAAAATGAGATAGATACACAGGTGAGCAATAAATGAATGCTCGCTGCGTCCTTTGTTTACAAACCGATCTCAACGATTACTTTCCTAATTTGGTTCTTACGGTACATTTTGTAGTCAATATTAAATTTATCATAACTTTGACTAAAGTCCCCAAAAAAAAAAAACAGAATAAAAAAAAAAAAAAAAAAATTTATCATTTTACATCTTTGTTTATTAGTAACTTTATATCTGATTTCAACTATAATTAGATTTTATAATTTTATAGTTATGCTAACGGACCAAACAGACGTCCTGCCAGAAAGTAAAAAAAACGATTGCATCACCATATACCGGACCGGGTCGAATTGTGAATCTAAACCAGTGTTTCCCAACGTGGGGGCAATTCGATAGTTAAGGGGGCAATTTAAAAATGGACTCGACACGACTTCAACCTTTCGCTTTGGGTTATTTAAATGCAATGCTAAATATCGTTAACAAATTTAACAAAAAAGGCAAATTCTTAAAAAATGCCGTAATCATTTATATTTTTAAGGAAACAAAACAATTATTAAAGGTTAAGAATTATGCACGGGGAGCATACAAATTAAGGTGGGGCATGGCCTAAAAAGGTTGGGACACACTGATCTAAACCGTTTTCCGTAAAGGAGTTTAGTTATAAAAATAAGGATAAAAACTTGAAGACTATGCGTTAGAAATAACAGACACGTTAGAAGTCTATTTTTTTGCTTAGATTTTAGCTGACAATTTTAACACTTAATGAATAATTATAATTAATAGCAGTGTGCAGTTTGGAATGACAGGCCGAAATTACATAATATTAAATGCAAAATTTGTGTGTTATTTAATTAGTAATAGTCGTGGAATTGCTATCCAATAACCAATTTAAAGGTTATCGAGAGTAGCCGAGTAATTTAAAGCAGTAAAACTTGTTTCTTTGTGTTCACTCAAAGACCATTTTGAAGTTTTAGTAGACTACTTCTGCCGCTTTGCTAAAACCAACATCACCCTCATCTAAAACCGCGTTCTCACGAGGCGATTTGAGTTGATCAACTGCGAAATCGTTCGAGAATTGAACCGTCTGAACAGACTTTCAACCAAATTGAAGCAATTAATATATATAATTTTTGTTAAACGACAAATATTGATCAACTAAAATCGCCCGGTGAGAACGCGGTATAATGATAAAGTACTGACGTGTTTCAACTTCATATTAATACCAATGTTTTAAGATTGGTATTAAGGCAGGCCCAGGAGGGTGTTTTCCGATCAAATCGGAGACATCCTAAAGAAAGCTAGGTTGCCTAGTGCCCATAACCTTAGAGCTTGTATGAAGAGAATTGTGGATGTGAGGGAGTTGGAGTGTTGTCGGGATCGTGGCAAGTAGTGCTCCATTGTCTCTGCCTATTCCCGTGAGAAAGGCGTGACTATTTGATTTATTGATTTAAGATTGAACATTATTAATAAATAAGGGAGTAAACACGTTTGCCCTTAGTTTATCTTTCCGTACGAATCGAATTCATCAATTTTTTTTCTTCAAATAAATTATATTATAGTAGATTGACGAAAGGAATTTATAAATCTGATGTGGATGGATGCGTTAAACAAGGCAGGCCCAGGAGAATGTTTTCCGACCAAATCGGAGACATCCTCAAGAAAGCCAGGTTGCCTAGTGCCCATAACTACAGAGCCTATATAAAGAGAATTGTGGATGTGAAGGAGGCAAGGGAGTTATGTAAGAATCCCTGTGGGAAAAAGGCGTGACAATTTGATTGATTGATTGATAATTATATATAGTTCATGAAAAAATAGAAAATATATAAAATGTCCATTAGCAAAACATCAAATGGTGCTGAAAATGAGGGCAAACACAGACGCTCTATTTACATTGCCAATGAAAAAATTGGCATAAAGCCCAATTGTATAATGTACGTATATAAACAGTAATAAAAATCTGAACATTTTGTTAATAAAATTTAAATGTACCTGATTATATAAATCAACCTTTTTGCTCTCCGCACAACCTAAAGTAAAGGTTGACTGGTAAGGAAGCTTCAAGTATACAATTTGTTATTAATTTTTTTTTCTTTTATTGTGACTCGACATTTGATCTCGACCCGCCTGATAATAAGCAGAAGGAGGTCCAAGAGTGACGACGACTAAAACAACCGAGTTAGTTCCCGGCTATCTCAGGCGCCGTCATTATGTCATCCGCCGCTTCGCTTGAAGGATCCAAGGTCATAATAAACGTAAATAAACCAAATAAATATTAAATTAAACGTCCACACTATGTTTACATTTTTTTTTAATTCGAACGTATCCCGAATTTTTATTTATTTATTTTATTTACATAATAAAAGAAAATTCATAAATCCAATTCAAATTGTACTGCAAATTGTTTGTTTAGGTCAAAACATTTTCAGAGTCGTTATAATTTTAAACTCGAAAAAACGGAAACGAAAAAGCGACAGTAAAAAGAGACAAATACATTATTCTATAGGTTTTATTATAATATGTATTATAAATATTTATAATTGTCGCCGTCACTATTCCGGTCTAAATAGCCGTATTACGAGTATAAAATAGTATAAAGTAGTATAAAATCACCGACCTGATTGTAAAGCGACGATATTTTCATATAGTCTTCCAGATAAGCTTTGCGTGCTTTCTTTCTATCTGTTGTTAGAGCGTTAAGCCTGTCCAAAGCTTTCGACTCTAAAACTTCATTAGCTTTTATTTGTCGGCTTGTGTTCTCCCATTCTTCTGTCATTGCACGCCATGCCGATGCGATAATGCTACCTGTAAAATTATTATTATTTTAAGAATAGTTCGGCATACTGGGCAGGAAAGGGAAAACCGTAAAGTGACCTAGTTGCGTTTGGGATCAGCTTGTAAGTTGCCGGTCAATGCGACCGCAATTTGGAGTTATTTAACTGTAGTTGCAGTAGCCTGAATCATGAACCGCACTCGAAGCCTAATATCAGGCAGGGTGCTGGCGTGGGGGTTTGACGACAAGCGTGGCCCAGTTTACAGTTAGTACACCAGTTTGTTACGCGTAAAGTACCGGGTTCGATTCCCGGTCAGAACAAATATTTTTTTCCATAACATTTATTTGTAATGTTTAATAATTATATTAAAATACATCATTTATTTTATGTATTACTTTTGTAATGTCGAATGATGAAAAAATATATAAATGGTAGTTTCGATACTTGTGTTGATAAATCTAATAAAAATTTTTGCTTTTAATTGCTGTGTAATTAGGTCATTTGGAAAATAAGATATGGATTTCGTCTGTCAATCACAAAAATACGCATAATAAAAGTTCTGCTTTGAACTTTCATAATATTGATCATTTTACACACCTAAACTGCAAAATAAAGGATATATTCCAATTACATTGTAATTTTCGTACATTAAACTATTTTAAAATGTATATGCAACTGTTAATACATTTTAGCCCAAGTCCCCATACAAATCCTTTGCATGTATTTGTTTTTAAAAAAGGCGTATATTTTCTCCGGGTCTGGTTATCAGAGATACGTGAAGAAGCACCTTTGGCCGGCATAGTGACGGTGATTGAGGCAACCGTGTACTGAGTCAGTTTTTTGCTTGTAAACTCATTGCCTACCTATTCATTGAATACTTTCACTTATGAATGAATAGCGAAATATAGAACGTGAATTCAATCGTATGTCAAACCTGTATTTACGTTATAATTTTATAAAAAAAACGGTCGCAATCACTATATTTTATTTTTACATTTTATTATGACTATACGACAGCACCTCGCCGATGTTAAGCTGAAGTGCGGTCCATGAATGGAGGAAACTGAAGTTAATTAACGACTATACTGGCCTAGTTGAAACTGGCATTTTTAAGCTGAAACGCAACTGAGTCACTACATGGTATATGGTACTACACCAGAACGGCAGTCTGGGCAAATGATTACCAATTATATTATCTGTCTACCATTATTATTTTTTATTTCAATGTGACACGACATCTGACCTCGACCCGCCTGATGATAAACAAGAGGAGGTCCAAGAGTGACGACGACTGAAAAAAAACGAGTAGTTCACGGTTGCCTCAGTCGCCGTCACTATGCCGGCCAAAGTAATTATAATTTATAATATCTACTCGTTCGTAACTTATTAGCAAAAGAAATAATTATTTTTTGGTTTTAGTTTATCAATCGTAGTTACTTGGACTTATTACATTTAGAAAAATAAAACTACAAATTTAGGTGGGCTACCATGACATAACATATTAGGCTGTATGACATAAAACTCCTTTGCCTTTAATTATACGAAAAATAAAAAAACTTTATTGTTTACGTTCCTTCTAACAATACGCTGCATAAGTGTTTATCGACCCTGTTTTCTGTATTAGAACGTTAATATATTTTACAACCAAATTAAATATAAATAACTAAATACCTACTAATAAATTAAGGAAAATAATTACTCGTTCTGCCATCCCTTATGATAAACAAAGTAACTATACAAGGAAAATTTCGATCCAATAAGAATAATATTAGAAATATATACCATTTAATTCTTCACTTTTGTCTATCTTCTGTCCCTGCGTGGCTGCTGCAGATAAGGCGAGAGCATACTCCCTATCGCTCTTCATTTTAGCTTGTAAACTTCTTTTCATTGTCTCAATAAGGCGTATTTCGGCATCCAAACGAGCGGAAAGCGCATCATGAGCAGCTCTACCTGACACAGCTGACACAAAAACCATTTTGTACAAATCACTTCAAAATAACAACTTAATAAACACCCCACATCTCAAAATCACAACACTACACACTATCATAAAACAAAACACAACGATTTACGAAATACTTTTTTAAAAATAAAACGGGTAGTTCTACAAAAAGTTAAAAGAAATGTCAATAAAAACATGGAACACTAATACCGCGGGATACATGATGCGTTCATTTATTTAATTTGTGTAATTGTCGTTGGAATTCGAACGTCAACAAAAAAATCGGTTAAGTTAAAAATCGAGCGACACGTCTGGCGAACGGCATCGACGCGACGCATATGAAATGGATGCTACTGTGGGCCTGATTTGTTAGCCCGTCTATGACGGTTTGTCTGTTCGTTTGTGCAGCATTTTTAAAGTCCACGCGTATTTATTTTAATTAAAATATCACCTATTTAGAATATCAAAGATGTGACCTATCTAGGATTTTATTTCCGTCATGAATTGATGCAGATTACTCATACCTACGCCATGATGTCCTACTTTCTTGCTCATACGAGATAAATATGGTTGTTATTACTTATGTAAACAATTGTTGCAACAAAGGTATTTAAATTATTTAGTATAAATGATGGTGATAATATATTAGCTGTAAAAGATTAACAGGATAATATTATTTATACAATTTCCTTCAAACCTTAATACTGTAAATAGGTAAAAACTCTACGAATCTGTTTCCAGAAGAATTAATTTCTCTTATTCATTTATTTGACACTTTATCAAATCCTCAAGAAAGCTTGGTTGACTGGTGTCCATAACCGTAGAGCTTGTATGAAGGGAATAGTGGATGTGACGAATGAATGTGAATGAATAGTGGGTGCGAGAGTTATGACAAGAGGCGCTTCACTTGTCCTACCTATCCCTGTTGAAAAGATGTGCGTCCATTTGATTTCATGAAGACTCCCCATGATGAGAGTCTTATAGATTGACAGTCTAGAGAAAATACGTATAACATGAAAGAATTAAATATAATTAGAATATTTGAATATACAAAGAATGTATAAAGAAATTATTATTTAATCTATATCAAGGAGAGTTTGAGCAAGCTAATGTCAAAATGATATTAGTTGTAATGGGGCGTTCTCACGAGGCGATTTGAGTTGATCAACTGCGAAATCGTTCGAGATTTGAACCGTCTGAACAGACTTTCAACCAAATTGAAGCTACAAATATCTATTCAACAAAAGTTAAAGACTTTTCAACTTTTGTTGACTCAACTGTCATTAATTTTTTCTTTCTTCTTGTTTATGGCTTTAGTATTTAACTTGCCAGTGTCAAAGTAAAAAAATATAATAACATAAACCATATTATGGTTTAATGTTAAAACATTGTCAAGTAAATATGAAGATGAAGATAAACCACGCGAGTAATTCATCGAATGATGACAATGATCGGCGCGAATGTGTATTGTTTTCCTCCGTTTCACCAGTTTTTTGTTTTTATAAATTATGGAATCCACGAAAAAAATGCTAAACCATCACAAATAAGCAATATACACTTCCTAATTTCTTCATTATCCGCCATTTCGGTCATGAATATTAAGTCGATTATTAGAGATTGTATTTGTAAATAGTCTAGGTTTAGTTTATAATAGGAATGGCATCGCCATTTTATGTGCGTGATTCCCCTAATAAAATTGATTAAAAAAAAAGAGTCGATTATTATTGAATCGTGAGAACGCTACCGTCAATATCTGCTTTCGAATTTTTGTTAAACGACAAATATTGATCAACTGAAATCGCCCGGTGAGAACGCGGTGTAAGATAAGTAACACGTTTTTGATTTGTTTTCAATAACTCGAACCATTATACTGTCAATTCTATGTTTATAGCAAATAGTTTTTAATTGCATATATTTTTATAACTACTCAGTTAAAAAAGGATATGACTAGTAGGAATTACATTATCCTTTAATTCAATAGAATTGAGATCCAAACGCAATGCGTTTTGTAAATGGCACCACCAGCGACACGAGGGTTTTTAGAATTGTCTTGAGTTTACCATATACCATGAGTTTAGAACAGAGTTTATTGATAGTTTTCGACATGCGACGCTTTCTCATTTTTTTAATGATGGGTCCTTGGGTAAATATTATATGCCGCTGTTTATTGCTACCAGGAACAGCAGGATGAGACATTTTTATAGTAAGTTATGTCCGTTATATTGACGATGCGCCCTCTATCGCGAACAATTGGTAGTTTGCATCCCCATTCAGCACCTAAAAATATTACAAAAGATCATTTGTACAAAAAATTACACGATTTTGGTGTGTTTTCAATAAACTTATTTTGTCAAATCATTAGACTGGCAAATCAAAGTTAATAACAGTACAACAACAGTTCTAATAATAGTAGTGGGAACAAAGAATTTGGAAAGAATAGAATCTGTGCTAAAATAAGAACTAATTCATTGTTATTTGTCTCATTTTTATTATGTTTATACCACGTGTAAAAGAAAGAGACAACTACTTGTACTTCAATTCCTTCATTTCTTGTAATTTATAATTATGTAAATTTGTAATTCTTGTAATTTTGGTTGACTTTTAATACTGCTTAATTAAAAGTCACGTGGTAGTAAGCGTAACGGTATAATTGTTCCGTCATCCTTTTTTGAAGTATTATAATGTCATTTGTTAATCTGTCAAATGATCATCAAAACCTTCTGAATTACGAATGTAAAAATGTATATTCATCCCCTTCTGACTGCTTTTTAATGCCATAAGTGAAAATAGTATTAACGATTGTATTTTGTCGCTATTTAAGGGTTCCTTCTGTTTTTTAAGTCCAAATTCTTTGAGTGGGAATCACATGTGGGAATAAATTGTAAATGCTAATCCCCTACTTAATAGAATACAGTACCAAAAATATTTCGTAACGCAAAAATAACATTGCCATCTAAAAAAATCCGTTATTTTAAATTCAAAAATAAAGCCTCAGATAATTAACACATTGTTTATTCTCTAACAAATATAATTAGCAATAATACCTCATTTATTAAATACTATTTAAATTCATTTAAACTAATGACTTTACCTAACAAATATCAGAGTCAATAAAATATGGGTTTCTGAATTCCATCATTGTCATTTCGAGCGAGTTGGTAACACCGGCTACCAGCCTTGTAATATGGCCGCTGCAGGTTAGTTCTTTAAATTTTACGCTGTGATAATTTAAATTATATTAGCTAATTAATTTTAATATCATATCTTTTCAACGGTTTGTTTTAATACTTATTAGTTGTCATATTTGCATGCAATACATATTATTTGATTTAATATTACCTAATAATGCTAACGTGTCATCTTTTCACCTTTGCGGACGTTTAGATTTACCGCGTGGCCACATTTCTCAACTTTTAACTTTAGATTTAACTTTTATATTTTGTTGCATCTACATATTTTACATGATTTATTGATCAGGTATTATGTTTCGCATCCGCTAAAGTAGTTTGTGTGTTAATTTTCTGTAAATTGTCTCATATCCTGACCAAGCTCAAATAACCGCTTTTTGAAACAAGAGTAGGTCGTTCACAGATATGCGTCACCAAAATTAGCTTAAATCGTTATGCATATAATTACAATTGTTTCGCATTTTACAGGCAAGAAAGGGAAAAAGGCAAAATGGAAGCCTATCAGCATAACAGAATTCATAGCAGAGCCTACAAATCTGCCGGCGTCACAGAATTGGGCGGACTCCGTAGATGATGAACGTACGTTTTTTTATTAATATGTATACACTTACTAATGTACTATTGATAACAACCCAATGATGATAATACAGTGGTTGGCAAGCTTCAATCTCGTAATACGGGGAGCCCATACAGTGCTATATGCACTTACTTCACACCGGGAAGGTCAAGGTAGTTTCTTTGTAAGATGCTATCCAGCTCTTAGCCGGGCCCTTCATAATGACTGGCCAAGGGGACCAGACACTCATTGTGCAATGCTTAGTCTGTGACTCCAACCATTGGAAGAGACATAGGCTTGTATTCTTTGAAACCCTTTGGTGAAAAGTATGGTAGATCAATTTACGAGGCGATTTATCGTAACCAAATTCGACCTAGTCAGATGCTGGCCAACGCCCTTACTGTACTGAGGGTTTTTAATGCTTTTAATGAGGATTAAAATATAATTTCAATATTACTTAGTGACGCTTGTGTGTGTTATTCTAGAATCATTTGAATATGGGTCGTCACGCTCGAGAGCACCAGTGGTGCTTCCGTCAGCATCTAGGGCTGCAAGGGGTGGCATGGCTGTGGATGAGGAGAGCATACCAACAAAACCACCATATGTTGCTTACATCACAAATCTGCCATATGATGTCGACGATGGAGCAATCAGGGAATTATTTGATGGACTTAAGGTTAGTTTTCATAAATAATTTTCTTATTTATTACATTAAAGCTTATTTTTTAACTACCAAAGTGCTTGTGTCAAAGACACAGGACAACCAAAGTACATTATTGATGATACATTGGTACTAGTAAGTGATTTTGAACCCGTGCTCTTAGATTGTGTAACCTTTGCACTACCGCTATGCCATGGTTGCCTTGTGTCATCAGATTAATGACATATTAACAGAATCATCAAAATGTGCTCTCATGTGGCTTTTAGTTTTTTTTTTAGCCAGCATGGTAATTAAGCCATACAATACAATAGCTTTGTCCGCCTTCAGCGCTCTTAGACCTTCCCCTCGCGGCAATCAGGCATAGTGAAATCAAAAATTATATTCAAAGTTTAATTTGACAACTCATTGAGGTCCCTAATAAAGTAGGAAGACATGCGGTTAATTGTACAAGCGTAATCACCACTTTCATGTAACATGTTCAAGCAATTAATAGTTTCTCTTTGTCATATTTTTAATTAGTCAGATGTTGTTTTTGTGACACATCTGGCCTCGACCCGCCTGATAAGCAAGAGGAGGTCTAAGAGTGATGATGACTAAAAATCCGGTTTCATGGCTGCCTCAGTCGCCGTCACTATGCCGGCCAAAGGTGCTTCATCACGCATTCTTGAAGGATCCAAGGTCATAGGATGGAAAGAACACATGGGCTGGCAAAGCATTCCCAATTGTCAATTGTTCTACAAAAAAAGATGCACCATACTTTTTAGTTTGACTGCCGACTGTTTTTCATCTATTTTTGTATAAGTTTTTTGAACATTAGTTATTTTTGTGGTGTGGCGGCTTATAGGCAACCGCCTTTGTTGCCTATGCTTAAATCCGGCACTGATTACCAGCGGGGTTAGGTTGGCAAGTTAAAACGAATATTGTCACTCGGCAGCGAATGTCAAAATAATAAAAGCTAAGCTAAATCCAATAAAACGAGACAATTAATCGTTGTGACAAATATCGTCTGTGCGACGACACGTTTTATCATTATCATCAATAGTCTTATTTTAGTAGATTTAGCCGATAATCGTTTTAACTTTCTCAACCTAACGCAGCTTTTGGTTAAAATTGAGTGAAAACACTTGTTACCCACAGCAGTGATTGTGTCATGACGTCACGACAGGATGACGTCATATTGACCAGAAATGTGCAGTGATATTATATGCTACAGCCACACTATGCTCTTCGCGCTGCTCCTCGTGCTGCCGAGAATATTTCCCTAACAACCACACACTCCCCTAATCGCTATGTTCATCGCATTGCACCGATGGACGAAAACATTGTAACTTTGACTCGCACTAAAAAATGGATCGCCGGGCATGACGAGCAGCATGACGAATAACACAGCTACACTATGTCTCTGCCCATTTCTCTCGCCACTCGTCGAGTGTATGGCCGTAGGGTTACGTAATTGATTTCTTGTTGGTGGTAGGTGTGTTTAGTTTTGGCTCGAATGTGGTCCTTGCCTTTTTATTGGTAAGCGAGAAGAGGTCCAAGAGTGCCAGTGACAAAAAAAGAATTGGTCCACAGTTGGCGTCACTATGCTGGCTCATCACTTTATTCAGTCTTGCACTATGGTTTATGCCATATAAGGTGATCCACAAGCATTTTAAACTTTTAATGACACATGTGGCACATTGGTTGTTAGCTTGCCAGTTTTTTGCGTTAAGTCGGTTCGATTCCCTTTGGAAAAGCATTGTTTTATAGCTTTTATTAGTAGAGGATATTTTCCCTGCTTCTGATTGTTTGAGAGTTGTAGGCAGTGGTGCCGAGTCTGCCATTCCAGGGTGATACCACTCACAAGTGACTGTCGCATTTTAGGATCTGCTTGTATGTTGCTAGTTTAACTGGTTTAACAGTTATACAACTGTAGTAGCAGTCATCTATTCATAAATCACATTCCAACATGTGGCGAGGGTGTGGGCTCATTTCAGCACTTGAGTCCTCTGTGGTTTCTTTGAGCTTTCTTCAACGGTTCTCCTTTAGGAAGATCCTTCTCGTTCCTGCAGACCTCCGGAAGTGTCCTCGCGTTGCCAAGGAACTTCTGTCTCACTTCAGCCACAATACTGCAACATAAAAGCACATGCATTGCTGTCTCCCCCTTTTTCAGGCAGCCCCTACAAAAGGGGCTATATGAAATGTTGAGGTTGTAAAGGTGCTTGTTAAAAGCACAATGTCCCATTATGGCACCTACCGTAATGCAGAACTTAGCTCTGCTAAGATTTAGCCATCTTTTGGTCAGACGTCTATCCATATGAGGAAGAGCTTCCTGGGATTGTCTGTTGTCTGCTACCATGCACTTTTATTCAGGATACTTATTCTTTAGCGCAGGAACTGGAAAGGTAGGTATTATAGGCCCCGGTCCAATCAGCTGAGAGCCGCGTCGTTGCCCAGCGATCCACTATGCGGTGTTGTCATATGTCTAGCCCTAATAAATAAACTTAAAGCAAATACCAAGAATTAAGAAGAACTGAAATTTTAAATATATTTTTTCTTTAACAGATTTCTAACCTGAGGTTACCCCGTGAGGGTGATCGTCTCAAAGGATATGGTTATGTAGATTTTGAAGAGAGAAATGGCCTTATTAATGCACTGAATATATCAGATTTGGTACGTATGTTTTTGTAACTCTATCTACAAGTTTTATTTTAGTTTTTTATTGAGATTTGATGTCCGACCTTGACTTACCTGATGGTAAGTCGAGCAAGGGGACATTCATGAGCGTTGACGACTGCAAACTGCAAAAACATTTAATATGTTGGCCGATTTGCAATAATAAGCTACTAAACATAGTAACGGGACAACCAAAATACATTATAACAATAAAAAATAATTAGATACAATCAATAGTAAAGTTTAAACAAATAAATAAAGAAATTGCAGCTACCACTATTTAAAAAAAAAAAATTAAAGTTAAAACCGAAATTGGAAAAGTTGACATAGTAAAATATTCCCCTAGGTGCTTTTTCTCACTTTAATGCCCGTAATGCCCATACATTTCGCCGCTGGTTACCCAGCAACCCGAATTTGTGAAAAGGCACATGCAAGGAGCAAATCAAAATGCTAAATACTCAATGCCACGATCCTGACACAACTTTCTTGCTTCCCTTACATCCACAGTCCTTTTCATACAAGCTCTACCGCTATGGACACTAAGCAACCCACTCATCTGTTCCATGTGCCCAAACCATTGAAGCATTATTTTCTGCAAGTCATTTAAATTAAATTTAAACGACTTGCGCATTTCAATTTAAAAAACTAAGCAACATGGTCAGTCGTTTCCAGCGTTCATGGCCCTCCACTATTGCTTACCATTCTAGCTAGCAAGATATTTGGATTCTTAATATTTGATATTAGGGATAGAAAAAAAACCTAATGGGCAGTAATGGTCAGTGTTCTTCTCTTATTTGGATACACCATATGAGTGCTTGTCACTCACATTGTATTCAAGAAGGTCTGAGTAAAGGAACGCTTTTTTAATAAGGAAGATTAAGATTAGAGAAAGAAAAATACCCAATGATGATTAGTGGGTAGAAGTGGGCAGTGTTAACCTCGTACTTGGGTACTCCAAACGGGTGCTCGTCACTCGCTTCCTACCCGGGAAGATCCGAGTAAAGGTCATTAATTGTTCGAAAGGAACGCTCACTTAATAGGAAGATGAAGATACCAGAAAAAGAATAACACTCAGTCTGTGATACCAACTCGGTGGAGACGGAGGTGTTGTTCTGTTGAAAGTTTTTATGACTGGCAATTTTAGAGCGATTTACGAGGTGGCTACATGCCATTACTAAATTCGGAACACACTTTCACTGGCCACTTTTTTACCTATCTGAGGGTATTTTTTTTAGAAATCTTATTACACATAAATTAAGTATTTGAAGTCAGTGTAATAACTCTAATAACTGGTTTTAATCTTTTGCCTTTCAGACAATAAGTGGACGAAGAATTAGGATAGACGTTGTTACCCCTGACAATGACCGGCGTATGGGAAACAGAGGACGCCCGGATAGGGACAGGTAAGGATTGCGCACAAAGACAATTAATAGGGTGACCCAAAATTAAAACGAAATGGAGTCGTAACGCGAAGATCTTTTGTTCACAAGGGTTAAGCTCAGTAGTAGATGGCAATGTGATGGAGTAGCCAAACTCCATTGTCTGGGTAATTATGATCTGGTCCTCTGAAATGCCTATGTGCCGATGAATACAAGTATTAGTCACACATCCACTATGCCAGCCTGTATTTTTTTTTTTAGTTATATTTTTTTGTTCATTTATTAACAGGCTATGCCCATGCAGTGGGAGTCAGCCGCCCGGGGCGAAAAAAAAATTTGCCGCCCCCTTTTTTAGGAATTGCAATCATAGGTACTACAAAAATATTAATTTCAGGTTCAAATTTTAAAGATTTATTATAGTTCTTTAAAATTTTGCCGCCCCCTAAATGTACTGCCCGGGGCGGGCCGTCCCCTCCGCCCCCGCCACGCTACGCCACTGTGCCCATGCTAATAAATTATTTCATCATTATCATCAGCCAGAAGGCGTCCACTGCTGAACATAGGCCTCCCCCTTAGAGCGATGTTAATATAAAAATAATTTTATTCTAAAGTATTTTCTTATTTATAAAGCAGAGAATATGATCCGGAGCGTACAATGGGCGATTGGAGGTCGGGCCCACGTGCTGCACCAGAACCACAGGCTCGACCCAGCAGGCCCATGGATAGGGAAAATATGCGAGAGAGAGAAAGAGAACGTAAGTTTAATGATTATATTATTCTTTTTCTATCAATTTTTATTAAGGTTATTTTTTGTTAATCGTTATCATAACTCCAGCCGGCATGCTATGATGGTCGTATTGACGTTTAACATGCTCATGAAGTTTCGTATAAATTAATAATTATGTATGAAGGAACAATTGTTGTTCTTTATTGTCACTATATTACGTTTAAAACATCTGCTCCCTTAAACGTAATTATTGAATTATACAAAACTTCATGAGCAGGTCAAGACGGCCATCATAGCATGCTGCTGGTATAACACTATCGCTTGACTGAGGTTACTGGAGTTGTGTGGTTGTGGTGACATTTGAACGAAAACACACCTCTCCCGCACCCCTCAACTATCGCAGGAATCTAATCAGTTGAGCTCTAGCAGTGCGATTTAAAAGCAACCGCCCGATGATTATAATAAGGTGTAGTGGTCAGTGTTAATCTCGTACGTGGGGTAACCATGCAGAGTGCTCGTCACTCACACAGCCCCGGGAAGGTCTGAGTAAAGGTCTAAGTTGAATATGTGTACGCTCTAGCAGGGCGCTCCCCTGACAAGGGAGGTGGGAGACCCAGCAATTTTAGTATAACATCTATTCTGTGATACCAGACTTGGTGGAGATGTAGGTGTTGTCCTGTTGGAATCTGCCATGACCAGCTATTTTAGCATGATCCACGAGGTGGCTGATGCCCATAACTCAATTCAGACTACTCTTCCACTGACCAATACACCCAATGAGGGCTTATAACATTCTTTGAATTATTTCAATATAATTTTGAATAGAAACTATGTTCACTGTTGTTTTGTATTATATACAGCAAGCACAGAGACCCGCCCTGGTGCTTGGAGGGACGGTGATCGTCCAGCAGCTGAGCCGGCTAGAACTCCTTATGGAGGTCGTGATTCATTTGGCAGGGATCGACATGAAGATAGGTAAATATATTTTCTAGTTTCTTTTTAGATAGTTTTAATTTTATTTTTTATTTACATTTTTATATTAAGCTACTAAAGTGTTTGTATTATAGAAACAGGATGACCCAATGTATTATATATAAAAAATACATGCTTTCGGTGCCCATAACCTTAGAGCTTGTATGACGAGAAATGTGGATATGAAAAAGGCGAGGGAGTTGTTTCAGGATCGTGTCAAGTGGCGCTCCATTGTCTGCCTATCCCCGTAGGATAAAGGCGTGACAATTTGATTGCTTTCGGTAATTGCACTGCCACTACAACATGATTGTGGGGCTTACTTTTGTGGTTTTTGATTTTGCAATTTTTTATTATTATTCCGACGTTTCAAGAGCTTTGCAGCCATCGTGGGCACGGAGAATATAGTAAGCTGCATTAAATTTGTTTAATTCATTAAGCTCGAGAGCACGAATTTGAAACCACCCACCGGTATCAATGTATCTTTGATATATGTACTTTGGTTGTCCTGTTTCTATGACTTTAGTAGATTAGTATAGAAATGTAAATAAGAAAATACTAGGTAGGTACTATCGCTTTTAAGTATACAAATCGTCAAGTGACTCAATCGCATTTAGGGATCGGCCGTTGCCGATTTCGACTAGGCAGGCAGTTCTAACATTCGCCTCCAACTTAAAATCAGACTGTTTAATGTATTAAACAAATTTTATGCGGCTTACTATCGCGTTTATTTTGGTTTTGATTGATGATCATAGACAGTAAGCCGCATAAAATTTGTTTAATTCATTAATCAATGTTCGCGCAAATCTAAGAAAATATTATCAGAATATATGTTTAGTTTATTGTAGGGCTTTACATAAAAATAAAACGAGTTGGGCCACGCCCGTTCTAAGGAGGGCGCCGGATGGAGGGTTAAAATTCAAATTGTTTTCTTGCTTTGACAGAGGAGGTGAGCGTGGTTACGGCCGTGATGGTGATCGTGGCTACGGTGGCAGGGATGGATTTAGAGCTGCAGATAATAGATATAAGTAAGTTAAAAAAAAACTTTTTTTCAGGCGTCGGCACTACCATCAGACAAGTCGAGGTCAGATGTCGAGTCCCAACATTAATAAAAAAACAAATTCTATCCAGCTTGTTAGTCATTGCCAGATTAAAAATTAAAATCTATATTTGCTAGGGGACATTTATTACAGTCTAATACAGTGTTTCCCAACCTTTTTTAAGCCATGCCCCCCTCTCCCCCACCTTAACATTTCAAAAAAAATTATGACCCTCATACATAATTTTTAACCTTTAATAAAATAATTTCTAACAAAAAAAACCGACTTCAAACAGTAAACTAAAAAGCAAAAAAAAATTTCTTCGCACAAAGTAATACGTATTTTCATTTAGTTAAATCGAAATGATTAAATAATTACTTTATAATTTTAAAGTCGGTGCCAACTAAAACAATAACTGTGTATAGATATTATGAATCTTTCTAACAACTGACTATAATATTAGTAGGTAATTATCACGAAATATCTGATTTTTTATAATTTAATACGTTCATGCTATTATTATAAGTATTAGATAGTTATTCATATTTAAATGTCATTGGATTCCATTTTGAGTATTTCATTTTAGTAAATTCTTTTGTTTTATTCAACATTGATATCTTGAGTACATTTGTTATGTAAATAGCTACTATATGTCTAAGTTGTATTCAGTGTTCTTTCATAATTCGTTTTCATTTATAATACTAATAGTTTGTAAGCCAGTATTTAGGTACATAATATTTAAAAAGTTACTTTGATAGTTAGTAGGTACCGATTCTTGTATTTTTCTAGTACTGTTATTATTTTGTAATTGCTTTGATATATTTAATAATATTGTGTGTACTTAGTAATTTGATATAGTAGTAAGGTTGTTGTAGCATTGACTTGGCACCGACTCCAAAATTATAAAGTAATTATTTAATCATTTCGATTTAACTAAATGAAAATATGTATTACTTTGTACGAAGAAATTTTATTTTTTTGCTTTTTAGTTTACTGTTTGAAGTCGGTTTTTTTTTTGTTAGAAATTATTTTATTTTACGATTTTAAGTGATGGGTAGACCGAGCAAAGATGCTTCTTGAATGAGGAGACGACGGTTACTTGAGACGGAAAATGATAGTCGGAAACGATTAGACATAATGAAAAAAAAAAACTTAACAAACGCACTAGTCGCCCCTACGTTTTTTTGGAAGATCTCCTCGATTTCTCTGGTCTGCCATCATCAAACCCTGATTTCCTTATCATGGGACCACCTTTGAAATATCTTCTTTCTAACAAAAAAAAGAATAATTAAAATCGGTTCATAAACAACAAATATATACGGCTGAATTGAGAAACCTCGTCTTTTTTTGAAGTCTGTAAACTTTGACCTTATCATCAAAATCGGTTCCTAAACAACGAAGTTTTTTTGATGTCGGTTAAACCCTAATTTCTTTATCTCGGGACCACCTTTGAAATATCTTCTTTTCAACAAAAAAAGAATAATCAACATCGGTTCATAAACAACAAAGTTATCCGCCAACAAACATAAATTAGAATTTTGCAAATTTAAGACTTAAGAAAAATATGATTTTCTCTTGGATGCCATTATCAGAACTGGACCAAATTAAAATGGGACCAAACGGGAAGCATCAGCTTTCAAATAAAAAAAGAATCTTTAAAATCGGTTCAACCAGTCAAAAGTTTTGAGGTAACAAACATAAAAAAAAATACTGGTCGAATTGAGAACCCCCTCCTTTTTCGAAGTCGGTTAAAAATTGTTTGGTTCCCTTAAGAAATATAAATGATTACAGCATTTTCTAAGAATTTGCCTTTTTTGTTAAATTTGTCACCGATATCTAACATTGCATTTAAATAACCCAAAGCGAAAGGGTTAAAGTCGTGTTAGTCCATTTTTAAATTGGGCGTGGGCCCCATGTTGGGAAACACTGATCTAATATGTTTTTAACTTTCAGCAGGGAGGGTAGTCGCGGATTTGGCGAAAGAAGAGGTTTCGGTGACCGCGACAGGGATCGGGAGCCACCGAAAGAAGGTATGTCACAATCGTTTTTTATTAGGCTGGCATAATGGATGCGACTGCTACTTCTTTTTTATTGTGACACGACATCTGACCTCGACCCGCCTGATGAGAGGGTCCAAGAAGAGGTCCAAGAGTGACGACGATTGAGAAAACCGAGTTCGTTCACAGTTTGTCACTATTCCGGCCAAAATACTGCTACTTGTAGGCACAAAACCCGACTTGTATTGTATTAATAATATTACACTTTTTAGCTGGCATAACGACGGCTACTGAGGCAACCTTAAACTGACTAGGATTTTTTCAGGCGGGTCAAGGTCAGATGTCGAGTCACAATGAAGTTTCATCAGGGTCTTCATGACTGTATGGACTGCATGCCACTGCCAGTACAGTGTTACATCACTATTAATATGAATTTAGTAGCCGTCTTAGTTGGCCGGCATAGTGACGGCGACTGAGGCAGCCGCGAACTAACTCTGATGTTTCGTCATCAGGCGAGACGAGGTCAAATGTCGTGTCACAATAAAAAACAAAAACAAAATATACCAGTTGCATGCTATTATGACCGTTTTGACGTTTGCTTCGTACATGAAGTTTTGTATAAATTAATAATTATGTTTGAAGAAACAATAGTTGTCTTTATAGTGACAATTAAGAACAGCAATTTGCTCCTTCTAACGTAAGTGTTAATTTATATGAAACTTCATAAACGATGCAAAAACAGCCATCATAGCATGTCTTTGGCACAGTAATATAATTTAAAAGCAACCGCCCAATGATTATAATAAGGTGTAGTGGTCAGTGTTAATCTCGTACGTGGGGTATCCATGCAGAGTGCTCGTCACTCACACAGCCCCGGGAAGGTCTGAGTAAAGGTCTATGTTGAATATGTGTACGCTCTAGCAGGGCGCTCTCCTGACAAGGGAGGTGGGAGACCCAGCAATTTTAGTATAACATCTATTCTGTGATACCAGACTTGGTGGAGATGTAGGTGTTGTCCTGTTGGAATCTGCCATGACCAGCAATTTGAGCATGATCCACGAGGTGGCTGATGCCCATAACTCAATTCAGACTACTCTTCCACTGGCCAACTACACCCAATGAGGGCTTATAACATTATTTAAAATAATTTCAATAGAAACTATGTTCAATGTTGTTTTAATTACAGCAAACTCATATCCCCGGCAGTCGCTAAATGCTATACCTATACCAGCGGCACGTTTTGACGTTTGACACGTTCATTAAGTTTCGTATAAATTGGTAATTACGTTTGAAGGAGCAAATTGTTGTTCTTTATTGTCATTATAAAGAACAATAATACTTTCTTCAAACGTAATTAATAATTAATACGAAACATCATGAGCAGGTAAAACGTCAAAACGGGCATCATAGTGTGCCGCTAGTATAGTAAAAAAAAAACAAAGAATGATATATTCAAAGAATTGTTTTGCTGATGGCATAAGTCCATGCCAGTACAGTACTACGTCACTATGGCGTCAACTCGTTGTGACGTCACGACTCGAGCGCATATGCATTTATTTAGCAAATGCTCATAAGTAGCATGTGTATTGAAACATTGCTAATAATGAGCACGCTCATTTCGAGTTTGCTCAAAAATCGACGGTCGTGCGATTTTTGAACATGCTACTTGCAGCGCGGGTGTAGGGGGGCGTGCTTTTAGCGCGTGTGAACAGGTCAAATGTAAACTGCTCATATTGAGCATACTCAATAGCAAGCACGCTTTTTAGCATGCCATTTTAGAGCATGTGTAACAGTAGCATTACTGCTGGGGATAGCAAGTATTTTTACTTAATTTTAAACCAAAATATTTCAAATACGGCATATGCATAGTTAAAGCACATTGAAACGATAGATGAAAGAATCAACATGACAGTAATAAAGTATACTTCCTGTTCAATAAATTAATAGATATCTCCACAGAATCAAGACCTAGAGAGCGTCCAAAATTGAACTTGTTACCACGAACAATACCACGGGAAGTCGAGAACCCCACGACGTTAGCTGATGGGGCACCCATGGATGACAAACCCGCGGAGAAGGTTGTACCCAAACCAGTCTCAGCTGAGAAGGTTTTCGGTGCAGCAAAACCCGTTGACACTGCCGCCAAGTATGTATGACTGTAGTTTTTAATTTATTTAGTCTAGACCTGATGGTAAGCAAGGGGAAGCCTGGGAGCGCTGACACGACTGAAAAACGACTTGCCTTAGATCTATGTAATACAATAATTTGTTAATGCACAAGAAACAATGAAAATCTACTTGGCTTTCTGTTTGTGGTATTCTACTTCATTTGTGCAATATTATAAGGGTCAACTAGACACCGGCTCTTGGTTTAAATCTATGTAATACAATAATTTGTTAATGCACAAGAAGCAATAATGAAAGTTTACTTGGCTTTCTGTTTGTGGTATTCTACTTCATTTGTGCAATATTAAAAGGGTCAACTAGACACCGGCTCTTGCTTTTTCAATGTGGGATCCGGTCGCTTTATACCAACATTTTAATTGTCATGACTTCTACACTAGCATGTGCTGGAACATTGTCCTAGCAACAAAATGTGACGTAATTAAAGAAATATTTTGCTGATGATATGTGTGATTGCCCCGTGGTGTGACGAAGAGACGTCATAATCGAAAACAATAAAACTTATCACATTTACAACTCTCTTCATACAAGCTCTATAGTATTTAATACTTCCTTTTATTTGCCAGACTGGTAATCAATCTATTTATGTATGTATATTTGTTCATTTGTGGCGTTCTAGAGAACGAGATTCACGTCAATCGATTTATCTTGCTAGTGTCAGTGAAGACATGACAGTAAATTAAATATGGCGACAACCAGACGCCATATTGTAAAAAAAACTCTAAATTATGCCAAGTGGTGTATCATTTGAGAATCATCTTTAGATTGTGATTGTCAGTCATGCTTGGTTTTAGTACTCTTTTAAATATAGAATTTGTATTTATTATTCATGTTTATTCCTTAGGGAGCGTGAAATTGAAGAGCGGCTTTTGAAACAACAGGAGGAAGAGGCGAAACGTGGCGGCACCGAGGAAAAGGCTTGGGGTCGCAAGGTAATTTTTCATTTATATCTGTCAGTTTTGAAAGTGTAAGGAAATTATTTGGAACAGCATTAATTTTTCCACTGCTACAAAATATACCTTGTAATTTTAGCCGGCATAGTGGTTAAGCAGCCGTGAACTGCATCGGTTTACTCAAAATTCAAAGTCATTTATTCATTTGGTTTTTACAAACACTTAGAAAAGTCATTAAGAAAGAGTGAACTTGAACTGGAAATAAAATAAATTTGTTAATACACTTGAAAAAAAAATTAAATTTCTTGATTTTCCGTTTTTGGTATTCTACTCTAAATATGAAATATTATAAGGGTTAACCAGACACCAGCTCTTGGTTTATATCTATGTAATACAATATTTTTTTAATGCGCAAGAAGCAATAATGAAAGTTTACTTGGCTTTCAGTTTGTGCTATTTTACTCCAAATGTGCTATATTATAAGGGTCAACTAGACACTGTCTCTTGCCTTAGATCTATGTAATACAATAATTTGGTAATGCACAAGAAGCAATAATGAAAGTCTACTTGGCTTTCAGTTTGTGGTATTTTACTACAAATGTGCAATATTATAAGGGTTAACTAGACACCAGCTCTTGGTTTATATCTATGTAATACAATATTTTTTTAATGCACAAGAAGCAATAATGAAAGTCTACTTGGCTTTCAGTTTGTGCTATTTTACTCCAAATGTGCTATATTATAAAGGTCAATTAGACACTAGATCTTGCCTTAGATCTATGTAATACAATATATTTTTATGCACACAAAGCAATAATAAAAGTCTACTTGGCTTTCTGTTTGTAGTATTCTACTTCATTTGTGCAATATTATAAGGGTCAATTAGACACTAGATCTTGCCTTAGATCTATGTAATACAATATATTTTAATGCACACAAAGCAATAATGAAAGTTTACTTGGCTTTCTGTTTGTAGTATTCTACTTCATTTGTGCAATATTATAAGGGTCAATTAGACACTAGATCTTGCCTTAGATCTATGTAATACAATATATTTTAATGCACACAAAGCAATAATGAAAGTCTACTTGGCTTTCTGTTTGTAGTATTCTACTTCATTTGTGCAATATTATAAGGGTCAACTAGACACCGGCTCTTGCTTTATCAATGTGGGATCCGGTCGCTTTATACCGACATTAAAAAAAAACCGCAAACAAGGGTTTGTGAACAAAATATTCATCGCTGGGAATAGTTCTTCACTATTTTGATGGTCAATATCATTCAAATCTTGCTTAGAGCAGATCCTTCAAGCTAGGCGTGAAAAAGCTTTTGGCCCCGGGTCTGGTTATCAAAGACTGTGGCAGTGGACTACTACTTACAGTTATTAAACTGTAGTAGCAGTCACCTCCATTCATGGACCGAACTCCAGCTTGACATCAGGTGGGGTGCCTCCATATGTTGATTCACAATAATAATAAATAAAGAAAAATGCAAAGTATATAGTAGTTGTCAGAGCGGTCGCGCCTCCAGCTAAACACACCGGGTTCGATCCCGACGGCAGTGCACGCATAAAATTATTATTCTACTAATTTATACAGTACAAAATATATTTTATTTCTTCATACTTGAAGTTATAATCATTAATACACTGATTTTATTTTATGTTCTAATTTATATATTTTTTCTAGACTGAAGATGGTGATAGACGAGGGGGAGCACGTAGAGGTATGTTTTACAAGTATTATACTCCTTAGCTGTAATTATAAAATAATATGACTGAGGCAGCCGAGAACTGACACGTTTTTTTCAGTCGTCGTCACTCTTGGACCTCCTCTTGCTTATCATCAGGCGGGTCGAGGTCAGATGTCATGTCACAATAAATAAAAAAATTAAGTTCCAAAGATATAGTTAAATAACTGCAAATAGCATTCGCATTTTCTATGCCAACCTAGTTGGAACTGGTAAATTTCAAGCTGCCCCGATACGCAAAGTGGTGGTACTACCCTAGGTCGACAGAGTAGGTAAATGACCAACATTCTAAAAATAGATTTTGTATCGTCCGGCAATCACAAAGACACGTCATATTAACAATTCTGTTTTGAACTGTCATAATTATAATTTGATCATTTTGCACACCACAGCTATGCAAAATGAAGGATATATTCCGATTGCATTGTAATCTTTGTACATCTACTATTTTAAAATGTATATACAACGAATAATACAATTAAGCCAAGTCCCCATACAAAATGAATGATGTCCTTTGGTTTGATTTTAAGACTTTATCGTTTTTCAGATGATCGCGGTAGAGATTCGAAGGGTTACAACCGCGACCGTCGTGACTATTCTAGAGATGGTGATAAAAGAGACGATCGTGACAGGAGAGACGATCGTGATAGGCGAGATGATCGTGACAGAAGAGACGATCGCGACAGGAGGGATGATCGTGATAGAAGAGACGATCGTGATAAAAGGGATGAGAGGAGAGATAGTGTAGGAAAAGATGGTGATAGAAGAGATACCCGCGATGATAGAGATCGACGCGACTACAGCAAAGATAATAAGTATGTGACAATTTGTTTTTTCTCAAAATTATACATTCCTAGTGAGATTGAGCAGGTCATTTCTGCCGCATGTCTGATGCATTATGGGCAAAATCCTGTGGAGATATCGCGGTAGGCCCAAACGGAGATGCCGAGATGAAATTAGAAGACTCCTGCAATTGTTTATTTTTTATTTTAATCTTGGCTTGACAGCACCCCGCTTGATGTGCGCCTGGAGTTTAGTTCATAAATAAAGGTGACTCATACTACAGTTAAATAACTGTAAGTAGCAGTCACAACCACTATGCCGGCCTAGTTGGAACCGGAAACTTACAAGCTGATCTCTTAACGCAACAAAGTCAGTTCACGGTCTGTATAAGTATGGTAACACGGCATCTGAACTCGACTTGTTCGATGATATTAGTAGTCTTGTAGTCTTTAGCGGGCTCGTTTCCGCACTTGAAGTCCTCTTCGGTATCTTTGTGCGTTCTTCAACGGTTCTCCTTCAGCGGAGCCACCCGATCTCCTCCAGGAAGGCCAGGAGACCCTTCTCGTTCCTGCAGACCTCCGGAAGCGTCCTCGCGTTGCCAAGGAACTTCTGTCTCGCTTCTGCTACTGTTGTGCTCCTGCAACTCAAGAGCACATGTGCAGCTGTCTCCTCCTCATTCAGACATCCCCTACAAAGGGGGCTATCCGATATGTTGAGGTTGTACAGGTGCTTATTAAAACCGCAATGCCCCGTTATAACACCTACCGAAGTGCGGAGCTTGGCTCTGCTGAGGTCTAGCAGACGTCCAGTCAAGCGTCTGTCTATATGAGGGAGAGCTTCCCTGGACTGTCTGCAATCCGTTGATTGTGACCATGCTGGTCTTCATGTTGGTTACCTGTTCTTTGGCGTAGCCAGCTGCGCAGGAATTGAAATGGTAGGGGCACAATAGGTCCCGGTCCCATCGGTTGACAGGACGACCCCTTTCTGGCCAGCTCGTCCGCCGCGTCATTGCTCGATGATAAGTAAGGGGAGTGACAAGAGGCGTGACAATTGATGGTGTTGATAATAAAGTGTGTTTTTTGTTTTTAGGGATCGTCGTGATGACTCTAGGGATAAAGACTACAACAATAGGCGGGAATACCGTGATGGTTCGCGCGGCCGCTCGAGTCCGAGGAATAATGGCGAACATAGAGATGAAAATACTAAAACAGATCGGCCAAGTCGGTCACGAGAAAGACACGATGAACGCGAGGAAAGACCAATGCCCAAGCTCAAGGAACAAGAGAAACCAGTAAGTTATTTAAATACTTCACAAATAAGTAATAGAAAATGTCACAGCACATTGGATAATGGACTTTCTTATACCAGGGTTCGAAAAGTGTTAGGCCCAGTCTGCCAATTCGGGGTAGTACCACCACCACTTACAAAGTATACAGACCGTGAAGCGACTTGGTTGCTTTTCGGGATCAGCTTGTAAGTTACCTGTTCCAACTAGAGCGGCATAGTGGATGTGACTGCTACTTGTAGTTATATAAACTGTACTAGCCAGTCGCCTTTATTAATAAAATAATAAATAAAATCATTTATTCTCAGACTACATAGGCCCAAATAATTGTTAGTAATAATAATTGTAGTAATAATTGTTAGTAACTTATGAACCAAATTAGTATACAAAAAGAAAAAAAAAGGGCTATACTCCAGCTTAACATCAGGTGGTGTGCTGTCATATGTCGAGCCTCAAGAACGGGTTGCGTAGTGCTCATGATGAGTGAATTGTGGAAATTCCCTAATCCGGCAGAAATTTAGGTGTGAAATTGATTATTAATATAATTTTAAAATAATCATTATTTGTTTCAGAATTTCGTAGCTTCAAATAAATTCAGTTTCCTTGAGGACGAGAACGACGGCGGTTCAGATTAGATGGGCTGTGCAGCAACAAAACAAACAAAAAAAAATACAAAACTGCTTGCAGGCAGAGAGCTGACAAATCATAGTGTCATTTTGAACAGTGATTTTGTGTGGTGTTGTGAAGTATTAAATTGTGCGTGGACTTACTGAGATTATTATCTCATAATAGGGGTTGTTTTCTTCGTATATGATCGAGGCCCTTAGACGGCGGCCCCAACCTATGTGGATAATCCATGTGACCTTCAAAATCCTCTGTTTAATTATGGATTTTATCAGTACAGCATAGCGGACGCATAGGAAACAGTCATGTACCTACATCCACAAAAGATTATCTTCTAAAACATAAATAAATTTAATTATTATGATTTTAAAGTTGTATATAAAATAAACAAATTCCACAAGTAATTCTACATAGCGACAAGGATCATTTTCAATGTGGCGAAAGGCGGAACTAACGCCGCCATCTTGTAAAACGTCATTATTTGACAGACTGACCTGCTCAATGTCATTTTAAGAGTCTAGACGTAATGTAAATATTAATTAACGACGACAAGCATCAGGCAAACTACAACGTTGCTTTTGGTTGCTATTCAGTTTATCTTTGGTATTTTATCGCATTTATCATGCTAAAAGTTTTGTCACAAATTTTCCCTAAAAGTTGAAAATAGTTTTAAGAGGTGGTAACCCTAAATCATTTATTATCTTTGTCACAAAGGCTGTGGTTTAAATTTTACTGCCAAAGGATTTTAGTGATTGACTACGTAGGTTGGGGCCGGTGATCGTATTGATGGATGTCTTTTCTAAATGCGTTTATAGGTTTTCATATATAATTCGAGTGTAATATACGAGAGTACACTATAAGACCCCCAATACACTTAATAGACCCAAGACCCCCGACATGGATGCTTATAGACTGTTTAATAATGATGTTTAAGCGTCCAGGTCAGGGGTTAATAAGGGTACTTAGTTCCAGGGGTTTAACGGGTATACTCAAATAAACTCGATAATTTTACTTTGAATTATTAGCTAGCTTCTCTTATACAATTTTTGAGTCCGGTGCTGGTTCATTGTGGAATTTATTTTGTGTATATTACGCGTTTTTATAATGGCGCAATTCCATTGCTGTGTTCGCTCAAAAAAGGTTATAAGGCGCTTGAAATAGAGGTTATAATTGAATAAATACTATGAGAATCTCATGGCCAGATAAATCGTTTTAGCGTCCAGCCATTTTCTAAATTTGCGCAGTCACTAACTACTGAGAAACCTGATCTAAGGAAAACTCGTCGAAATGAGTTTCAATTTGTGAAATATTCACCCTTGAAATTCAATCACGTAAAGATATAAATTGTATAACGAACATTCAGAAATGCGTGATCATGTCGCGTCTATTTTAAAATGGCGGGCCAATTGTCCGCCGAACAGTGAACCAAAAGGTTATCAAATTACGTTTGATTTAACAAGTGATTGGATTTTATTACTCATAATTCGGGACGGCGACTTTAGTTGTGACCTTCAAACAGTTAACAGTTGTTAAACTGTAATAAATTGCTTAAGAGCATCCTTCACTATCAAAGCACATGCTTATCTCAGGATTGGAATTGCGTTCTTATTCCATTATCATTTTACTTAAAATGTACAATACACGGTTAATTTTATAACCCCATTATTATTTCGTATTATTTTAATTATATATTTAAATGTACAGGTCTTTATGTAAAAAAAAACGATAAAAATCTCATTATCTGTGGCGCAAAGTATCTTTGATGTATTTTGGTCACTCAGTATCTATGATACAAACACGTTATGGTGTATATAAATATATAAAGACTTTTTTAATAAAAATGTAATTGCTTTTTCTGAAGACAAAAGTAATAAAAATATGTGTAAATAAAGAGTAAATGGTTTGTGTAAATACCTGTATATTTAAATTTTTAATACGAATTCTCCTTACAATTATAGAATTTCATTTAATTAATATTTAGTTTAATCATTAGTAATATTGTACTATTTACATTCGATTGCATAAAATCAAGAGCAGAATATGTTTTTAAATTAGTGCCGTGGCATGTAAACTCGCATGGCACAGCTGAAATATATTCGTTTGGTAAATGCGAACTATGTTAACAAACCATAATCACAATACACATTTAAATAAACAAATTATAATTCATTAAATATCGTTTTAAAATTAATTTCATCTATTTAATTGATTTCCTTAAGTTATTTTGAAGTGAACGCTCCAGATAGCTAAAGACATCGCAGTACGTGCATACCAAAAGCGCGTGTACGCGTGAATTAAATTCATGAAAACGAGCCTACACGCGCCAAAAATACGCCTGTTTTGTATGTAAACGCACTAACAATATTTTTATAATAAAGAATACTTAAAAAATCAAAATAATGTAGAAAAAAGCCAACCATTTATCGACAGTGTTCAAATTGTTGGCCATTTTGGTTTATGTACAGCTGATAACAAACGTTTTTCAATTCAATTAGTTCTTAAGTCATTCATCCTAGCTGGGTTTTTGGTGTATCCATTGTGTTTACCATGCCCAAAAACTATGGGGTTTATATCTGGTGAGCTGTGGGAGTTAACTCAATTGTGGTTTGTTTACGTAGTCTGCAATTTCCAAAAAACGCAAATGTAGCTCCTATGGGATTTTCTGCCTTGATAATTTATTTTTATTTAGTTTTTAATATTTTTTGTATATCAACCTGGCAATTTTTTTGTTTATTTTTATATTATAGTTTCTCAAGACTTTTGTTTTTCATGATATTGAGTTTCTAATTGGATTCGTTTAAATAATAAATCTTTTTACAGTGTATTTATATGTTTTATTGCTAGAGCCCTCTTTCTGTACTTCTTAAACGCTGCAACCGCTCATGGACCTTGTAAATATGAACACTCGTACGGGGAGCATGGAATGTAGTTTTTTTAATTATGACTCGACATAATATGACAGCTCCCCGCTATATGTTAAGCTGGAGTGAGGTCCATGAATGGATGTCACTTCTACTAATATATTTCAATAACTATTCCTTTGGGACCTTCAGCTAAAGTGTCTAAGCGCCTGACGGAGAAGTTTGGAGACAGGAAGGCTGGCAGTTATTTCTGCCAACGTATTAGCCTTGCTATACAAAGGGGAAATGTTGCCAATCTCCTTGGGACTATCTCAGATGCGACGTCATTAGATGATATTTTTTTTTATTTATGGTTAATATAATTATAATTATTATTTAATTTTATCTGTTTCTCAATAAAGGTTTTATATTCTTTGTTTATTAGGTAATTAAATTCTCATATGATAAAAAATAAATAAGCAATCACATCCACTATGCCGGCCTAGTTGGAAGCGGCAACTTACAAGCTGTAACGCGACCAAATCACCTTACGGTGTGTATACTTGTAAGTGGTGGTACTAGCCCGGATCGGCAGACTGGGTACCACACCAGATCCAGAACAATATTATCCGCCTATTTCTATTATTTATAATATTTAATCTATCATAACAAACAAATCGGCACTTTACGCGTAACGAGGATTGTACTAAGGGTCCATGCACAGCAGTTTATTTTCAGGCACTATAACTTTGAATCCTTCAAGCGTAGCGTGGCAAGATTTAAAAAAACTTAATAAATTGTTAAAATTTGAACCTGAAATATATATTTTTGTTCCTATATAAAGGGGGCGGCAAATTTCTTTTCCGCCTCGGGCGGCTGACTCCCACGCTACGCCACTGAAGCGTAGTGAACACCTTTGGCCGGCATAGCGACGGCGACTGATGCAACTGTAAACTATCGGCTCTCTTGGATTTCCCCTGCTTACGAGTACCACCAGACAAGTCAAATGCATAATGTCCTTGAGATTTTGCATTTCATGGTTGAAGTAATAAAGGATTTGCCGTTATATCCAGCTGTACTTTGTTTAATACTAATCTAACACAATCACACATTGTTTTGACCCGTATAAGCTAATCTCGAAACGCAACTGAGTCATATATATACTAGAAAGTGGTGGTACTTCCCCCGATATCAACCTACCCAATTGATAAATACAATTTGTAATATTCAATCTAATTATGAAGAAGAAATAAATACTAAAAAACAAATCTTTAGCCCCGACCAGGAATCTAACCTGGGACCTAACTAATGTTTTCTTGACTTGCGTTAAATAGATCTTTCTAATATATTAAAAGATCTATTTAACGCAATCCTAATATAATATGGTTATATTTTAAAAATAAGAATAATTTTACGCCTTAATTCCCATAGGGATAATCAAAGATATTGGAGCGCCACTTCCTACGATCTGTTTGACATAATTTGGTTACCCATTATACTCTTATCAATGGCACTTTTGTATCATTCATCTCATTACCATCTTTTGTAAAGAAACTTGCTATAACTTCAAAAAAGCCAATGTCATGTTATTCATTCTTGCCTATCAACAGCCAAAGATTTGCTATCTACAGTAATCACTCAGCTACTGCAAGGTCAACACACCCACTATCGTAATCTAGGAGGAAAATCAAAAGCAAAATTACATTTCATGTACATTTATTCATTAAAATAAAAGAAACCATTTCAACACCATTATTACAATAAAAACCAATTACTATGCATAAATATGTATTGATTTTAAATTTAATTAATTATTATATTACATTTTAATAATAGCACAAAGTTCTACTTTTTAAACTACATAAACTTTTTTTTTTGTATTCTATTTCATTACCATACTAAGAACGTTGAAATTAATATTAAATAGATTTCTTATTTTATCGCTTTAATCCTATCTCAATTTGATGTTATTATATATAAAATAGTAATAACCATGTACCTAATAATCCATTTAGATTTATAAGTACATGGTTAAGAAGTCACATCCGGTAAAGTATGAACATTAAAGATCATAAAATTGTCAAGTCCGTGATTACGTTTAACATAGTACCTATCATTTAATGTGGTACTAAAACGTGCAAAACTAAAACACATCACATGTACGAAAACCAAATAAAATCCAAATTATTGGTCCATCAAAATTGTTCACTTTGATAACATGGCTGCCATCAACGCGTCTTTAAGTTTCTTTGTCATATCCTCTAACAATTCAGCTCTGACACGCAGTTTCTTATTCCTTTCTTCTAGATCATTCGCCTTTCTTTCCATCTGCAACTCCTTTAGCTTTCTATTCATTCTTGATCTCTTAGAAGCTTCATTGTTTTTGTCGCGTAGTTCGCGATACTTATATTCATGCGTGGAGGCTGTGTCGCTACAAACTGAGGATACGACGCTCTCTCTTCGCTTGGGTGGTCTTCCACGGCGTGCCTTATTCTGTTGTTGATTGTCTTCTAATATTTCTATCATTGCCTCGAGTGGTACATTCTTTCTTCGCCTGTACTTCCTTGGTGTAGGTTTTTCTTCATATGGTGTGTATGTCTCATCTGAATCTTCACTGTTGCGTCTGCGTCTTTTTAATGATGTCACAGATTTGCTATCCTCAAAGTCCGATTCGAAATGAGATTCTGTTTTTGGTGTGACTGGCTCATATTCCAAGTTAGATGATGCCGGTATTGTATCAGGTACAGGTATAGCTGCAATGCTCTCTAGTTGAAGTAGCTCAAATGGTTTCTGTAACAAAAGAAAACAATATTAATAATAGTTCAAAATAATATGTATATATCTAAAACTATAATTATGCTTTATAAAAGACATATTGTGACTCGACATATGACAGCGGCCAGTCTGATGTTAAGCTAGAGTGCGGTCTATGAATATATTTAACTGTAAATAGCAGTCACATCCACTATGCTGGCCTAGTAAAACTGATCTGATTGTAATTAGAATTATAACAAATTATCAAGTAATATATTTATTTATATTATCTGAACTATGATTATCTTATATAAAAATAATAAGTACCTTTTCATAAGAGGGTTGTCCGAGTTTCTCTTTTTCAAGTTGTTCCACATAGCGCAGAACATCTGGTGTGCTTATATCTTCACCGAGTGTTGGTGCTCTTGATGTTACATCCAACTTGAGTTTGTGTGGCGCCACTGCTGGTATAACATTGTTTGCATCGTCAATTATATATTCTGATATAATTTCATTGTTTGCGTCTTCTTTTCTCATGTGGTCCATCCAAGTGTTTTGCATGTCATAGCCCAGTGAGTCTTCTTGTTCGATGAAGGGCATTTTGTGTGTGTATGTGTTTGTATCCATCCACGCTTGCGCATCATGCAGCCGTGGATTAATTTCTTCTGACGCTAAATCTCCAATAACCACTGGCAACGCACTGATGTCTAAGAACTGCTCATGGTTGCCTGTCAATTCGTATGTGAACTGATTTGTGTCCATGTTCGGCGATAGAGCGTCCCGCGGAGTACTTGTGTAGAAGCTGGAGTGGGCGAGTGGAGAATTAGCGTCGAGACCATCCCAACCCTGTGGTGAGAATTGTGTGTCTTGTGTTGTTGTTGTGTGAGCCCTTTCCTGTGTACTCGCTGGTGCATATTCTGATAAATTAAAAAAATACATTTTATTTTAATTTATATTTCTTAATTAATTAATATTATAATAGAGCGGCACGTCCGTCTCATTGAACGCTCGATATTTGTATGAATTTATCAATGAGTATGAATCATACGTTTTAGCTGAGTGAATTCGTGCAGGTATAAACTTGTTCAGCGTATGTCTGGGCAACGGCCTAGATCAGCACTTTGACGTACATTGCCGTTTTCACTTTAACCCTTTTCAATCTATGATTTTGCACCGAACTGTGTCGAATGACTAATTTCAAGGTCAAGGTTACATAACGGCTTTGCGTTCTCTGTATTTTATTTTTGTTTTGAATTTAGACTATTGTAAAATGCAGATTAACTATTTTTATCTCTACATTTTAAAAATATATCTAAAACCAAATTATTGGGATATTTATAATGCAATCTCGTATAATGAGACTTTTTTAGTCATCGGCTATCTTTCACCTCCTCTTGCTGGCTTACCATGAGGCAAGTCTAGGTCAGATGAAGAAGATCAGTTGGTAAGATTATTAGATCAGCTTATATTATTGTATATTATACTTATATATTAGAAACATATCAATTTGTTCAAATTTTAAAGATAAATTCATCACAGAAAATTTAGGTAAAAAAATGGCGAATATTTTGAATGTATTGTGAATGTGAGGGAAGCGAGAGAGTTGTGTCAGGATTGTGGCAAGTGGCGCTCCATTGTCTCTGCCTATCCTTGTGAAAAAAAGGCGTGACAATTTGATTGATTGATTTATAAATCTGATGTTTATGTTATCCGACCAAATCAAAGACATCCTCAAGAAAGCCGAGTTAATCAGTACCCATAACCGTAGAGCTTGTATGAAAAGAATTGTGGATGTGAAGGAAGCGAAGGAGTTGTGTCAGGATCGTGGCAAATGGCGCTCTATTATTTCTACCTATCCCTGTAGGAAAAAGTTGTGGCATTTTTTTACATTTCTATACTAAGCTACTAAAGTGCTTGTATCATAAAAACAGGACAACCAAAGTACATATATGAAAGATACATTGGTACCGGTGGGTGGTCTCGAACTCGTGCTCTCGGTTTGCGTAACCATTGCACTGCCACTACACCACGGTCGCCTCAATTTGATTGATAGATTGATTCTAGTATTCTATTATTCATGTACACTCACCAATTATTGTTGTTGGATCTTCCTTGTCTGGAGAGCACCACAAACCCAGATCTTGGAAGAACTCGCAGTCCGATCCTTGAAACATTTTGCTCTCGAAGTCGGTTTCCGTTTTCAAAAATTCCTGAAACTGAACACAAAGGACGTTAATAGGACTAATTAATTTCAACTTTAAATCTAACTTAATCTTATTTTATTTACCAAGTAATACTTAACATGTTTATAAAACAATGATTTAAGTTTATTTTTTTAAATTCAAATAGACATGTCACGTTTAATAGATTTGGCGTCTATCTTCAGATCTACAGTGAAATCATTGTTCTATAAAATTGCGAATTACTTACTTGTAATCCCTATCTTACCTCTGAAAAACTCTCTCCTGACTCCACCACCGTTTCCGACGGCACAACGTCGTCCACTTTCCTCTTTTCTGTCAAACGATCTATTCCTACGACTTTCAAAATACTGTGAGTTCTGTGAGTCGTATTTGAAAAAACCATGTCTTTTGGTATTTGATTTTGCGTTGCGTTTTCCGTTACCGTCGCTTCCACTTGAACTGGTGATCTTTGAAGCAACCATTTTGAATAGAACTACAAACAAAAATGATACGACGTAACATCATGTGCTATATACATATATAAAGCGGGATGCGTAAGGATATATAGGTATATGTGCTAGACTTTGATCAGGAGATTAAAGTCAGCCATTATGGGAATTTAGTAATAATTGTGTTATACTGGGGTTTAACTGACGTATTGAAGGCTTTGAAGCTACTAATACTGCTCTCTCGCCATATGACCGCACCCCGCCCGATGTTAGGCTGGATAGAAGTCCATAAATTAAAGCGGATGCCACAACACTTATAAATGTAAGTAGCAATCGAATCTATTACGCCATACGACACATTTTCTCTGGACATTCTAACTACATTTTCTACGAAAATCCTTTACATCTGAACCAGATTTGGAATAAACTTGGAAGACAACCTGGAGTGAATGCGTCAGCCTTTTACTTGACTTGACATGTAGCTCCTCCAGCCCCTAAGAAAGTTGTAAATACGACGACGAGAGATTTGATAACCATATTGGAACCTAAGAATATGTGCAGTCGGTTTTGTTTCTTTTATTAGGGGCTGATTGAAGGCAGCGAAAGAGGAACCACAAAGTGCACATTGTTCTTTGCATGTATACTATGTTTCTTGCATGTATGCAATGTTAATTAGGATTTGTGCATAAATGTTAATCAACATTTCAACGAGAAACAGGGGGAAGATTACGAGATAGGACAGCACCCCGCCTGATGTTAAGCTGGAGTGCAGTCCATTTAGCTGTAGCATCTAATATAACGGCCTAATTGGGACGGGCAACTTTAGAGCTAATCACTGCACTTGAAAGTTGTGGTACTTGTTCAGATTGGCAGACTGGGTCAATAATGACGGACGACCTACCACTCTTAGAAATATAGAGGGATGATTCGTTTTATTTGAGGAGAAAATATATAAAATTTGTGCATACATACGATCTGAAGGTTATAATAGAATGAATTTATTACAGATATTTGTAAGAAAAGTATGAATATGATATACGAAGGATTAGTATAAAGCAGGATTTATTTTATACAATAATAATGATAATATCAAATATATAAATGATGTTTGGCAAATTAAAAAAAAAAGCTAATGAGTATATGAGATGAATTTTAAAAAGCAAAAAATAATGGTTCTTTTTCGATACACCATGTTCTACGGAAGTTTCAATAAGATCATTTCATAATTATTTTTTATTATAGAAAACTTATCTAAAAACTTATGATTATCTAAAAAATAATTTAATATTAATATTATAAAATCTATTTATAAACTAAATTACTAATGTTATAATTATATTAAATAAATATTTTCCATGCTTCTTTAGAGAACTTTTCTCTAGAAGTAGAATATTTTTTCTCTGGAATATTTTAAAAAGAATGGTATATCGAAGTAAAATGTTAATAAATGGTTATTAAAATGAAATGATATTCCAAATTAAAACTGCCATCTTTGTAAATAACTATCTCCGTCGTCCATTTTCTTTTTCCATGTTTTATAGGTACCCTCATTTCGAGAAGGTACCTACAGATAGAGATATTAAATAATTAAAATTTAATAAAATGATAAAACATTTTGTTGATTACTAATGGTTGGTTAATAGTTTTATATGGGCTTATGTTTTTGTTTTAATTATAAAAAAAAAATCAATAATTTAATAATAATAAATGTACGTAAAATCCACCAAGCAATTATCTATATTTTTGCCAAAACTCGTTTATCCTGCAATACATAATAAAGTTAATATAGGGAAAAACACTTTATCTCAAGTGTTTTGATCAGATAAGCATTATGGTCGACAGATATATTATTATATCTTTAAACATTTTATTGTTAGATAACAACGTTGTTTGTCGATAAATATCCTGGCGTCGGCACCACGAAGGCTTCAACTAATGATGACATTGCAATTCCTGAAATGATGCTGAAAAATCCCTTATGCCTTTCGGCGTGTGCAGAACTTAGCTTAACTTATGTAGCCTATAAATTGTAAAAAAGGCCTCTAGCTTAACTTTAAAAGATAAAAAGATAATTAAGCATACATTACCTATTAATATATGTAATATATTAAAAATTAAAGTGGTAAACTTACTTGTTCGAACTCTTGTTGAGCTCCTAAAGAAATTGTAACTCTTTAAGCTCCCTGCCAATGAATACTGACGACAGTAGGCCTGTAACAAAAAATAAACAGGTTACTTTTTAAAAAAAAACAACATAAATTTTAAGTAGGTACTTGAATTTTTTTTATTGTGACTGCCTACCACTTTTTGATAACCAGACCCGAAGTAAATATCCGCCTTATTTGCAATATTTAATATAACTATTAAATATCGCAAATAAAAGCTATGAAACAAATATTTGCTCCGACCGGGAATCAAACCCGGGACTTTACGCGCAACAACCCAATCGCTTACCGATCGCATGTCGTCAAAATTCAGTGTAATCGTTTCTCAACAGTGATAATGGAGTGCAGTTCTTCATAAACTTGGTCAATCACTATACCTAACTACCTATATACTATATATACCTAAATATTAGAAACAATGCAGACGCAGACATAATATAATTTGGCCGGCATAGTGACGGCAACTGAGACAGCCGAGAGCAATCCGTTTTTTTCAGTCGGTCACACTTGCACCTCATCTTACTTATCATCAGACAGGTCGAGGTCAGATGTCATGTCACAATAAAAAAAACAACAACGTACACCAAATTTAATTTGGTAAACTAAACCGTTGATCGATATAACGACGTCAATGCAGACGTAGTTAATAAACTATGTATACAGGAAAAATACATTTCCAAACAATTTCGAACTACGCCCACATAATCCAAATTTAGATCTAACCTTTAATATAATTATAGGACTACAAACGGAAAACAGACAGTTGGTCCAAAAAGTCAGACACGACATTTGACCTCGACTTGCCTAATAGTAAACAAGGGGAAGTTTTGGCGACAGGCGTGGACGAACGGTTTAGCGATTGGTTAGTTGCGCGTAAAGTCCCGGGTGCGATTCCCGGTCGAAGCAAATATTTGTTTCATAAATTTTATTTGTGATATTTAATAATTTAATAATTATAAAATATTAATAATTATATAATATTTAATAATTATATTAAATATTACAAATATTTGTTAATAAAAAAAAGAGATAGATATTTGCTTGGGGTCCGGTTATCAAAGAGTGGTAGGCAGTGGTATCCAGTCTGTAGATCCGGGGTAGTACCACCACTTACAAGTATACAGACCGTGAAGTGATTTGGTCACGTTTTGGGATCAGCTTGTAAGTTGCCGGTTCCATGTACTCGTAGGTCGGCATAGTGGATGTGATTGCTACTTACAGTTATTGAATTGTAGTAGCAGTGACATTCATTAATGAACCACACTTCGGCTTAACATCAAACAAGGTGCTGTCATATGTCGAGTCACAATAAAATAAAATAAAAGTGACGACTAAATAAACCGATTCATTTTACGGTTACTTCATTCGCTGTCACTATGGCGGCTAATCTTCGAAAACCTATGAGAAAGAAAGATTCTAGAGTGGAGACCACGAACCGGAAGACGCAGCGTAGGTAGGCCTCCCACTAGGTGGACTGACGACATAGTGAAAGTCACGAATAACCGGTGGATGCAACTGGCATCTTGTCGTTCGAAATGGCGTTCTAAGGGGGAGGCCTATGTTCAGTAGTGGACGCCTTCTGGCTAATTGAAAAGAAGAAAGTGAAAAAAGATCCAAAGTCGGATGAAGAAGATTGTTTTAGAAAGAACAAGGCGTCGAAGCATTTAGTTAGACTGCCGCGCAGATTCAGTTAACAGAAAGCGAATACTTCCCTCGACCTTCAGCGAGTATCACGAGTGTAAAAGGACGACGTAGGATCAAGGTTAACGGGTCAATAGTACTATGAATTGACCGGCTATTTTTCAAGGGTGAAGAATCCATAGGGGAGGAAGTTGACTATTTTATCTACTGTATAATTAAAAAAAAAACAAGTACGTCGGAACCTTACGAAAGAATAACGGACCATTTCTCGATTCAAGAAATAAAACCGGTTATGTCATAAATGTTGTGATTTTTGACCAACATAGTGATTGACATAGTGGACGACTGAGGCAGTCGTGAACTAAATCGGTTTTAGAGTCCTCGGGACTCTTAGACCTCTTCATCAGCACCTATAATTAAGTGGGTCAATTTTTAATACTTTTTTATAAAAAGAAGAAACCAAGCGCCCATTCTACTTACATTAAAGAATTTTTAGGGGCTCGATATATGACCGTAAGTATAATGCGGTAAATTAATAGAAGCGACTTCTACTACAGTTAAAGAACTGCAAATAGCAGTCGCAACCACTATGCCGGCCTAATTGGAACCGGCCTAGTCAACTTTTAAAATGATCCCGAAAAGCGAGTGATCCACTTTACGATCGTAAGGAGCGATTAAATTAAGAATAGGACGGAATCGGCGCCATTTTGTGACGTCTAACTCTCCAACCAACTTCACTTTAGTATGGTGTCTTTTTCTTTGCGGACCGTCAAGAAAAAGACACCTTTAAATCAGTCAAGTGAAATTAGTCAACAGCCGTCTTATTCTGATTCTAATAGCATTATACTCGGCTTGACCCAGTGGCGTAGCGTGGCGGGGGCGGAGGGGGCAGCCCGCCCGGGCGGTACATTTAGGTGGCGGCAAAATTTATAAAAACTGAAATAAATCGTTAAAATTTGAACCTGAAATTCATATTTTTGTTGTACCTATGATTGAAACTTCTAAATAAGGGGGCGGCAAATTTTTTTTCCGCCCCAGGCGGCTGACTTCCACGCAACGTCACTGGCTTGACCAGACTGGGCAAATAAAATCACCAATTCTCTTTATGCATTATGACAACGAAAAATCAGTAATGCGTTTTATCCATCGATGGTTTTAACTATGCGTTAACTAAATAATAAGTCATAGACCAAAAACGTTTAGCGTGTACTACAAAAAGATTAAACGTGCTTTAGACAGACATTAAACACGTTTTAAGTCAATTTAGTACTGCAAAATGACTTCTTACAGTAAACAAGTAAGTATTTAAATATAGTTTTAAACATCTTTTGTAGTAAGGTGGTTAAAGTCTAAACGATTATTATACCAGATGGGAAAATACAAAACAATTGAACGAGGAAAATGCGTAGGTATAAAATTTTCCCACAACCTCGTGAAAACAATTAGACAGCGACGTAGTGGGGACAATTAAATAAGGCAGATATTTTTTTACAAGTAGGTATAAAGTAGACTGAGAAAAAATACTATAAATTAGGTACTCATAGATCCTAAAATACAAAGTCCGATTGCAAAAATATGCTGACTGTAAAATTTTACCTAAACATGGAATATGTATATCGCAAAACTTAAATTTAGATCAGAGAAAAAACACATTTTTTCTCTCGATATATGACAGCAGCCCGCTTGATGTTAAGCTGGAGTGTAGTCCATAAATGGATGCCACTGCTACTACAATGTAACTAGCAATCACATCCACTATGCCGGCCTAGTTAGAACCGGCGACTTACAAGCTGATCCCGAAAAGCGACCAAATCATTTTACGGTCCGTATATCTACATGAAATAAAAATCAGAAATAATTGTATAGGACCGGCCGGTTTATACAAATGAGTCATACATGCGGCTCCCCTCGACTTTCACGACGTATCTAGACAAGTTCGTTCACGTCCAAAAGGACACGGCGCGGTCAAAGAAAACGATTGCACCATATTTTGCAAAACCTATTTTCAAAGTCTCTTTCGTTATCTTTTAACAGAATATCAAATGAACTAAACAACAAAAAAATATTTAAACAATTTTTACAAAGCTTTAAATATAAGTCACAAAACTATAAATGCAAACTCACCTAATTTGTTTCTATTGCTTGTTGGGACCAATAGGCAGACGCAGGTAAAACTTGTGCACAAGTAAATTTAAAAAAATAATAATCAAGAGCCGTAAATAAAAATTAAAAAAATATTTTAGGTTTAAAAAGTTTTAAAGTCAACTGAACGACAATAGCAAATTCTAGAAACACGAGAAGCGTGCGCTCCGCTCGCCGAACGAATTTAAAATGTTGCGCAATAACAGAACACGCCAGTTCTCTCGAACAATTTTCCTCGTTCCACCTCCATTTGTTGATAGCGTGAGTTCTAAAAATAACTGAACGTGAACGCCTATTGGTGCAGACTGGATGACGTCAACTTACAAGCCAATAGAAACCCAACAAAATGAGTGTCACGAGACCTCATACAAAGTGAAAACCGCACGCATATGTGTGCTATACAAATAACACACACACACACACACACGGACACTATATCAATTCGGATATGATGAGGACGTGGTGATAAGCAGCTATCAAAACAGTAAAATTATAAACCAATATAATAAATAAATAATTTCTGCTGAGTACCTCAAGCTGCGCAAATACGCCAACCTCGGTATAGGTTACGAATTTGCGCCGTTTGGGGTCGAGAATATGGGCCCTTGGGAACCTTCAGCTAAGCTGCTGGCCATGGAGTTATCCAATTATTTCTGCCTTGCTATACAAAGAGAAAATGTTGCCAGTTTCCTTCTCCATATTTTAATTTTATTTTATATACTTTTAATTTTATCTGTTTCCTAATAAGTAAAACTAGACTATAAAATAACAACTTTTTTTAACGTAACTACATCAGACCTAGACTTGCCTGATGGTACGTAAAGGGAAGTCCAAACGATATAAAAACCGACTCAGATTTCAGTCGTTATAGTTACCGTAACTATGCCGGCCAGTAATACCTATATTGGTATCACATGGTCCATAAATCTAGACATAAGATTTATAGAGATAATCTATGGAAATAATTATGGTGTTGAAAATCCATTATCATCATGACGTTAATATTAAAATTAGAATCATAGTAGAAAAAAACGATTAATTTTTTTGGTTAAACAAGTTCAAAGACCTGATAATGACATAGGTTGCCTCCAATAGATTACGTGGCAATGATGAAGTAGGTACCGACGTATAATACATACGTACTTAATTTATGTTTATGAACTGTATAATAACAATGGAACAATATTTTCCGAGAACTACATTTACTTCATTATTCGAGAATCGTCTATTTTTCTAAAACATATATCGTATATTCGCGCCAGGCTCAAGGCTCAAATTCGCTCTTGCGCGAAGTACTGATCGCATCTCTGGGACGGCTCTGCCAGGTATCTTCTCAATGCCCTGGATTCATTGCAGCGCCGAGATGTCCGAATTATCACACGAAACCAACTCTGGAGCCCCTGCAACTACGCAGAGACATGGCGGCTCTATCGCATATACCACGGATAATGTTCCGAGGAGCTCTTGAACCTTGTTCCAAATCGTCTTTCCACACCCGTAATACCGACACAGGTCGGACAAAGCATCCGTATATTGTCGATTAAATCAGCAGTCGTACTAAAAGGTTAGGTGCCACTTTTCTTTGTAGAACAATCGACAAGTGGAATGCTTTATCAGCCCATGTGTTCTCTCCATCCTGTAACCTTGGATCCTTCAAGCGATGCGTAAAGAAGAACCTTTGCCACTATGGCGACTGGAGCAGCCGTGAATTTTTGCAGTCGTCGGCACTCGTGAACATCTTCTTGCTTGCAACAGGCGGGTGGAGGTCAGATGTCGAGTCACAATAAAAATTAAATAAATAAAAACCTATAGGTACAGTTTTAGATTCGTCTAATGTAAATAGAACATCAATTTCTCACTCTATTTATAAATAAGGTAGAATACGAAATAAGGTCAGACGTAGAATATAATTAGTATAAGAATTAGTTTTGGTCAATATAGATAAAGTCATATGAACGCTCATGATCGGGTTAAAACAATCAATATAGATTATGTAGACAACCTATATTATTTACTATACGGTAAAATTAGTACTGCATAAATTGGTAGAAAAATTGGATAGAAAAATTCACGCGTGTCTACGATTTACCGATGTGTCTACGGTGTCTGCCCGCCAGTGACCGATGAGCATGCGTATTTTTTCTATGCATAATCATTATTAATTTACACAATAGGTAATAATACTAGCATTGAAATATGACTAAAAGATGTAGTGACAAGGATTGACACAGGAATGCTCCGATGGTTTGGGCACATGAAAAGGATAAGTGAAAGAATGACTAAAGGAATTTACAAATCTGCTGTGAATGGATGCGTTAAACGAGGTAGGTCCAGAAGGGTGTATTCCTACCAAATCGGAGACATAATCAAGAAAGCTGCGGTTGTCTAGAGCCCATAATCTTATAAGCTTGTATGAAGAGAATTGTAGTTGTGAAGGAAGCGAGGGAGTTGTGTCTGGATCGTGGCAAGTGGCGCTCCTTTGTCTCCGCCTATTCCTGTGGGTAAAAGGCGTGACAATTTGATTGATTCAATACGACAAAAAATACACGACAGTAATCTAAATAAATGCGTTTCAAACACAGAATCATTATCAACATCGAAGAATCACAATTTTTGTTTATTTTCAAAGCAATTTTTCAACGTAACTATCTGTGCAATTGCTCACATAATTTAATGTATGAACTCATAACTCCTGTGGCTTAATTTGTTTGTTCTGTTTCCATTTGATGATTAATCATGGCGCTGCAGATCAAAGCGTTAGTCATCATTTATGATACAGATCGATAAGAAAGTATTGATAACACCTATTATTTATTGTTAGCGGTTGTTTTCTAACGAGACTAGTAAATGAGAAGAGCTAACAAAAGGACATCATTCATATTGTATGGGGACTTGTATTAACAGTTGCATATACATTTTAAAATAATTTAATGAACAAATATTACAATGCAATTGGAAAATATCCTTTATTATGAATAGTTTAGGTGCGCAAAATGATCAAACTTTAATTATGACAGTTCATAAGCACCTCTTACCCACGCTGAAATTTCCGTATGGAATACCGAAATCTTCTCACACATAAAACGGGGTCTCCGGATCCAACTAGGCCGGCATAGTGGATTCGACTGCTACTTGCAGTTACTTAACTGAGGTCATAGTCACCTCTATTCATAGACCACACTCCAGCTGAACATTTGGTCGGGTACTGTCATTTGTCGAGTTCTAATCATTAAAAAAAGATTAATCAAAATCGGTTCCTAAACAACGAAGTTATCTGCGAACAAACACATATATACGGTCGAATTAAGAACCTCCTCCTTTTTAGAAGTCGGTTAAAAAAATATATATAACGGGTTATATAACGTCAAAAACACCGTAGTATGTAAATACTATTAATGACGTCATTATCTATAAAGCTTTATTTTTCAAGACATGTTTTGTTTCGAATGCGGGTCAATTTATTTCTAGATTTCGCATAGTAACTGATAAAAAGAAAAAACAATGATTCGGGAATGTCGTTTTAAATAAAAAATAATACTATTGTTGATTAATAATTCCGATTTTTTGTTATATTAAATAACTATGAATTTGTTTTTTTTATTGTGGCCCGATGTTAAGCTAGAGTCGGGTCCATTAATCGAGGCCATCGATGTTCGAGGGCAGAGACAATGGATCGCCATTTGCCACTTGACACAACTCCCACGCTTCCTTTACATTCACAATTTTCTTCATACAAGCTTTATGGTTATGGGCACTAGGCAACCTAGCTTTTTTAAGGATGTATCCACTTTGGTCGGCAAACACCCTCCTGGGCCTGCCTTGTTTAACATGAGATTTATAAATTCTTTTCTTCTCATTTTTCATTATAATATTTTTAGTTTTAATTTACACAATTATGCATCTTCGTAAAGTCATGTTTACTAAAATTCGGCGTAATTCCAGTAACCAAAATTAATCCATATAGATTCCAATGAAAAGGTCAACCCTAATAAGAAAGTTTCTGCGTCACAGCCAGATATCTCCCAATATCTGCCTACGCAAGGATTATATAGTAGGCAGAGCTAAATGTGACGTCAAGGATTTTTTTCATAGGTACATGCGCAGTAGAAATTCGTCGAGCTTCAATTTTCTGGGCATTGCTCCTTGATGAATCATAATCATACTACGCAGTTAAAATATTAAAGGATAATATAACAAAAAGTAAATTAGGATTATTTATAGATTGACTTTTCTCTCGTTTTGTTTACAGTTTAGATAGACTTATTAGAAAAGTTGCAACATCACTAAAAAGTAAAGGGGTGTCCATTCTATATCATCTGGATAATAGTTTTTTTTTAATTTTGGGGCTTATTATTAATTATTTTAATTATTCTCTATTGTTAGATAGAGCATTTGTTGTATGAAAAGGAAAACATTTTTTTTGACAGGAATCGTTGACAACTTGGAAAAACCTCCATTGTTTTAGGGGGTGTCCGGACACCCCCATTTGCCCCTGTTTATGATAAAGGTATAATGTGGGAATCATATTCAGCAATTTCGTATGTAAAAGACGTAGTTTGTACATTCCTATACTTTGACTGGTTCACAATGTATCTACGTACTACTATTTATTGAATATTCATCAAATATTTTCGTCGAACTGAGTGGACAGCGAAATTACTTATCGCCTTGAATAATTGTTTCTTTCGTTAATAACAAAACCATAAGGTAAGGTTAAAAATATTTATACGAGCCTTTCACGGCTCTACAATAAATGAGCGGTTTTTCCACCTGCGTGCGGGAAATCCCCGTGCAAAATTAAAAAGAGAAACTCAAGCAAACTACATAACCTCTTTATTTTTATATCTTCAAAATGGAATTATATCGATATGAACTACGTATACAAACTAAAAACAACTCGATAATAGCGATTGCTGCGAAAACTGCCTCGTCATGACCTTCAGTCTAATCTAGTGTGCGAAACAGACAGGTATATGAATAATAACACGTGTAAAAAAGAGGGCGACGATCTCATTTACCTCATTGAGCCTCAGGCGCCCTCAGTTGTATACAAAAAGATGTACCGCGTATAAAGCCATTGAAGTCGGTAACAATAGTCGAGCAAAGTTCATTTTTATTACAACTACTACTAAGCTAATAAGAATGCTTGCTTGTATCATAGAAACAGGACAACCAACGTACATATATCAGAGATACATTGGTACCGGCAAGTGGTTTTAAACCAGAAGTTCTGACCATTGCTATATCACATAACTACGGTCGCCTTAATAAAGAAAAATATATAGTTCCAAAATAAAAATAAAAGTAATATTCGAATGACTCAGTCCATATCCTATTTGCATGAGGGAGACAGACAGAATAGCTATTTTTGGAGACGCTCAATGTCAATAAATTGCTTGGAAGAATTTAACATTATCAATTTCATGCCTTGATTTCTATAGGGATAAGTAGACAACGGAGCGCCAATTTTAAGATTCTGACATTTCTATGGGCACCTGTTTTTTTAAATGTTTCCCAATATTATCAAGGATTAAATGTGTGTGCAGTCCCTGTTTTATCTTTTCACTCGGCTCCATATTTTAAATCTCTTTCGTCATTCTCCTTATTAGAATTTAATTTAAAATTAATCTAATTTAAGATTCTGCAGTTTAAAACACTTCTTTTGGATGTAAAGAAGTTCCCAATTGGTTTTTAATTTAATAGAAACATTCATTTCTAATTGAAATTATCAGCATATTTTATGTTGATTTTATGGTGCATCCTTGTTTTGTTAAGAAAGTACCCGATTTGATAAACAAATATAGCTTTGGCGATGGCAAGAGTCTTGTAAGAGAATTGTGAATATGAATGGAGCGAGAGAGTAATGTCAAGATCTTGGTAAGTTGCGCTTCATTGTCTGCCTAGCCCTGTGACGTGAAAACATTCGATAATGATGTTGTTTTTTACTATACTAAGCTAGTGGCTTTCGGCAATTGGTTTTGAACCCGTGCTCTCGGTTTGCGTAACTATTGCTACACCACCACGGTCGCCTTAATCGAGATCTATAATGACAGAGCATTGTTATTTTTAATTAAAATGTATTCTATATAATAGTTAATGTATTTAAACACAAATGTATTTATTTCCAAGAAAATGGAACCATATGTGTTTGTTTTGTTTAATAAACAACTGAATTTATTCAATTAATTTCTTGGATCTCTTTTTGTTAAGGAAATATTCCGTCTGTATTCCTTATGTTTAATTTCAAGGTTGACGGGCTGGTTGTCCCAATATCGATTGTACCCTTGTCCTTGTAACTAGTTAGAACGAACCTCCTTAGAGATTCTTATATTGTTTTCGTCTTTATTGCCCAAAAAGAAGCGACCTTGGTTTAATATTATAAATAAGTGATACATAAGTAGTTATTTTAAGAGTGGTAGGCAGAAAGTTTATAATCATCTCCGTAGACAGTATTTGTAACGACTGAGTTGCATTCCGGGATCAACTTAAAGTTCTGCAACTAATGGTTCTAAATAGGTCAGTTTCTTATACGGAAGGCGTAATGTTTCTAATGGTCCCAAATAGGTCAGTGGGGTTAGGTTATCGTTAGGTTAGACGATAAACGATTATCGTCTCTCATCGACGATTGAAAAATAATAAAAGCTAGGCTAAATCCACCAAAATGAGACTATTGATGATAATGATAAAACGATTAATTGTCTCGTTTTATTGAATTAAGCCTAGCTTTTATTATTTTTCAATCGTCGACGAGAGACGATAATCGTTTTAACTTGCCAACCTAACCCCGCAGTTTCATATACGGAAGGCGGATGGAATGGTTCCAAATAGGTCAGTTTCTCATACGAAAGGCGGAATGTTTCTTAGCCAGCCCTATCCTATAAGGTACAATTTCCCAGTAGGCTCATTTTCTATTTATATTAACTTCATGGAATAATAACTTATGAACACAAGCAGATATAACTATATCTGTGCAGTAGTGAAGCAAAGAACCTTTTCCTTCTTCTTAATTTTAACGCACATGTTGTTTTCTCTTAACACAATACTTTTACCATTTTAAGATAAGCCAGAACACAGAACATATCAGAAAAACATTATATTTATGAGTTCTCTGAGCCAGAAAGACAAAAAGATTAGACTTCACACCCGCCAACTGTTTAGCAAGTTAGAGATAATTAATGTGTTTTAACCATTGTCCATGGAATTTCGCAGACTGGAATTTCCTCGTGTCGGAATTGCGATTCAAATAGAAGTTTTTTAGGTGCATGACGAAATCTAACAGTAGTGAAGCGCACCTTACACGATTATTCAATCGTTCCTGTATGTGACTAAGTTACAATCGTCTAATATCGTCCTATCGAATAATGATTGTGGCGCGTTATCGTCTGTCTGTCGTATTAGACGTTGAAACGTTGCAAATAAACGTTTGGGGAGGAATTTGTACTTAACTTCTTTTGCGCATTTTGTGTTCTTTAATAAGACGTAATTCTAACAATGGCGTCCTAAAAGGGAGGCCTATGTTCAGCAGTGGACGTCTGCATGCTGAAGAAAAAGAAGATGATGATGATGATGATGAATTCTAACAATTAGGTAGGTTAAATTATTTTATAAAGATTTTTTCGTGTGATCAGAATTGACCTTCAGCCTAGACAATCAAGATCCCCTTTCTGATGTGTCACACAGCCATCATCAAGCTGCGGGGTTAGGTTTGACCACTATCGTTCGGCGCGATCGTCGAGATCGCGCGAGCAATGTTGGAACTTGGAACAGTACTATCGTCTATCGTCCAAATGTCAGTTACTATCGTTTTTATATTAAACTTTGTAATGTAAATGTTATTAATATTAGGAATTTAATCAAGTATTAGAGTTCCTAAGAAAAACCGTACGGAAATTCGTAAACTTGGTCCTTAGAATATACATTAGCCGAAATGGAATGTATACTCTACTCTAGGACTTGGAGTTGTTCTATCACACCTTTTTGGTAGAAAATTTTAGAACTACGCCATCTAGTTAGTTTATTGATAACTAAAATAAAAAAGGATGTTTCTTATCTTAAATTATCAAGAGAGATGATAATTAACGTTTTAGAAATATTCTAGAAGAACTCTTTTTCAATAAAATTACTGTTTATAGCATACAAAAATTTAGATCTTGATAAAGTTTTTATTATTATTTTCTAAATAATTTAGTTTTAATTTATTAATTTTAAATCTATTTTAATTAATTTGTGAATTGAGAACAATCATTTTCAGTTCCCGCCATTATACCGGTAGGGGGTAGTTCGTGCTTTATTTTTGTGGCTATGACGTGTCACTGGCCTTGCCTATGTCATGTGCATTTTAAAATCTTTTTTTTTATTGTGACACGACATGTGACCTCGTCCCTCCTGATGATAAGCAAGAGGAGGTCCAAGAGTGACGACGACTGCGAAAACCGAGTTTGTTTACGGCTGCCTCAATCGCCGTCACTATGCCGGCCAAAGGAAATTGTCACGCCTTTTCCCACAGAGATAGGCAGAGACAATTTTAAATGCTGTTTTTTAATGCACTCTAACTCTATAAATAAATTATAAATTTATTTAATTACAAAGTCCACTTACATCTTAATATGTCTTCTGAACATCATTGTCTTAAACTTCTTACACTTTGTCTTGTCCTTTCTGCAGCAATGATTAATGCGACGCAATGTATCAATATGATGCGACAAATGCATATACAAATTAGAGCCTGTGTTATTATTATTTTTTGGTACGGAAACGCAGATCATGTTAATAACCCTTGTCGCACAAACTCTCTAAGTATATTTTCTTATGTCCTTCTTTCACAAAAACACCGCTCGTAGGTCTTGTTAACCAAGTTAAAAGACCAATATTTAAACAAAAAATAATAAGAAAAATACGCCAGTAAAATACTGCGAAAAGTTGCTTTAAATAGTTTGTTATTATAACTGAATAAAATTTTAATTCAAACGCGAAGTAAAATTCATAAGCAAAATTGGCGCGTATTCGATTCTATTTCAAAACTTGAAATGACGTTCGTGTTGGCAAAGGTCGTCGCGTGCTGGGAAATGTATGACGTAATTTTTTCACGTTCCGTTACGCGTTCTACTTTGAAATATTTCATTAGTAAAAATAAAGTAAACTTATTTAATATTCGCTTATTATAAACGATTCATATATTAAAATGAATTATCATTTCTTGTATAAAAATGTCACACTAAGACAAAAACAAAATTTAGTATCAGAAACATAGTTTCAAAAATGGCCTAAATTATTTTACCTGCATGCAAAGGAACGTATTGGCAAATTTAATATTGCATCCCTTTCTATATTATAGAGCTTATTTTATTTCTCTTTCTACAAATACGTACAAACGCACACATGGATATTTTTCAAAAAACACTGTTTCTGTTATTTATATTGATTAATGTTTAATAATTTAACAGCTATAATCTTTTTACTTATTTATTTCGGTAAATAAAGTCCACCTCACACAGATATTTCTGTAAATTATTATTTGTACTTTCGAAAACGTTTGTATGTGGTAGAGAATGATGCAACATGACCTGAGATGAAGTGAGAATTTTATACAAACCATCCCGGATTGTAATCATATATCTAATTTATAGGTAGTAGTATCTCTATATAGTCTGTGACTATAGCACACTAAAGAACTGGATTTTGTGGACGAATTGTTTAGCGATTGGTTTGTTGCGCGTAAAGTCCCGGGTTCGACTCTCGGTCGAAGCAAATATTTGTTTCATAGCTTTTATTTGTAATATTTAATAATTAAAATATATTTATTTAATTTATATTAACAATTAAATTTCATTAAAATTAATAATTACCTATAATTAAACTATAAATAAAAAATATCTTCTAATGACGTCGCATCAGAGATAGTCCCAAGGAGACTGGCAACATTTCCCCTTTGTATAGCAAGGCTTATACGTTGGCAGAAATAATTGCCAGCCTTCTTGTCTCCAGACCTCTCCGTCAGCCGCCTCGACAACTCCCTGGCCAGGCGCTTAGCTGATGGTCCCCAAGGGCCCATCGTCTCGACCCCAAACGGCGCAAATTCGTAACCAGTACCGAGGTTAGCGTATTTGCGCAACTTGAGGTTCTCAGCAGAAATCGACGCACTTCCCGCGCTTAACGAGGTCGCTTGGATGTGAGATGGGGCTAATGTGTCTACACAAGTCGCATCCCACACCAAAGACCTGCCAAGTCTCCATGGCCCAACAGTCATTCCGTCAGGTCTCTTGCCATCGCTCCGCGCAATACCACAAGGTTCTAAAATTGCGGGTACTCCAACAGTGACAAGAGCCCTTCGGATGATATCGTTGAGCGCCGCGTGACGGGAAATGCGACCGGCACTTCTGGCACAAGAAAGCCCGTGGTGTCCGAAATTATCCACCGGTTCTCCGCACCGACACTGGTGTTGATGGACAGTCCGGGCTCCGAGACGAAGACATACCGCCAGGGTCAGGGTATTTCTGTCAAGGAGTGTCCCAACCGATGCAGACGGAAAAGCCTGCAACCAGAAACCCGACTCCCTAGTAGAGACGACTATGAGGCGAGCCCGCTCTCTCATGTTACTGGAAGATAATATATCTTCCATTACCATTTTGCAGAGCGGCTCGTCCCATAGTCGTTGAAATTTTGGTGAAATTGGTAGCGAAATATTGGGGCACGCAACTGACCAGGCATCTCTGGCATCCGACATGTACGCCGGCTCCACGGAACCCAAAGATGGGTTTGTGATGCTCCCGTAGAGCTCGACAGTACTATATACTGACGACAGAAACGCTGGCAGTGCTACACTAGAAATTTTGCGAGTTCCCAGACCTCCAAACCGAATTGGCAGTGAGGCCTGGGCCCATGTACGGTCGTTCATTGGACAATTTAGGATTTCTGTTAGTGTATTTTGTAAAAGTTTGTCTAGTAATAGTAGTTCATTGGGAAATTTCCAAAGTTGGGAGCATCGGAGTACATATGTAAATTTGGGGGCAAACAAACAAAATCGGATGATAAAAAGTGCCATGTGTGGTTGAATTTGGAATAAGCGTTCGGAAGTTGAGTTAAATTTTGTTAATTGTTCCTGAACGTAAATTTGAATCGATTCATCAAGGATTGGTGATCCTAGAAGTCGAAGGGTTTCGTTGTTTAAAATTTTTATATTGGGTGCCAGACTATTAAAAATGGAAATAATTTTAGATTGTTCGCCAGGTGTAAATAAATTAGAAAGATACAGTTCGCATTTCGCAAAATTTAGCTCTAAACCAATGGTCTTAAAATCGTTTATAATTTTTTGTAAATCCCTAAGAACTGTATCTGCGTTTCCTGCAATCGTGCCATCATCGAGATACCATAAATTAAATTTTGAATTTAGGCTGCTTATGATCTTGTGAATTGTTAAACTGAAGATGGCAGGACCTAGTGGATCGCCCTGTTGGCAACCAACTGCTGATACTAAAGAGTGATTTTTATAAATTAATTTTGAAAGTGTGCTGTAACATTGCCAAAGATAACTGTAAATTTCAGGGGTGTGTTGTTTAATTTGTTCCAACATGGCACCTCTATCAACCGAGTTGAAAGCATTTTTGACGTCCACCTTTAACATCACATCTCCTCCGTTGTTCACTACAAAGCTCCGAACAGCATGGACAGCAGCTTCACAGCCACCCTTGGAGCCAAAACCCACTTGCAAAGGTTGAAATTTTGCGGTCAAATTGGGTAATATTTTTTTACTCGAAATTTTGGATACTATACGGCGCAAAGTGCAGCCGACGGCAATGGGTCTGATACCACCGTCTTTTTTTTTAAGAGCGCATATGTTTGCGCCATATAATATATCGGTGATGCCAAAAGGAACTTTTCCGAACAACATAATATTTACAAGTGAGGTTATGGCAGCAAGGAGAGGTTCAGCGGCGTCGCCTGCTGTCCCGCTGATCATGTCCTTGTAGTGTTGTGGCGTAAGACCATCAAGGCCACCTGCTGATCCATTTTTGAAGGACAAAATGGCATTTTTCACTTCTGTGGATGTTATTTGAAGGCAATGCTCATCCTGTCCAGGAGGATCAGGGAGGAGAAGTGTTGCCGCAGGTGGAGGGTGTTTGCTCTGAAGAGCAGCCAGAGTTTCCGGGGAGTCAGGACGACGACATCATTAGAAAAGAGAAGGTCAGCAGCTCCCTTTAAGTCTCCGTCATTAATTTTGTCTTCAATTTTTTTAATACTGTAATTTTGTGTTTTTAGTTTTTTGGGTGAAATAATGATGTTATTAAATATTATATTGTTACAATATTAAATATTGTAAATATTTGTTAATTAAAAACAGAGGTGAATATTTGCTTCGGGTCTGGTTATCAAAGAGTGGTAGGCAGTGGTACCCAGTCTGCCGATCCGTAGTGGCAGTGACATTCATTCATGGACCACACTTCGGCTTAACATCAAGCGGGGTGAAGATCCCTCATTCGGCGTAATAGCTGTGACGGTTTTAGGACACCGAAATCCATTCCGCTGAGTAGATTTCTAAACTGCTTGGCTTTCGATTCCTCATATACCGAAAGTAATCTTTGTTTTAAAGTTTAATATTTAGCGGTGGGTGGTGGTCTTAATAATATATCGCTTACTTGTTGTATGTCAGAGGCTTGAAGTACGCTAAGTACGTGACGGAACTTTTGGTCGTCGCTAGTTTTAATGGTCGAGATCAATAATTCGTATTGAGCGAACCAAAGACGGGGTAATTCACGCCAAAAAGGTATGATTTTCGCCTGAATGGATACCGCAGAGAGATCTATGTCGATACTAGGAAGAGGGACAGGAGATGCGGCAGAGGCTGGGGCAGTATTGGCCATGTCTTCCATAATAATGCGTGATTTACCAAATATTTTACCGTTAACAATTATTACCAACGTCACCAATGAGAAATGAGTGTGAGAAGGAAAAGATTATTAATACACCGGGAAAAAGAGTCGAGCCCCTCTAGTGTTTAAAAAAAAAATGCGAACCGAGATATTTTGACGGATTTAGGTTCGTCTCCGGACGTATTAATAATGAGCCTAAAATCCAACAGCTGAACTATTGCAGGTTTTTTTTATTCGCCGGTAAAGTTGCGAAAACGTAGTTTTTCGCAATTATATTTTTTTCTTGACTATTTAGATAAAAATGTTGCGAGAAGGACTTGTAGATATTAAAATATCTACAAAATGAGACCAGTTAGGTTCAAATTAGTTTTTTTGTTTTTTTACAAAATGCGGAAAACCGCTAAAAATCGATGTTTTTTAAATAACGTTTTAAACAAACAATTTTATACCTAGACGTCTCCAATTTTAATAGACTGTAAACTTTGACGTGTATTATTAGTGGTATAATTTTGGTTTTTTTTTTCTTTTATATTTTTGGTAAAATTGCATTTTAAAATTAAAATAGCACTTTTTTGCAACTTAATTATTACCTCTTCGGTAGGTCCTAGAGTGTTTTATTTGGGCTCATTCTCTTCCTTAAGAGTTGTACTTTCAGTCTTTTTTTAAAACTAATCAATTTTAGCAACTAGGGTCTTGCAAATCGAAGTGCAAATATACACCGGGAAAAGGGGAGTTTGCTAAAAAAAAGTGCGAACCGATATATTTTGACGGATTTAGGTTCGTCTCCGGACGTATTAATAATGAACCTAAAATCCAACAGCTGAACTATTGCAGATTTTTTTTTATTCGCTGCTAAAGTTGGGAAAACATAGTTTTTCGCAATTATAATTTTTTCTTGACTATTTAGATAAAAATATTTCGAAAGGAACTTGTAGATAATAAAAATATCTACAAAATGAGACTTGTTAGGTTCAAATTAGTTTTTTTTGTTTTTTTACAAAATGCAGAAAACCCCTAAAAATCGATGTTTAGGGGTAGGGGTACCTAAAAAGACCTTTTTTTTTTGAGCAAACTTTCTTTTTCCCGGTGTATAATAAAATAAGTTGAAACTAATTTAAAATTGAAAGTAAGAGTAGTGAGTCTTCCGAAAATGAAACAACCTCAATAATGCTAACTTCAGCAAACACATTCGAGCTGGCATGGAGAGCAGGGCGAGAGCGTCAGGAAGTCAAAGTTGTGTGTCAAAGGATGGCTGTCCAGCGGCTCGGCGACAATATTATGAGTTATGAGCGGGCGCCGGGACACAGCAGGCCTCGAGACACAGTGGTCGGCAAGACTGTGGGTGCCGGGTCGAAAGCTTGGAGAGGGCACGTTAAAAGGTATTAAAAAGAAATATCTGGCCAACCGCTAGTGAAAAGTGCCGGCGTGAAGTGATAATGTCATTATTGGCAGGCACCATAAATTTTCCTGCGGCCCGGCAGCAGGATAACAACCTCGGCGTCGTCAGGCAGCGCTACGTGGTCAATGATGTGAAAAATGAAACGCTTAAGTAGAAATCGAGAAGAAGACTATTCTTTTTTATATTGACATAAATAGAATATAAACGAATGATGTTTGAAAATAAGTATGACAATGCTTTTTTAATGAAAATAATTTATAAAAATTTTAGTGCGAACTTGGAAAAGGTCCGCACTCATTGGAGAATTGCATTTTTACTACTTTTCAAAATTATAGAAAACAAAAGTAATAGAAATAATTCTATGCGACCCAATTTTACCATATTCCAAAATTCCTACCCAATTTTTTTTGTCATCCTTACTTATATTATAAACGCTACAGTTTGTGAGTATGGATGGATGGATGTATGGATGTTTGTTACTCTTTCACGCAATAACTACTGATTGGATTTTAATGAAACTTTACAATAATATAGCTTATACATCAGAATAACACATAGGCTATAATTTATGAAGATATTGTGTGAATTGTCCAAAATATGACGATAAGTGTCAAGTAAGTAAGATAAAAATCTACCATCTGCGAGCTATTCTGGCGTGCGCTGGCAAAACCGCTAGAGTTACACATATGTAATGTACGATGATAATGTTTATCTTAAATAGACCTACAAAAAAACCCGCGACAGTATATATCAGTATCTCATGTGTAAGCCATTATATCCAAAATAGTGTAGCGAAAATCCTACGCACGGCGGGTGAGGTGGGGGAAGAAGTCGGTCATCATTAAGTACGCGACCCGAGCGGGCAGGGCAGGCAGACGCGTGAGGGCAGACGTCATTGACGGTTGTGTCCGTTTTGCGAATTTCCAAGCGATTTGCTAAAAACGCATTGTACTTAAAGTAATTTAGGCCCAAGGTTAGTTATTGGCAGTTTTTTTTTTGGTTAGGAGTTACACGTACAAAAAGATACTTAATTTTTTTAAATTATATTTAATAGTACCTACTCTATAATTCCATCGCACTACATTACCGACAGTCACGTCAACATCCAATCCAATTAACTATACTATGAAGACTATACACTATCACTAACTATACTTTCCATAGACTATACTTTCACCTGTTTGGAATTTTTCTATATTTATTTTTATTTTCGTCTGTCTTAAAAATAAATATAGAAACGAGTATCGAGTTATAAATACAAAAAAGGCATATACAGTCGAATTGAGAACCTCCTCCTTTGTTATGACTGTGCTATAAACCTAATTTTACGCGGGTGAAACCGCGGGCACAGCTAGTTATAAAATAAAGTGGATACAAGACAAAAAATTGTCATAGATGTAATATGTTATTTTCATGATGCAAAGATTTTTACGTTAAAGTTAAACATATATCACTTCATATATCAAACATATATCAAAAAATCATATAAATTAAAACCAATAAGAGATCAAATACTCACTTTATTTTTAATATGACGTGTCCTAAACTCTTAAGATCCAAGCCAAAAGAGAAAAAAAAATATATTCACAAAATATTCCGCATAAAAACCTTGTTGATCGCTAAAATTACGTATGTTAAAAATACGCAAAATATGTAAAAATATAGTTGTTTTTTATATTTTTCTATAAATTTGATACCTATGGAACGTGCATTAACTCGTAAGTTACAAATTTTTCATTGGTTTTAATGGTTACACGAGCTTTAAAGTGAGTCAAATCTCTCATCGTTTTCTTAAAACTTTCTTACATATAAAGAAATATGGCTCATAAACAAATAAACATGTTATTTAGATACGAATTGGATTAATCTTACTTATGTATAAGTATTGTGTGTTTATTTTGCTGTATATATACGATATAAGGCGTTTTCAAATTACTCCTCCCATATACTTGAAAACCTTGCTTTCTTGTTTTTAAATGCAATTTCTCCAGTACGCGTCTTCAATAAAAGGATTTATAATTTTGAATAATGAGTTTTTAGCTAATAAACTTTTTAATGTACATAAGTAATTGGTTTGAATTGTTTTACGAGTTGGAAAATATATATTATAAATTCATTAAGTGACAAATAAACATAGATATCTTTAAAAACGTCTCTACAATAAATATATAAAGAATAACATCGATTTTTCAGTTGTTCATTGTGATCTGAAATCCAATTGGTATCTGTATAATCAACTCCAAAACATAATACTAGTCATTAAATTATTACCTTATTTATTGTTTGTATTTAAATCTATACTTTTTAAGTTGGTATAAATCAGATCACTATCAATTTGTACAGACATAGATGTCAAGTTATTTATGTTTTTATTATTGACTGAGTTTTTTTGAAACCATAGTGTTGTAATTTTTTTTCGAAATGTCAAAGAGCCCATTTATAATAAATATTTAATATTAAGAATAGTGTACTATTTACATCTGTCTATAATTTTGATGCCAGGCGTGGTGTATTGTTTAGCATACCAATCCGTTACAAGGAAAGTTCCAGGTTTGATTCCTAGTCGGAGCAAATATTTGTGTCATAGCTTTTGTTTGTTATATTGAATAATGTGATTAAATATTACAACTATTCTTATTATTATTATTAGCCTATTTATTTGTCCCACTGCTGGGCAAAGGACTCCTTCTCTTATTTCCATGACACACAAAATTTGGTGACCACTCGCCACAAACAATCTCATCTCATCTTGTAGGAGTCCATCTCATCTGCAATCTGGAGTCCACTCAGTAGTGAACCCGTATTACAATTATTTGCTAATAATTAAAAAAATAGGTGGATATTTGCCGGCCTATCTATTATATTGGTATCAGCAGTGCTGCTTTGTTTTGAATACTTGTACTGCACCTGGTTTGGCTGCTTTAAATTTACTTGCATGGAAAGTGGTTTTGAACATGAGGCTCCTTGTTTGGTTTACTACTAGACCATCGCTTTTTAAAACAGCATTACGAGGGCGGTTCAATAAGTACCCGTGTTAGAAATGAAGACACGATTTTTTCAAAAAAATGCTTTTTATTTTTCAACATAGTCCCCTTTTAGTAAGATACACTTCTCCCAACGTTCCGGCCATTTTTTTAACCCCTCCAAAAAATAGGATTTGTCGAACTCTCCGAAATACGCCTCTGTCCCGGCGATGACTTCCTCGTTTGAGCTAAATTTTTTTCCCGCGAGCCATTTTTTCATGTTAGGGAACAAGAAAAAGTCGCCGGGAGCCAGATCGGGTGAATACGGGGGGTGCGGCAGCGATTCATAACGCAATTCATGCAGTTTGGTCGCGACAACACCAGATGAATGTGCTGGTGCGTTATCGTGATGAAACAACACCTTTTTTTTTCGCCAAATGTGGCCGTGTCTCCTTTAATTTTTTGTCGAAGCGGTCTAATAACTCACTGTAGTATAGTCCAGTGATCGTTCTTCCTTTTTCTAAAAAATCCATGAGGATGACGCCCTTCGCATCCCAAAAAATCGTCGCCATGACCTTACCGGCCGATGGGACGGTCTTCGCCTTCTTTGGTGCAGATTCACCGGGAGAAATCCATTGTTTTGATTGTTGTTTAGTTTCTGGTGTGTAATGATGAATCCAGGTTTCATCAACGGTGACAACTCGACGCAAAAAGTCCTTAGGATCTCGCTTAAATTGCCTTGAACACTGCTCTGAAGTTAACAGCCGCATCCGCTTGTTGTCCAGCGTGAGCAATCGCGGCACCCATCGGGCCGACAATTTTTTCATCTCCAACTTATCATGCAAAATATTAATTGCCGTTCCGGTCGACACACCTACGGCCTTAGCTACTTCGCGGACTTTCGTTCGTCGATCAGCGAGAATCATGTCGTGGACTTTTTCAATGATTTCCTCGGTAACCACGTCTGCCGGGCGTCCTGGTCGCTCCTCATCAAAAACGGATGTTCGCCCACGTTTAAATTCGTTAAACCAATATCTAACTGTGGTCATAGATGGCGACGTGTCTCCATAAACAGCATCCAACTTTGCTTTTATCTCCTCGCACTTTTTCCCATCCAAAAACATAAAGCGAATTACCGAACGATACTGCTCTTTTTCCATCTTAACGAAAATCACGAAACACGTCTGACTCGAATGGCTGCCAAATCGAAACTAACCTATCAATCAGTCTGAATTTTATATTAGCGCCGTCTGATAGATGGCAGCACACGATGATAACACTAACTTCACTCAGGAACGCCCTCTGTTTTCAAACACGGGTACTTAATGAACCGCCCTCGTACATTGAATTAAACAAATTGTATTCATTGGCTTACTATCGCATTTATTTTGGTTTTGATTTTACATTTTTTTTATTATTCCGACGTTTCAAGAGCTTTGCAGCCATCGTGGTCACGGAGAGACTGAGGTGTTGGTCGTCCTATTGGTTGATGCTGTTATTGTTTCCAAAACTACCCCGCTTGATGTTTCTATTTTGTTTTTTTGCTTTTTTCTGTTTCCGGTTTATTTCAAATTTTTGCAAAAATTACTGATAGTGTCATCTGGTTTGGCAGTTTGCTGGACTTGGTACTTGAGTTTGTGAATTAAGGGGTCCCAGGTGTTAGATAGTAAGCCACATAAAATTTATTTAATTCAATAATCAATGTTTACGCAAAATTTAAGAAAATACTACAGAATTACATATCAAAACTAGTTATATTTTATTTGTAGGTGCATCCAAAATGAGTTATGTTCTAGAAGGCTTTGGAGAAGAAGTTATTGAATTTTTTGTTGTTTTATTTTTAATATTAGTTGTCATAACTGCTTGGTTGTCAACAAATTCACGTCCGAGAAGATATAGGACTGTATTTGTTATGGGAAGACCAGCAAGGCAACATAATATTGTACCAAGTAAGTGTGTTAATAATTAAATAGTATACTGTCATAGCTTATTTGCATGACTTCACCCCAATACCTTTCTTGTGACTACATATTTTTTTGGCCGGCATAGTGACGGCGACTGAGGCAGCTGTGTACAAACTCGGTTTTCTCAGTCGTCGTCACTCTTGGATTTCCTCTTGCTTATCATCAGGCGTGTCGAGGTCAGATGTGTCACAATAAATAAAAATTGCAGCACTCACCTGATGTTAACTGATGTGCAGTCCATGAATAGATGTGACTGCTACTTACAGTTAAATAACTAAGTAGCAGTCACATCCACTATGCCGGCTTAGTTGGTACCAGCAACTTACATGCTGATCCCATAACACGACCAAGTCATTTCTCAGTCTGTATACTTGTAAGTGGTGGTACTAGCAGCCTGGGCACCACTGCCTACCACTCTGATAACCAGACCAGAAGTAAATATCCGTTTGTTTTTATTATTATTCTCAAATTTTTATATTTAAATGTTATGACTAATTCAGCCTTATTTGGAAACAAGTGCATTCTATCTACTACTTTCATTTTTATTTAATTTTGACTCATCTGACCTTGACCTGCGTGATGGTATAATGGAGTTTCAAGAATGCAGATGACTGAAAAATGAGTCAGTTCGCTTAAAGGATCCAAGGTTAAAGCATGGGGAAAAAACGTGGGCTGGTAAAGCATTCCACTTGTCAAATGTTCTACAAAAGGACTCTTTATTAACATACATTTATTCATGTTATTTTTCAGCTAACACACCACAACCAGAACTAGCTGATGCTCCAGAGACGACACAAGTTGAAGAAATAATTCCACTGCGAGAAGTTGATGTTACAATGGCTGCGGAGAATAGGGACATACATTATTATTCAGTTGATGGTAATTTTTTATATGGAATATTAACTAGACTGGTATAGGTAATCCGACTAGTTATCTGCGGGCTCATTTCCCGACTTGAAGTCCTCTTCGGTTTCTTTGTGCGTTCTTTAACAGTTCTCCTTCAGTGGAGCCACCCGATCTCCTCCAGGAAACCCAGGAGACCTTTCTCGTACCCGCAGACCTCCGGAAGCATCATTGCGTTGCCAAGGAACTTCTGTCTTGCTTCGATCGGCAATCAGACTCAATAGTCAGATTACCAATATCTTCAGATATATCAGATTTACAATATCTTCTTCGATATCTTTTTTTAATCCCACCGCACGCCACTGAGATGTAGGTAGGTCTAAGAGTGCCGACGACAGAAAAAGCCGAGTTAATGCACGGCTGCCTCAGTCGCTGTCACGCATTCCACTATTTTGTACCTTTAATTTTATAGAGTCATCAGAATCTGAGGGCACAGAAGATGGTGAGGCAGAGAGTGAAACTGAAAATGCACAGGTACAAGAAATGGATAGTATTGTCCATGCTATGGAGGCAGATGAGTTTAGAGACTGTGAAAATTTAAATAGGCCTAGAGGTAATTATTAATACCATTTAAAATAACCTTTTTCTTAATTTTTTATCGTGACTCGACCCTTGATGTTAAGCTGGAGTGTGGTTCATGAATTGTTTATTTTTATTCTAAGTCATACAAAATAAACTTTAAGCAAATTAAAACGTTATTATCGAAATAATTTTTAGTTTATGCGTCAAATTAATATTTCTTTTAAAAATGTAAACGTATTTCGCGCCCCCCTTGTCATCTTACTACGCCCCCCCTAGTGAGGCGTGCCCCGTTGGGAACCACTGATTTATAATAAATAAGTATCGTAGTGTTATCAGAAAGTTCATTTTTTACATTTCTTTACTAAGCTACTAAAGCGCTTGTATCATAAAAACAGGACAACCAAAGTACATACATCAAAGATACATTGGTACCAGCGAGTGGTTTTTAACCCTTTCAACACGACGCTCAACAACGCAGATTATACCCGCGTACGGCCCGCTATTATCGCTGGCACGCGTATTGGCGTGCGCCGATCGTAGGTAAAGATTTTATTTACGCCATAGATGGTAAACATTTTGTCAATTTACCATCTATGGTAAATTATATTTAAATAATTTTGGTTATAAATTTAAATTGTTTAATTTAATAATATTTTAGGTTTTTTTAAACAATTTGTGTAATTTAATACGTCATTCCGCGGACCTCTCGCGTCGCGTCGGTCCTCAATTTGATAACGGCCCAGCTAAAAGGTCATAGTAAGTAAACGTTTTAGTTAAAGCACAATAGTTCTATCTCTTGTTGATTTACTCATCTCCTACCTTCGAGCTTTATCATCAGAGTAGCTCAGTGGTACCAGTTAAAACACACATATATTCATATACATGGGTGTGTCAAACGTGAGGTCACAGATATGTTGAAAAGTAAATACCGAACTGATGACCTTCAAAACCCTCATCAATTTTAGCTATGAACCGTCTCGTTCACGTCAGCTTTCAAACTAACAAAACCGCAATGTAATCGGTCCATTCGTTTAGGAGCTATGATGCCACAGACAGACACACAGATACACATACGCGCTAAACTTATAACACCCCTCTTTTGGATCGGGGGTTAAAAAGAAGCGGCAATGACGTTCACAGTCACAAGTTCAAGCCAAGACCTTTAGAGAAGTTACGTTAATAAAAAGTAAGCTCAAAATCTTAAACCCGAGTACTGGAAAATCACGCTCTAAAACAAAAATCAAGAAAATATTGTTATGTGCAAACTATTCGATATTTATTGTGTAATAAATAAACAATTTACATTTTTTTTGGGGTTATAATTTTGTGAAAAAAAAAGGATTGCAGATCCGCTTATGTCATTGTGTTACACACGTAAATATAATTTGAACAAGTGTATTATAGTTTATAATGAAATACGTATTTCAAGTAGTTTTGGATAAAAATTATGTTTGAATCATTCCCCATTATCGGGTGCTTTGCCGTATTCGGGTAAAAAGAAGCGGTGCTTTATTTGTTGTCTTTTTTCATTTTTATAACCAAGCAGTAATAAAAAAGTAATTGTTTTCACCAAACAACCATGTTTCTATAATTTCATTAGTAAATTTATCGAGAAATGGCGCAAGTAACAAAAAGAATTCATATTCAAAAGAGTTGCCTTTGTTACACTATCAGAGTTACCGACAAAAAAAACCTGTAGCAATAAATTATTTAACAAAACAACTTTTAACATTATTTATAATATATTATGTTATTATAAACATAACAATGAAATTCTTAGAGGAATTATAATTAGTTATTTAAGGTATCAGCCTGAATTAATAAATTTTACAACATTAAATTACTTATTTTAATTATGTGACCAAGCTATTCATGTCCGTTTGATAATAACTATTTGACCACGAAAATAGCAAAAACTTAAATTTCTCTTTTCTTAATTCTTAGCGAGTCCTTTGATTTCAAACTGTAATGCCGCTAACTCGCCTAGCGAGTCCATTGTGAAATGTTTGCGGTACCCGAGGTAACTTCATGCAAATCGTAGTGGCATTGAACTTGATGTCGGTATGATGTAAGGCACTACCACAGGAATCCCCCAAAGTATATAATACCGTGACGGTATACTAATATACATTAAATTGCATAAATACAAAGTCACTATTATTCAATAATAACGACTTTGTATAAGATCCCTGGCAAAAAAATATATCATCTCCAAACAAATTCGGACATGTTATGATTTATCTGCCATTATATTTATCTATCAATAAATGCGACCGATATTTATGAGGAACATAAATATGTTTTATTTTAATTATATTATTTCATTATCATGTTCAGACAAAACGTTGTCAATTTCTGATTTACCTTTGCCGTATGTGGATAAAAAAGATCATATTTTTAAATATCGTGATTTACAAAACGAAGGCTAGTATATTATTAAGAACATTGTATATAAGCTTGTATAGAAAGGACATTATCAACAAAACTTGTTTCGCGAAGATATCATCATTTTAGTTCGCACGCCAATTGGCGTGCGCCGTACGGTAAATAGGAAAAAATTTACGCCAATTGGCGTGCGCCGTACGGAAAGGGTTAACCAGTGCTCTCAGTTTGCGTAACCATTGCACTGCCACTACGTCACGGTCGCCTTTGTCAATAATTGATCATATTGGCCAGCTGAAAATAGTTAATGTACTTAACCTTTAACCTTGTTTCTACCTTTTCTTTTCACTCCCGTTATACCCGCACAGGCCGCGGAAAGCATGCGCATTTTGCCGACCGAATCGGCAGTCGAACTTAAATAGTTCGGTGCGTCGTTTCTTTGTAGAACAATCAGCCCATGTGTTTTCTCCATCCTATAGCCTTGGATCCTTCAAGCGATGCGTGAAGAAGCACCTTTTTTATTTTATTGTGACACGACATCTGACCTCGACTCGCCTGATGATAAGCAAGAGGAGGTCCAAGAGTGACGACGACTGGAATATAGTGACGACGACGACGACTTCTGGCCGTAATAGTGCAGTCGAGGTCTTGGACGAGGCAGTGCCAGATTAGGCCAGCGCGGGGCCTGTAGCTAATTCTGTCAAGGGGCCCTTGGTTTGCTTTAGGTTCTCAAGTTTAGGATATTATATGAAACGAAACTGTTACAAATAAGCATTAGGCAAATTTAGAGATAACACTTTCAATATAGACTTAAATTTTTAAATGAAAGTGAAGCATATCCTAAGCTTGAGTTTAAGGCATGCAAGATATTTTAGGCTCTTATTAATATTTTTTTTATTAATATCAGACAGGCTTTGGAGCGCGGGTCCCCAAATTCGCGGGGCCTATAGCATTGGCTACTCTTGCTACGTGTCTAATCCGGCACTGGGACGAGGTCAGATGTCGGGTGACAAAAAATAAATAATAAAAATAATAATCTTTTGCAGATGGCGAAATAAATGTTAATAATTCAGCGAACAGTGAATCTCCAGCAAACAGTGAACCAAGTCCACCTGATGAAGCAACTAATTATAGTAGTGATAAAAATAAAATTAATATTAAATTGAAATATTTGAATGATTCATCAAAAGATGCTGTTGGCAGTTTAAATGAATTGTTGAAGGATTTCAAATTGTAAGTATTGATCAACTTTGAGCCTTAAAAAAAAAAATCCACTTGGCGACAGGCGTGGACGAACGGTTTAGCGACTGGTTTGTTGCGCGTAAAGTCCCGGGTTCGGTCGGAGCAAATATTTGTTTGATAGCTTTTATTTGTAATATTTAAAGGTATTAAATATTGCAAATATTTGTTAATAAAAAAAAAAGAGATGGATATTTGCTTCGGGTCTGGTTTTCAAAGAGTGGTAGGCAGTGGTACCCAGTCTGCCGATCCGGGGTAGTACCACCACTTACAAGTATTCAGACCGTGAAGTGATTTGGTCACGTTTCGGGATCAGCTTGTAAGTTGCCGGTTCCATCTAGGCCGGCATAGTGGATGTGATTGCTATTCACAGTTATTGAATTGTAGTAGCAGTGACATTCATTCATGGACCACACTTTGGCTTAACATTAAGCGGGGTGCTGTTATATGTCGAGTCACAATAAAAAAAATAAAAAACTTTGCCGGCCTTGTTGGGCCCGGCAACTTACGAGCTATGTCGGTAACTCCAGTTCTTTGGCGAAGTATTCTTCGCACCCCTTGCTCTACCGTTACCTGGCCCACTACCTAGGCCAGGAATAGCGGAGCTGCCGGGGACAAGGCCGTAATATTATTTATCTTTTATAATTATTTATGTTTTATTTCAGGCGTTATTTTTCGACAGAATTAACTGCCCAGTACACAGTTAAGATTATTTTTAAGGGTCGGCTATTAGCTGATGATTCCACTTTGGGCGAATGTGGTGTTCATGACCAGGCTGTTTTACATTGTCTGGTGCAACCTTACAGGCAGAGAGCGCAGGTAATATTGATGATTAGATTATACTTACCATAACCAAAAAGCTAGTATAAAGTCAATTGTAGGGCAACCGTGGTGTAGTGGTAGTGCAATGGTTAAGCAAACCGAGACCACGGGTTCAAAACCACTTGCTAGTCAAATGTATCTTTTTGACTCCATGTACTATACACCAAATCTGTGCAACATCATTTAACAAAATATTCCCTTGCGCCTGACAGGAGCATAAGCCACGCCTCTTTTACCTTCAACTAATAGACCAAACAAAATGCCAATATTTTGGTAACAAAAAAAACAATAGAAAAGGATTGTTACCTGCAGATCATAAAACAAAAAAAATGAATTATAGAAAAATACTCTCCTTCAATAGGATAATGTCGAAGCAGCCAAGAATGGGCGTATTACGTGCGCGAGAGTAGTTCATACTATTGTAACCCTTAAGGTGGTGCAGCGAGCGTTTTGTTGACTTTACTTTGTTTATCCTGTTTCTATGATACTAGCACTAATAGCTTAGTATAGTAGTCTTACCTCGACTTACCTGATGTTTGGATAACTCAGTCGCCGTACCAGTATGCCGACCAGACCAGATAAAATCCGCTAATATGTTCTTATTGTAGAGCTTGTATGAAGAGAATTGTGGATGTGAAAAAATCTATTGAGTTGTGTCAGGATCGTGGCAAGTGGCGCTTCATTGTCTCTGCCTGTGGAAACCCTGTGGAAAAAAGGCGTGACGATTTGATTGATTGTTTTTCTGATTGTTTTAGCAACAAGTCGTGTCAGAAGAGCCATCAAGAACAGTGATTCAACATGAAGTTCTCCGTGACCAAAATCGGGAGCGAGTTTGGGACCTCGAGAATGTTTTAATGACATTAGTTTCTGTTGCCCTTACTGTTGTCTGGTTTCTAAGGTACATATTTTTTTTGAATTGTCGACAGGCGTTTATAAACCGTTAGCGATTGGTTTGTTGTGCGTGAAGTCCCGGGTTCGATTCCCGGTCGGAGCAGTAATTTGTTTCATAGCTTTTATTTGTAATATTTAATAATTATATTAAATATTGCAAATATTTGTAAACAAAAAAATGGATATTTGCTTCAGGTCTGGTTATCAAAGAGTGGTAGGCAGAGTGGTACCCAGTCTGTTGATCCGGGGTAGTACTACCACTTACAAGTATACAGATCGTGAAGTGATTTAGTCGCGTTTCAGATATAGAAACCGGGTGTTAGAGTATAATTTATAAATATTAATTCTAAGAGGTTATTTTGAATTGAAAAGGATGAGTGAAAGTAGATTGACATAAGAAATTTATAAATCTGATGTTTAAACAACAAGGCAGGCCTCAAGAAACATCCAAGGAGAGATCCTCAAGAAAGCTAGGTTGCCTAGTGCCCATAACCATAGAGCTTGTATGAAGAGAATTGTGAATGTGAAGGAAGCGAGGGAGTTGTGTCAGGATCGTGGCAAGTGGCGCTCCATTGTTTTGGATCCAATTGACAATTGTCAATTGCCTTTTTCCCATAGGGATAGGCAGAGACAATGGAGCGCCACTTGCCACGATCCTGACACAACTCCCTCGCTTCCTTCACATCCACAATTCTCTTCATACATTCTCTAAGGTTATGGGCACTAGGCAACCTAGCTTTCTTGAGGATCTAATCTGAATAATTATTATTTTATTTCAGATGCGAATACTCGAGTCTGTTTACAGCAAGCGCTAGTGTTGCGCTGTTCGGATTGACAGTCTTCTATGGCGTCGCTATATTTGGCCTATACTTATCAGACACGATACAATTCAATCAACGACCACGGCGAAGGATACCTGACTACTGATGTTAATTTATGTCTGATATTTATGTGATTTGTTAAGTTTATTTTTATATTAACACATTCGAACGCAAACTGCCTGATGTTGTAATTAGTTATGTCGATAACTAATTTGAGGCGACCGTGGTGTAGTGGTAGTGCAATGGTTACAAGACCGAGAGTGCACGAATTCGAGACTACCCTCCGGTACCAATGTATCTTTGATATATGTACTTTGGTTGTCCTGTTTCTATGATACAAGCACTTTAGTAGCTTAGTATAGAAATTTAAATAAAATAAATAAATAAATAATTTGAATAAAGTACTGACATGAGTATGACCAAGGTTGTTGGGGTGTACCAGGGCCCCGAACACACAGAACTTGAGGCCTTATTGTAAAGAAAAAAATAGTAATTGGGAAAAAATATGTTTTTTCTTTACAATTACTCCTTTTATATTTATTTATTATTATGGGACGGTCAGAATAAAAATTTACTAATGAAATTGAATTATGTTTTTCGTGTTAGATAAGATTGATCTTTTGGGGCCCTATGAAGTCGGGAACCATGAGCACGGGCCCTGTGTGCCCTTATAGTAAAGAAGATACTGACTTCAACACAATATTTGCTGTGTTTGGTCAAACATTTGGTATATTTCATGGGCAATTTTTGAAAATCCAAATGCATTTTTTTTTTTACAACCTTAACTGACGTCTCTGTCTAATTTACGTAACAAAAGAGTCAGTTGTTTACATAGAATTTGGACTTAAAAAATAGAAGGAGCCTTAAAATAGCTATAAAACAAAACCGTTTATACTATTTTCACTTGTGGCATTAAAAGGAAGTCAGAAGGGGATGAATATACATTTTTACATTCGTAATTTAGAAGGTTGTCAATTGATGATGATTATTTGACAAAATAACAAATGACATTGCTCGGATATTTTAAACTGAAAAGTCTTTCTTTTTTTTGACCACAGTAGTAAATGCACAGCATCAAACACAGCAAATATTGTGTTGAAGTCACTACTATAAGGAAAAGGCTAGGAATTTCGCATTGAAAAGTCGTACTACTTTTTAATCACAGTGTTAAGAGTGGTAGGCAGACAGTTGCACTGCCGATCCGCTCTGCCGTACAGACCGTGACTCGGTCGCGTATCGGGATCACCTTGAATAATACCGGTTTCAACTAGGCCGTAATAGTGGACGCGACTGCTACTCGCTCCTGCATAACTTCAGGCAGTTTGTGTCAAACATGCAACAACAAATATCAATCAATCAATCAAATTGTCACGCCTTTAAACAACAAATAAATAGATATTTAATACAATTGGCTGATTTATTGATAGAATATGCGCAAATAATAATTATTAACTATGTCGATTCCGTCTTAATAATAAATGCCTTAAAATAGTAAATTAGGTGCTGTTTTGTATTACAAAAGGTGTTGCAGCACCTATTTAGAGGGTAGGCAGATGTCTTGGAAATATACATGTTTTCGCAGAACAATTGCGTTTTAGGTGGCAGTCTACCTACCTCCCTTTGTTAAGTTAGTGAAAAAATAAAAATATAAAGGCGACCGTGGTGTAATCCTCCGGTACCAATGATTCTTTGATATGTTTACTTTGTATCTATGATACAAGTAAGTTAAGTATATAAATGTACAAAAAAACTACTTGTAAAATTCTATAGTATTATTTTCCCAAATGTATAAAAATCTTTGTTGAAGATAATAGACCACAATATACCATCTGATCAATAAATAGAGCTTAATTAATACTGCACCATTTCAAGTACTTCTGCCTACCTCTAAATTGTATGAATTATATACAATAATATATTATAAACTCATTTTAAATTTAATATTGAAATAATATTAACATATAAATATTATTGTCAAACTCTAAAATGGAATATCATCATCATGTCAACAGGGATACACTTTCCACGATCCTGACATAACTCCCTCGCTTCCCTCACATCCACAATTATCTTCATACGAGCTCTACTACTATGGGCACTAGGCACCCCATCTTTCTTGAGGATATCTGTCATTTGTTCGAAAAACACCCTCCTGGTCTGCTTTGTTGAACGCATCCATCCACATCTGATTTATTAATTCCTTTCGTCAATCTACATTTACTAACCCTTTCTATGTGCCCAAACCATCGAAGCATTCCCTTTTCACTTCATCTTCTTTCAAACCAAATCTATTGCGCACTGTGCGATAAATAATTTATAAAAAGAAACCTATATTATATATTGTTCGCATATATTTTGGTCACTGTTGTTAGAAAGAGACACGGTGGTCACTTAGACATCTCTCTCTTTCGGACCGCATTTTGGCTTGAGTATTCATTCCAGTTATTTATGTTATTTCCAAAAAATAAACAATGCCGATTTTAAAATGGCGTTTTAGCGCGATTCCACAGCATCATTCATCCAGTGAAGACATAAAAATATTTAATCAAAGACTCGACAAAAGGACTTTCATCCAAGCCGTAATATATTAAAAAAAACACGCGATGTCAAATTCCATTTCTGAGCAGTTAATTTTTACATATGTATTTTATTAAATTTATGGGCTTAGAATTATTATTAATTGTAAATATATATTTTTTTATTTATCCTGATGGCTTTAAAGTTTGGTAGGCAGACATTTAACGGTCATATGCCCAGTCTACCAAGCCGGGGTAGTACCACAACTTTCGAGTGTACAAGTACAGACTGTGAAGTGTACTAAGTCGCGTTTCGGAATCAGCGGGGTTAGGTTGGGTAAGTTAAAACGATAATCGTCTCTCGTCGACGATTGGCAAAATAAAAAAAGTTAGGCTAAATCCACCAAATGAGACTATTGATGATAATGATCGAACATGTCGCACAAACGATATTCGTCACAACGATTAATAGTCTCGTTTTATTTGGATTTAGCCTAGCTTTTATTTTAACCATCGCCGACGATAATCGTTTTACTTTGCCCAACCTAACTCCGCTGCTTGTAAGTTACCGGCTTCAACTAGACCGACATAGTGAATGTGACTGCTACTTACTGTTATTTGACCGTATTCCACCGCCTGACGACAGGCGTGGACGAACGGTTTAGCGATTGGTTTGTTGCGCGTAAAGTCCCGGGTTCGATCCCCGGTCGGAGCAAATATTTGTTTCATAGCTTTTATTTGCAATATTTAATCATATTAAATATTGCAAATATTTGTTAATTAAAGAAAAAAGAGATGGATATTTGCTTCAGGTCTGGTTATCAAAAGAGTGGTAGGCAGTGGTACCCAGTCTGCCGATCCGGGGTAGTACCACCACTTACAAGTATACAGACCGTGAAGTGATTTGGTCACGTTTCGGGATCAGCTTGTAGGTTGCTGGTTCCATCTAGGCCGGCATAGTGGATGTGATTGCTACTCACAGTTATTGAATTGTAGTAGCAGTGACATTCATTCATGGACCACACTTCGGCTTAACATCAAGCGGGGTGCTGTCATATTATGTCGAGTCACAATAAAAAAAATGTGAGCCGTTATTTTTAGTCGTCTACGTTCTTGGACCTCCTCTTATCATCAGGCAATAAAAAGGAACATTGTAAGAAGTAACAATAAATTATTGATCATGTATACTTGTTGATAATGTGTAATGGTCTCGTTGTTATATAGGTTTATTGATTAAAATATTATTAAATTAATAATTTTGTTTTTCAATCAATCAAATTGTCACGCCTTTTTCCCACGGGATAATGGGGCACCTTTAGCCACGATCCTGATATAACCCCCTCGCTTCCCTTATATCCTTTTTATTTTTATACTAGCTACATAACCTGGCGTTGCCCAGGTCCAGTCATCAGTTTTTTTTATCATTTTGAATAATCAGTTTTTCTATTTTGTAACATGAAAAGTAGTTATAGTGAAGAAACTATTATAGTTATATATATGCTATCGCGGACTTTTTTTTGTAGGTTTTATTGTGTTCTTGAATATTGTAAAACATTATTTTGTTCTATCGTCAATAGTTTCCGCAGTGTACGCGATGTAAATGAGTAATATTTTACACCTTAGGTTACATTATTCGAGATTTCGTACGGAACCCTAAACTTTTTGAAAATCCAATATAGCCTATGTTACGAAGAATGTAGCTTTCTAATGGTGAGATTTTTTTTAATCGGCACAGTAGTTTTTGAGTTTATTCATTACAAACATACACACACAAAAATACAAATCTTTTCTCTTTATATTATTATAGACAAGCTCTACGGATATGGGTACTAGGCAACCCAGCTTTCTCGAGGATGTCTCCGATTTGGTCGGAAGGCACACTTTTAGGTCTGCCTTGTTAACACCTATCATCGATATGAGATTTATAAATTTCTTTATCTACTATTACTTATCCTTTCCGCGTACCAAAACCATTAAAACGCTGATACTTATTGACTGAATCAGGCAAACTAAAAGGTTCGGCGCGTTTCTTCTTAGAACAATCGACAAGTGGAACGCTTTATCAGTCCATGTACTCTCCCCGTCCTATAATCTCGAGTCTTTTAAGCGATGCGTGACGGACGAAGCACCTTTGGCCAGCATAGCGATGGCGAAGGAGGCAGCAGTGACCTTCGATCATGCTTTGGTAAGATCGAGGTCCGATGTACCAATAAAAAAACTCATGCCATTTTTTTTATATCTGCTTAGCTTTTAACTTGCCAGTCCCAAAGGACTTAGCGTGTTTAGGTGACCGTGGTAGTGCTAACTAAGAGTCCTTCGTTAAATACCACTTAACAAAAATAGTTTTATAGTGTATAATAGTACACGATCTCTTATCGAAATCAGTAGGAAAAAAAAGACTAATAACGAAATAAGAAGACAAAATATAGATAAAAATATATAATTTATTCTTTTATATTCAATTTAATTAATGAACCTTCTTAACTACTCCCAGCAAGTAATACCTGTAAAGAGACAAAATAGGAATCAATATTTTGAATGAGAGTATAAATTAAGATACGAGTAAGACAAGGACCCTTTCGGCTTATGTCACGAAATCGATACTTTTATTTTATAAGGACAAGGACGACTCAGACAGAATCGAAAACTGTTATGTATTGTATGCAGTTGTGCCGACCTTTTTTAAGTTCGCACTAAAATTTATAACATTTTTTATTAAAAAAGCATTGTCATTTGAACACACTCATTCCATTGTTTTTATTTTATTAATGTCAAAAAACCGTCTTTCCGATTTCAATTTTTTAATATTTTTTTCTGATGACCGTCATTGCTATCACCCGTTAGCGTGAAGCCACACGGTGCGGCGCGGCGCCTGAGCGACGTCCTGCATATAAAAACAATGATATGCCAGACGGTGCCTTCCGGCGCCGTACCGCAGGCACACCGCACTTCGATTGAGCGAGACGCGAGGGGGGAGGAAGTGTTGCTCTAGGTCCCCGCTCCGCATACCACATGTGTACAGTGATGCGCCAAAATGTTTGCGATGTGACGCCGCACCGCACCGTGTGGCTTTACGCTGATTAGTGGGACATCCTGTATATACAAAATAATTTATTTATTTTTAACAGTGATTGTAAAGCTATTTTGTATCTGGTCGGATTGAGGTCCACTGTTTATGAAAAAACGGGAACCACACCTAGACAAGAAATTAATATTCCCAACTTCACTTTCTCATTAACATTGCAAATTTAATAAGCAAACTAGTGAATTTGGACAAATTAAAACCTCACGTATTTACGTAATTCCTTTTTTTTGTTATGGTTTAACATGACAGCACCCCACACTGTGTCAAGTTTGTCCATGAATAGAGGTGACCACCTCTATAGTTAAAGCACACCCACTATGCTGACCTAGTACAAGCTATTACTAAAAAAAACATTCTTTTCCGAAATCTTGCAGACTTGCATTTTTTCCTAGTCTGCCCATCTAGGGTCAGGCCCACTCAATTTTACGCATACAGACCGCGTGTGTCGGTATCAGCCAGTAGGCATAGCGGATGTTCTAAACAAAGCTACTAAAGTGCTTGCTTGTATCATAGAAACAGGACATCCAAAGTACATATATTAGAGATATGTACTTTGGATGTTACAAAGATGTGTAACCATTGCACTGCCACTACACCACGGTCGCCTTATGGCTATTAAACCATATAAGCAGTAGCCTCTATTCACGGACCACACTCACATCAGATGAGTCCGGCATATTTTCGAATCCTAGACATATTTTACACCCCAGAATCAATCTTACTTATATAACTATGCTACTTGTAAGAAGTGAGATACATACCTAACATGTGTATGTCCCGTCCACGTCGGAACCAGGAGCTGCGGAAAGAAAATCTCAATAAGTAAATGCTAATAGAGGAAAATTAAATCATAATAATTGTTATTATGTTCAGCCATCCAAGGAAGTTTTAAATGCGTGGTAATCAAAGATTTGCGCTTTCATCCGAGCATTAATCATCATTTAGATATTTTTTATGAGACTACATCTGACATAAAGATGGGGCGATCTCAAATTTATTAAAACAGAGTTAGGTCGATTTAAAAATATGGATAACCCGATTTGCAAACCAAATTGATGAATTCGTTTCAAACCGAGCTGACAATTCAGTTCAACTATCTAAATTGCCTAACACATGGTGTAGTTTGCTATAGAATTTCGGATGTGCATGTATGACTAAATAAATTTGGTGTCTAATCTAAATATATATTTATAATTGTTCAAACCGTTTTATTGTTGATATTAACTGACCCAACTTGGTTTAGGCCTTAACTCGGTTTAAAGTAGAGTCATTACATCTCTAATCTGACCTCGATAGACCTGATTGTAAAAGGAGGTCCTGCCGACGACCGATAAAGTCGACTGAGTCGCCGTCACTATGTCAGCAAAATATAGAAGTTATTTTTATAGTTTTTAAAATAATACATACCTAACATTTATATCAGCACCACCAGCTGTGGAAAAAAAATCAATAAATAAATGCATATAACGCTCCTAAAGATTTTATTTAAAATATTTTTTGTCATAAAAACATGCAATAAAGAGATAAAGATCATCTTAACTAAAATACTCAAGCAGTTTTTTTAATTTCTTTCTGCCCAGCATAATGACTAAGACTGATCATAAAAACTTCAGTTCGATTTCTTTAGCTTTTGGACCTGTGGACGTGGAGAGAGCAAGATAGTAGTCAGAATTGAACAAAGTAGTGGTCCACTGTCACTGCCTATCCCTGAGGGAATTAAGCTGTGAAATTGATATTGAATTTAAATTATCATCTGGGGAGTAGTTCTAGTAAGATACTAAATTTGTACAAAAAAATACTTACGAAAAACCACTAATGAAATAGGGAATATAAAGAAAAAATAAAAAGTAAAGTTGGTGAGTTATATTATTGACCAAATAAAATTCTATATGAATGCAATAAATTAATATAGAATTCAAAATGGCTAAGTATATCATGTTCATCGCTTGCGACGTAGTTGTAATGTGTTCTTTCTGATCCAGGCTGCTCTGCGGGAGCCTCCCTTTGTCTGTGAGTAACGGTGACCCTTTCCGAGGCCTCTGGAACTGCGACCAGCAGACGTAAGTCCACGCATCTCACGATGTTTGTGGACAGCATTCACGATCCAGTTGACCTTAGGATCTCTGCGGATGGCCTGTACAAAATTTTTCAATTTTAGTATGATTAAAAAAAAAAATAAAACCATATTGTTTTTTTTTTGTGAGTTATCAGAAATCCTGGTAGGTGAGTGTTCAGCAAAAACATTCAGATTGGTGCATGACATAATGTTCATCATTTCAATTTTTTCTTTGTGTATGGTACAAGGAGTTGTGTTAGGATCGTGGCAAGTGGCGCTTGATATCAATCAATCAAATTGATGGCGTGACAATTTGATTGATTGATATAAGGATACTAAATATCAACTGTTTTATTAGTGGTATTATTGACTATGTTTACCTTATGTGATGGATCAACAAGGATAACTTCAAAGTATTTGTATGAAGAGTCCTGTGCTACCCAGTAGGAGTTCAACACACGGAGGCCTCCGCAGCGACGGCCGACACGCTCCTAAAATGAAAATAAATAAATTACTATTATAGTCTGTCTAACCATAAGCCTGTTTTCTGACTGAAAACAGAAAAAAACATAGAAAACAGCCAGTTTTGTCAATGGTTGTGGTTTTAGACTACCTTTAAGCAAATCTTGTGTCACACCACAACAAAAGTGATTTGTCACCATTTTATATCTTTTTTCATGAAGAAGTAACAAAAGTTGATGGTACATAAACTGAGAATTCCTTTGTAAAAGAGTGGTTGGCAGACAGTCGACAGGCCAGCCATTCGCCCAGTCTGCCAATCCAGTACCAGGGTCAGCTTAAAAGTTGCTGGTTCAAATTAAAATAAAGGGTGACTCAGGCAACCATGAACTATCAGACTAGTTTTTTGTTGTCATCAGTACTCAAAACCTCTCCTTGCTTACCACCAGGCAGGTCGAAGTCAAATATTGAGTTACAATAAAAAACAGTGCAGAAACAAGTCCATATTAACAAAAACTTCAGCTAGGCTGACATTGGGGGGTTTGTTGGGTGACTCGCCTGCGCTGGGGTCCGAGACGTGCGAAGACGGGCCTCAGTGCGCACTCAACCCTGTATGGACGTCCTCGTCGGGGATGGCTGCCGCACTAGTGCTAATCCATTAGTGGGACAGTCCTCGCCGAACTCGGCGTGCAACAGAGCGCGCGCCGGGTCGTCCCCCTGGAAATGCAGTGCTCTGAAGAACCGCACACACTATGCCGCCACCAGAGATCTGCAGCTAACCATACAGGAAAACTACAGGGATGATGCGGTCCGTGTCCCTGTGGCCTTCACAATACCACAAGCTATTGGAGGGGGTAGAACGGCCGCCTGCGTGTTTGTCGAGCGCGGAGACCCGTACGGATGGAAGAGGGGATCCTGGTGGTTGAGTAGGCAGATCCTGCCTACAACACGCCACTTTGGCCCTAATTTCAGCTAAACGGGAGGTCGTAGTTTAGTCGGACTGCGATCATTGGTTGCGTGCCACGGAGCTGACGGCTTAGGACTATCAGCTGCGGGACACGCAATCATATCGGCTCCAGGCTAGGGGTCTGGGGTGATGGGGCTCGCAGGCGGCAGTGCACGTCACGTGGTAACGTGTGCTGTCTAGTCTCGTGTGCAACTCACTCTGGAGTCCTATATCCATCTCGTAGCCCTGGTGTTAGTTGCTAACATCCCCAACGTTGCGGGCTCCGTGGAGGGTGGGGAGCGAGATGGACGAAAGAAATGAGAACATTTCTGGAAAAATATATAAAAAAGAAGAAGACCACAGCAATAGCTGGACCCTCGGGTTCGGTTGCCCAAGCACACGTGCAAAGCACAAAAAAGACGGGGCCGAAAGGCCCAATTATCTCCACCAGTCAGGCCGCGCAATCTGTCGTGCCCACATCCGGGGTATTAATCCCGGAAGGCGCTCCTCCTTCGCGGACCCAAGTGTCTGGTGTGACTTCAAGCCCCAGCAGTCAATGCGCTGCTGGGGCATTGCCTGCGACCTCGCATGACGCCGGGGGCGGTTCGAAAGGGGCAACCCAGACAGGACCGCCTTCTGGTGGTGTGCAAAAGGCCGCGGGTGCGAACAGCACCGACCAAGCGCGCCCGCGTAGGAAGAAACTGAGTAAGCGACGGCGGGACGGACTACGCGCCTGCGACCCGACTAAAAGCCAAACTGCGGGTCCAACGAAGAGAGTCAGGCTAAATGACTCCTCCTCACCCAGGGTGAAACCCAAAAGGGCAAGACCACCCCCCCACACATGAAGGGACCTATGCCAGTATGATAAAATCAATTGGCATAGCCCTCACCACATCACCGCAACGTGACTTGACAGAAGCTCAGGCCATGGTGGTGAAAACAGACTTCGAGGAGCTGGTCGAGGAAGAAATCGAGAAATTGATGGATGCCGGGTCCAGCTTACGCCCGAAATTTGGGGGCAGACCTTACTATAGTGAGGGTGTCGTCAAATCTCGGGTCTTGGAGATGTCCACCCTGACCTGGCTTCAGGGCATAATCGGGAGGATACCATCCCCAATCCCCGACACAACGATCGTCGCGCTGCTTCAGGAAGAACCGCAAAACCCGGGCCGGAATCCTGATCCATAAGACCACGCGCAACGTCAAGGGCAGGAAAATCCTACATCAACTGGATTTCCAAAATGAGAACCCTGCCCTAAAAATCAACACCTGGTCATTGTACGACTGCATTAACCAGGGAGACAATCGCTTCCTTGTTGTAGGGATACCGGACAATATAATCCCGGTATTGCTACAGCAGGGAAGGGGACTCAACTACAACGTAGGAACAGTCTACGTTCGCTTCTTTGGGAAGGGTGGTCGCCTATATGATGTACCGCCCATCCCAGAGAAAGACGCGCCTGCGACCGGTCGGGTTGTGACTGCACAAACACAGACACAACCTGGTCGGACGGAGGCCGAGACCTCTTGTCCACAGACGGAGAAGAAGGAAGAGGTCCCGCCACAGCCTGCACCGCCTACACCAGCTACCACCCAGCCCTCCAACAACTCGGAGGAACCAACGGACACAGTCCAAAGGGTCCCATCCCCACCATCCGGTAGGGACGTATCCGAGGAGATGGAGGCGATGCTCCTTGGGGAGGAGTAGCAGGCTACACAAATGGCGCTGCACATAATTCAGTGCAATCTCCAGCACAGCTTAACGGCCACGGCAACGCTTCGGAGAACGCTGGAGGAAAACAACAAGACCGTGGCCCTAATCCAAGAACCATGGATCAGAAAAGGACATATCTGTGGCCTCAACAACATTGGAGGTAGGTTAATTTACACTAGCTCCGAAACCCCACGTACTTGTATTTACATACCCAGGAACCTAACATCAACACCACTAACTGAGTTCTGTTCCAGGGACCTAACCACAGTTAGGATAAAATCAAGTGGAGACTCCGGAACAAACGAAATTGTCATCGCATCCGCGTATATGCCAGCAGACGACATCGTACCGCCCAAGGACCTCGGAGACCTAGTTCACTATTGCGAGGTCAATAAACAAGAGCTGATTATATCTTCAGACACTAACGCTCATCATCCCATATGGGGAATGGAAAGGGCTAACAGTCGCGGCGAAGAACTGTTCAACTATCTTCTTACCACCAAGCTGCATCTAATAAACACAGGTTCGGAACCAACATTTGTAACCAGAAGGTGTAGAACCATAATAGACGTAACAATGGCAACGGAAGGAGCTGGAAAACTGATAGCAGACTGGAACGTCTCAAACGAAGCATCATGCTCCGACCATCGCTGGATCCGTTATAACATAAGGGTGGATACCCAGACACCTTCACCCAGACGCAACCCGCGTAAAACAAACTGCGAATTGTTTGTAAAAACACTAAAGCAAGAATTCACAGACATTGAAATGCAAGAACCCCCCGACAATAGGGATCTAATCGAAAAACAGGTACAACACCTAACAAACACACTGAAAGCTACCATGCTGCCTGCCCCCTCACTAAGGTTACCAAGGATCTAGAAACAAAGTCCAACTGGTGGGGACCTGAACTGGAAAGGCTAAGGCGAAAAGTAAGAAAACTATTCAACAGAGCTAAAAACACGAGGAGAGACGAGGACTGGGATCATTACAAAGACGTCCAACTCCACTACAAAAAGCGCATCCGCTTTAGAAAGAGGGAAGCGTGGCAACAATTCTGCACTAAAATAGACTCTACAAATGAGGCGTGCAGGGTCAAAAAGATACTATCCAACGAAGGCAGGCAAGGGATAGGATCCCTTCGCAAACAGGATGGAACCTTCACAAGAACGGACTCCGATATTAGGGAAGTGCTTCTGCAAACACACTTCCCCGACTGTCTAATAACGACTTCTAGAGAATGGAAAGAAACCCCGCTCACTCTACCAACCGTTGTAGATTGGGACATCGCCCACAAAGTGATATCCACGGATAAAGTAAAGTGGGCAATAAACAGCTTTCAAAAATTCAAAGCAGCGGGACCCGATAACATATTTCCCGCGCTCCTAAAATGGGGGGCGGACGTGATAACACCGTCCATAACCTCAATCATGCGGGCATGCCTGGCACAACACTACATACCTAAGGCCTGGAGAGAAGTGAGAATTGTGTTTATTTATTTATTTATTTATATTAGGACACACCAACAGTGATATATGTACAACTCTTACAAACTAATAAATATTATAAAGAATAGCAGACTTACACTACCACCAATTATAGGCGTGTACAACATTCAATAAAAAAAACAAAAATAATATATTCTAAACATAAAAACTAAAAAACAGTGCTTCTATTACTTAAAACCAAAATTAAATCTGAACTAAAAAACTATAACCAGTTGAATAAAATATTATTTATCAATAAAATAGTTAAAAACAGTTTTCTTAAATATATTAATTTTGGACCTGAAAACATCTATGTCAGAATTACTTTGTATATAGTTATAAGTATCACAAATACGCAAAGCAGGAGAGTTTTTACCTAAATTGGTTCTGGCCTTTGTTTGAAATAGTCTATAATTATTATTACGTGGAAAACAAAAAGGTACATAAATATTAAGTTTTTCCAAAACACTAGGACAATGAAGTGTACCCCACAAAATCTTATGCAACAGTGTTAAATCATATGTCGTTCGTCTGTCATGTAGAGAAATCATATTAAAGAAAGACAGTCTTTTGGAATAGGGCTCCCTGTGAGAAATGCCTGATGAAGAGAATGCTAGTGATCTGGTGAATGATCTTTGAATAGTTTCAATGCGATTAGAATGTACCTTATAAGTCGGATTCCATACCGAACTAGCAAATTCCAGCACACTACGTACTAATGCGTTGTATATTAGTATTTTTGTTTTATTTAGTCGAAAGTCACTGGTGTTGCGTCTAACAAATCCTAACATTTTAGCCGCTTTAAGTACAATATTATTGATGTGAGGAATAAAGGATAATTTAGAATCAATAGTTACTCCTAAATCCTTGATTTCGAATACTTCATCAATAGCCATATTATTAATAGTATACATGGATAACATTGAATTTACTTTACGCGTAAACTTAATATAGTTACATTTCGTTATGTTTAAAATCATACCATTATCGTCACACCAGCGACTGATAGAGTTTATATCACTTTGTAAGAAATAGACATCTGAATCTGACCTAATTTCTTTATAAATTTTAAGATCATCAGCGAACAATGAAATTTTAGAATATTTAATGCAATCAGTTATATCATTAACATAGATAGAGAAAAGAACAGGTCCCAAATGTGATCCTTGTGGGACACCTGACAATGCATAATAACTATTAGATTTATATCCTTTAATAACTACTTCCTGAGATCTGAGATTAAGGTAGGAATGAAACCAAGAAAGTAACGAGCCATGGATACCAGTTTGAGACAGTTTATTAATGAGTAAAGAGTGTTGAACCTTATCAAACGCACTGCTTAAATCCATATATATTGCATCCACTTGAACACCAACATCAAGTGAATGGGACAGATCCGTTATGTATGAAACTAAATTAGTGTCAACTGATTTACCAGTTTTAAATCCATGTTGTTGGTCTGATATGTAAGTGTCTAAATGACGTGTAAGTATAGGGCAGATAAGAGATTCAAACAGTTTTGAGAAGCACGAAAGTATTGAGATAGGTCTATAATTAGACACGTCACTAATATCTCCCTTTTTGAAAATAGGTAATATATGCGCTTTTTTCCATAATTGTGGAAAAACACCATCAAGTAATGATTTGTTCATAATTATTGTAAGTGGCCAAGCAAGTGTATTTGAACAGGACTTAATGAAGATTGCCGGAATACCATCAGGACCCGGAGCTATAGAAGTGTTTAATTGTTCAATTTTTTTTCTAACTTCATTAACTTCAACGGTCAAAAGACCTATACAATTACCAGAAACGTAAGAACTATTTAGGTTATATTTACAAATCATAGAATGAGATTGAGAAGAAGTGTAAACTGATGAAAACTTTTTTGCGAATAAATCAACGATTTCATCACCTGTCTGAACTTGTTCCGTTTCATTTAAGTGCATCAAATTAGGTAATGAATTGTGATTATCTCGTTTATTCTTTATGTATTTCCAAAATGCTTTAGGGTTTTTTGTTACAGCATTCTCTATAGTAAAAATATATTGTGTATATAGTTTACGATTTAAGTTATTACAACGGTCCCTCATCAATTGGAATTCAATTTTGTCTCTTGGGTTACAATATTTTCGAAATTTACGTCTTAATTTATCCTTTTCGGCTAACAACCTAATTAAACTCTTATTAAACCACGGTGGATACTTATCATTACGGCTATTCTTATTCATCGGGACATTCTCTTTTATTATCTTATTTAGTTCATTATAGAAGATTAAAGTCAAATCATTAACACTGTCGCATTCAGAAAACAGACTATTCCAATCCAATAGTTGTAATTCTTGATTAATTTTCTGGTAATCAGCTTTGAAATAATTATGTGTAGGTGTAGAATTAGATTTTAGATTATTCCTAATTACTTTATTTAAAGTAATCAATAGAGTTGGATGCTTTTTATCAATTATACTTAAAGAGTCTAGAGAGTTGGAGACATTTAATATATCCAACGTACTTATGACTAAATCTAAGGTCCTATCGTCTTCATTACATATATTATTAAATTGTTCTAAATTATTAATAGTAAGAAAATCAACAAAAATATTACCTAAACTATTATTATTAAGAATGGTTGGAGATGTACTTGAAGCATTGTAAGTGTTAGTCCACTTAATAAATGGTAGATTGAAGTCACCTATTAAAATAACATCTTTATTTTTAAGCATAACATTATTAACACCCTCTAAAAAGATATTGAGTTTGTCTGATTTAACAGGAGGGGGCAGGTATACAGGGGCGCAAAGGGGAATTTTATAACTTACATTGTTAATAGTGACTTCTATAGTGATCCAGATATCCTCAGTTGAGGTCTCCCAATTATACATACGGACTGATTCATATTTTCTCGAAACGGCAATTAATACACCTCCACCATCCTTTTTACCTAAACTATTATTACATAGCCTATCACGACGATGTACAATATATTCAGAATTGAAAATTTCACTATTAGAAACATCATGATTAAGCCAGGTTTCAGTAAAAATAATCACATCGTAAGAGTTTTGTAAAATATTAAGGGAAATATCTCTAATTTTAGTGCGCATTCCACGCACATGTTCATTCCAAAGGTCGGTAAAAGTGACTATACAAACGCTAAATCATACAGGCCTATAAGCCTCAGCTCCTTCATGCTGAAAACAATGGAAAGGTTATGCGACCGACACATAAGAGACACCGCACTGATTAGGGTACCACTACACCCTCAACAGCACGCATATACCACTGGCAAATCTACTGAAACAGCGCTACATAGCGTCGTGAGCAAGATAGAAGTGGCCATCGAAGACACAGCAGTTTGCTTAGGGGCCTTCATAGACATAGAAGGAGCCTTTGATAAGACAAGCTTTGACAGCATCGAAAGGGCACTACATAAGCATGGTATTGATGAGACAACACGAAGATGGATAAGTAGCATGCTGAGACACAGGGCGATCCAACTCGACGTCAACGGTGAAGTAAGAGGAATTGCAGCAAAAGGCTGCCCTCAGGGCGGGGTCCTGTCTCCCCTGCTATGGAATATAGTAGCCAATGACCTAATAATGAAACTAAATAACAGAAAATACTACACAGTAGGATACGCAGATGACCTAGCTATCCTGATCAGCGGAAAGGTAACCAGTGTTGTCTTCGATGTCATGCAATCCGCACTGAAGACCGTACAGCACTGGTGCACCGAATCTGGTCTGTCTGTAAATCCTAACAAAACTGAATTAGTACTGTTCACGAGGAAAAGGAATGTGGGAAAGTTCAAACTACCAAAGCTGTTTGACACAGAAATCCAATTGTCAGCAGAGGTGAAATATCTGGGCGTCACCTTGGACAGTAAGCTGAATTGGGGCAAACACCTAACAAACAAGCTCGACAGTGCCACTTTAACATTATGGCAATGTCGCAGACTACTGGGAATAAAATGGGGAATAAATCCCAAAATCATGAAGTGGATGTATACCTCCATCATTAGACCGTTTGTCACCTACGGTGCGTCGATCTGGTGGCCTAGAACCAGGCTGAAGACCGTCCAAGACAGACTCCAACAGTTCCAGCGGTTGGCATGTACGACCATCACGGGCTGCATGCTCACAACACCCACAAAAGCGCTGGAAGCCATTCTGGGCATACTGCCCCTACACCTACATGTGCAGATGGAGGCAACATTGACGGCGACGAGGCTCCTAACGACGAATCAGTAGAACCTGGACTGCCGAGCCACACACACAACTATTCTCAGCGATGCAATTGAGGAGCAACCGCTACTCGCATCGATTGTCGACAGAATCCCGAAGAAATATGTATTTGAAAAGAGCTATAAAATACAACTAAGCGAGGATGAAAAGGACCACTCTGGCGCCGAGGAACTAAGAATCTACACCGACGGATCCAAGACCGGTGCGGGAACAGGGGCAGGAACCTTCTCGTGGGATTTAAACATAAATATTTCAACAGCGCTAGACGTAAACAACTCGGTGTTTCAGGCAGAATGTGTCGGTATTCTGCAAGCAGCACACGCAATAGCAAGGAGGGGGATCGCCAACCAAAAGATCAGGATCCTCTCTGATAGCAAAGCGGTACTTTTGGGTCTGGGAAACTACTGCAAAAACTCAGCTTTGCTCTATGAATGCCACCTGGCATTGGAGGACGTATGTACGTCGAACCAGATCACTCTCCAATGGATCAAGGGTCATAGTGGATCGCTAGGCAACGACGCGGCAGATGAGCTGGCCAGGAGGGGATCGTCCTGCCGACCTATAGGACCGGGACCTATCATGCCCCTACCACTCCAATTCCTTTGCAGCTGGCTGCGCCAAAGAACAGGTAACCTGCACTAGAAAGCATGGTCACATACAATGGATTGCAGACAGTCCAGGGAAGCTCTCCCTCATATTGACAGACGCTTGACTGGACGACTGCTGGACCTTAGCAGAGCCAAGCTCCGCACTATGGTGGGTGTCATAACGGGGCATTGTGGTTTTAATAAGCACCTGTACAACCTCAACATAACGGACAGCCCCCTATGCAGGGGATGCCTGAATGGGGAGGAGACAGCTGCACATGTGCTCTTGAGTTGCAGGAGTACGGGAGTAGCCGAAGCGAGACAAAAGTTCCTCGGCAATGCCAGGACGCTCCCGGAGGTCTGCAGGAACGAAAAGGGTCTCCTGGCCTTCCTGGAGGAGATCGGGTGGCTCCATTGAAGGAGAACAGTTGAAGAACGTACAAAGAAACCGAAGAGGACCTCAAGTGCGGAAACGAGCCCGCAAATAACTACAACTACAACTAACTAGGCTGACATAGTAATGAATCATTAAATTAAACCAGTGTGGAGACAAGCCAATAAAAAAAATTACCTCAGCAATAGACTGCAAGTTGCGGGTGGGTTTAAGTTGGTTGACACCATGGCTTTTTGGCTTGCCATAGGTGGCTCCCTTGGCGACTGGGCGTTTGCGACCACCACGGCGCACACGGATTCTGAAGATAACGTAACCTGTAAACAAAAATATCATTATTTCACGCCACAGGGATAGGCAGAAAACGGAGCCACATTTCACGATCCTGACAACTTACTTTATTTACATCCACAATTCTCTTTGTAGATGCCCTTTGCTTACCACACTGAAGATTTTGAAAATACATAAATCACAAATTTTTACAATGTAGGTTGACAACGCACGTGTTAAAAACAATGTTGTAAGCAGTCGTAGGTTATAAAAATATGTCAAACACATAAATCCTTGCTTACCTTGCTTGGCGCGGTATCCTAGTCTTCTAGCCTTGTCAGGTCTAGTTGGTCTTGGAGCACGGTGCATGCGTGTGAGCTGACGGTATTGCCATACCCTCACACGTAAAAGGAACCGCATAACATCGCTGAGCTTCTTGCGGTAAAGCTCCTGTATATATCTGTACGCACCCATCTTCAATAGCCTGTGGCAGACCTAGCAACAAAATCAATTGTATTGATCAGAGGTCACATCATCGGTCTGGCCACAAATAGAGCGCTTTTGCACCACATAAAAGTAACATGCCGACTGAACTGCAATAAAACGAACTTTCAACAAAAATATCAGTTGCGCATAGTATTACGCGAGTTTATTACTTAAATATTGAAATAACAAGAAACAAGTAATTAAAACTAATCGAGATTATCAAGGATGAAATATACATACGTCTTGCCTACACAACAGACGAACCGGAAAGAAATGTCAAAACTCGACTGGTTGAGGCAAGATGGCGTCGTCGATATTTTTTAATTTGTTTAAAATAAGGCATAGGATTCTTAACCCATACTGACTAATTATTTAGTTGGTAATTATTTAGTATAGATTTAGAATTTAGAGCAGTGTTTCCCAAACTTTTTAGGCCATGCCCATCTTAACATTTCTAAATTTTTATGCATAATTTTAACCTTTAAAATTTGTTTTGTTCCCTGATGAAATATAAATATTACAGCATTTTTTAAGAATATGCCTTTTTTTGTTAAATTTGTGACCAATATTTAGCATTGAATTTAAATAACCCAAAGCGAAGGGATAAAGTAGTGTCGAGTCCATTTTGAAATTGTCCTCCTTAACTATCAAATTGCCCCCCAGTGCATCATTATATCATTAATCATTATATCAAACATGTGATGAATGCTTGAAAATATTGACGATAATGGATTGTAGAAAACATAGATATAAAGATTTAAAAAAGACGACATGCCCCGCACGTCACTTGCAGTTTACCGCCAATATCCACCTTTTTTGGAATTTGACACAGAAATTGAACCAACAAAACCAAAATAGATATTTATTTTATTTTTAATTTAATAAAATAATAATAGTTTTTTATTTAAAAAATTCCAAATGTTAAAAATTGAATTGTAACATAATGAAAATATTTTTTTTAACATAAATGATATTTATGATCGTCGATATAATTCGCTTTAATTAGGCGTTAATAAAATAAATAAAATTAAATAAATTCATCGGGACAGTATTAAAACTTATAACAGGAAATAATAAAATTATATTATTGTATATTTACCGATGTTCGATTACTAATAAAATGACTGTCGTCGTCGCATCATCATCCGCCCGCCATCTTGAAGCCTGTTTGTTGTCATGTTATTACGTTGTGAAAGGAGAAATTTCTTAATATTTTAATTTAAACAAAGGTGAATTACGTTCAAACTTTAATATAATGTAGAGAAAAGTGCCAGCATTCTAGTGGTATATAAAATAACCTAAAGTTATATGTATTTAAGTATTTAAAACAGCTCCTTGTTGATTCGGCGCCAAATTTTCGTTTAACCGTTTTTGTGTATTGGGGTGTTATAAAAAATAATTTTATGTTTATCTATTTTATAACGATAAGCGTAGTGATTTCTTTGTGGATATAATTATTTTGTAGTTATAGCATGTGGTGTTTATTAAATTGTTCAAATTGTTTAATTTCAGGACTATTTTGATGTAATTCCGTGACCAGAGTACCACAACTCCATCATGTTTTACGCACATTTTGTGCTGGCCAAAAAGGGCCCTTTGGCCAAAATTTGGTTAGCCGCTCACTGGGACAAAAAGCTAACAAAAGCTCATGTATTTGAAACAAACATTGAAAAGTCTGTTGATGGCATTTTGAAGCCAAAAGTAAAGATGGCTTTAAGAACATCAGGTCATCTCTTGTTGGGTGTTGTTAGAATTTATTCTAGGAAAGCTAAGTACTTATTACAAGATTGTAATGAAGCATTTGTCAAAATAAAGGTAAGTTATTACATATTTTAATTATAATTTGAATTTGTTTGTCTCAAAGACACAGTCAGGTTCAGCTTGAAAGTTAACTGCTGGTACCGACTAGGCCATCATATCAGAAGTGTCACATGTTAAATTACAATACAAAGAAGGCAACTTAAAAATTCACTCAGAAAATACTACTACTACTTGTTAAATGTATTTTATGGAATGTATATAAAATATTATTAATAATGTTAATATTAATAAGTACTATATTGTATCATTCTGGCTGTATGGTTATATAATTTACAGATGGCCTTTAGGCCTGGCATGGTGGATTTACCCGAGGAGCATAGGGAGGCAGCAATGAATGCCATAACATTGCCAGAGGTCTTTCATGACTTTGATTCAGCTATGCCTGAGCTTAAGTAAGTATAGAATTTAGTAATTTTAGGTGATTTTATTTCGATTTTATTTCGACTCATCTGACCGACCTTTCCTGTTGGTGTAGTGAGGGAAGTCAAAAGGTGGCAACAACTGAAAAAAAAAACTCAGTTCACAGTTGCTTTCACTATGCCTGCCTGATTTATTATTTACATTTCTATACTATGTAAGCTACTAAAGTATCATAGAAACAGGACAACAGTATCAAAGATAAATTGATACTGGTGGGTGGTTCGAACTCGTGCTCTCCAGTTTACGTAACCATTGCACTGCCACTACACCACGGTCACCATGGCAGCTACTATGGAAATCCTAGATAATATAAGGGTAGGCAGTATTCATACTTACCGTATAACTAACCTAACGGTTCTCAAATATAGATTTTGCGCAACATTGATTAATAAAAACAAACAACGTAGGGGTATAAGTATGGTAAATTTGCCCCCGGAAGATATTGAAACGATATTAGGAGGATTTGTGGGTAATAATGAAATAATAAGATTCTGAAAGTTTTAGATCCCCAACTTAATTGGTTTTTGAGAAAAAGCAAAATATGTAAAAATGAGAAAAAAAATTTTTTTTCAGGAAAGGGTAAATCGATTAATCTAAATTTTGGATATGTTTGAGGGGCTGATGATAGCTTCTGGAAAAAAAAATTAAAGTTGTATCGGTTAATAAGATCCTTAAAAAATCACGTTTTCTTTATTAAATTTTAATTTTTAACCATAATAAAATTTTGGCACAGTTATGAAACATTTTTTTTTGAATTCCTCATTCATTTTTCTGTAAGAATATGAGTTTTTGAAACCAAAAAAAATGGTACGCCATAGTTTAAAAAAATAATAAAACAGTCCGTACCTAAAATTGAAATGAAAAAAATATTTACAAACTTTAGTTTATTTAAAATACTTATTTCATATTCATAAAAATTATATAAAGTTAACGCTAAAGTATTTTTTTAATATTTTTTTTTTCATAAATCCATATTATTAAAAATGTGAAAACTCTGTTTGTATGTTTTCACAGCAATTTTGGTGAATAAATATTTATTTGTATAGGCAATAATATTTTAATAAGAAAAGACGTAGATATGTTATACACGCTTCGAAAGAGGAACGTTAAAACTATGCTAATAAGCAACCCTGAACTCGGTGTCGCGATGTAGAGCAACATATGTTTGTCACTTTTTCGCTCTCAATAACTATCATTTCGTCCTACTTCCACTTCGTCGTGGTCGACCGTCAAAATTCGTGCCATTTTGAACACTAAAACTGGTGTATATAACCGTATCTACCTCTTTTTCTTATAGAGATAGAGATAAATTGAACCTTTAGGACGGACATAGGCTACCTTTTGTCCCAAAAGTAAATTGTTAAAGGGGTGAAATAAAGGATCAAAGTTCCTATGAAACTTTGCAAAATAATTGTTTATTATTAAAAATTGAATTAGTCATATTTATTTTAGACTACCCTAAATTATATATTTACTATTAAATATAGGTCACGGGGAAACCTATATTTTCAGCTAATTGCTATTATATCATTACCAGAACAGTATAGAAGAGTAGGTAATGGAAGAAAACATTCTGAATCTGATGGATCCTCTCAGATCGCCAAAATATCTCTTATATAACTATGGTCCTTTAACTAAAATTGTTTCTTACTATGAGACTTTAGCTGGGTCGTTATCAAATAGAAGACCTGGAGTACTTGATGATGCACACGAGGATGCAAGGGGTCCTGTAATGTACTCAAGAGTCACAGTTTATAAACGCGAGTGTCACCGCGGGGAACAGGTATAATAAAAATACAAACAGATTTCTAAGGATTCTAAGTATATTTTAAGAATAGTGCAGATTCACATTGTATCAGTCTTCGTCACTGTCTTCTTCAATTACAGGTGAAACGTTGTCTTTATCAAATAATTTGCTCAATATTTCAGCAGGCCGCAGAATTTTCGACATATATCTCCCGTATGACAAATAATAAACAATCGCAGCAACGTGAGAGCAACATCCGATTGTTCTAAGACCATTTGCACACTCACAGCAATGTCTCATTATGCTTTTAGGTCCGATAGAATTCTTTTTATACTCAATAAAACATCGATAAACTTTTTTATTAATATGACGGGATTTAACTTGGGCTTTAAGTATGTTTGATAGGTCTTTTACATATTGAATGGTCATTTTACCTGATTCATCCATAATTTCTGACAAATACGATATCGCCTGCTTTAATTGGTAGGAGCCAGTGAAAAAAATTCGCAGATCTTTTACCGTCATTTCTGGGAAATCTTCTAAAACTTCTGAAGAAATCGTTTGAAATGGCAATTTTTTGCGTTGCCAGCCATTTTGTTTAACTTCATCAGCTAACGTGTTATTTATATTATTTTGTGATTTCATTGTTTTTACTACTTCATCCAAGAACTCTGAGTCCGAAGTAAGACGTTTACTATATTTATTATGTAAAAACGAGGCAATTTTAAAAAAACTTCCGATTCTAGGAAGCATTTTGTTATCAATTTTTTGATCGAGTAGATGATATTTTTGTTTTAACATTCCATGAGTTGCCTCTACTGACCAACGAATTTTGGTAACATATCTTGAAGCGTTAGACTCTGCTGTTGTTAGTTGATTTCGTTTTCCTTTAAGTGCTGGCATTAGTACTTTATAATTCTTGCTTTCTAAATATTTTTTAACATCACGGAATCCACGGTCAACCACAAATGCATCACCAGGTTCTAATAAGCGACAAATACCATCAGGAGTATCTATAATATTCCTCATTATAGTTGCATCATTTTGGTTAGCATAATACGGTCCTAACATGTCAACTATGTATCCATCGGTTGTGCAAATCGTAAATGGCTTACACAGCGGTATTTTTTTTTGACCAGAATACGACTTTCTTTGATACTCATTATTTGAACTTTTTTCGTGACGAGCATAGGTTCCATCACAAATAAGAATGAGTTTGCCACTTAGATCGTCATGAAGTTTTTTAGCTACCGCAGATGTATGATTTTGAATTAAATCATTCCTGGATATTGAATTTAACCCAAAATGCAAAGGTAAAACGTGTTTTTCGAAAGATTGGATGATCTGCTCACAATATTTTGACACTAACTGCTCCTCTTCAATCTGTAAAATTGTAGAGATCAACTTATTCGAATTCCCTGTGCGAAGCTTAACTAAAAACACAATGAGTGCTTGAGTTACACTTCGAGCGTCAGTATCTCTCATTGATACTAACAAATTCCGCAACTCAATCACGTTTTCCCATCTTAAGCCAGTTAATACAAGAAGTTTCTCATTTGACACATTATAATTATCCAATTTATCCAATAACGTAGAATCACATTCAACGGCAAAATTTTCCATTAGATTTGTTAGTTCTACAGATGAAATTGTACTCCAGTTGGAATACACTTTTATTAGTTCTAGTGCTTCATCATAAAAACGTTTATTTATTAAATGACTTCGGCAGCAACGATTACCATCTGGAATGTAAACTCGACGTTTGATAAATGATTGCCTTCGAGCATTTTGAGGAATTGTTGTTAAATCAAACGTATCATTACAAAGACAACAGTATTTATGAGTTGAAATAGTTCTTTTGATTGGAATTTCAATATACTCTGTACTGTTATCTGTAGTCGTGATGTCTTCTTTAAAAGAAGGATCATCCGTACTCGATTGAGACAATGTCATCAGTGATAAACTAGATTCTGTTTCTTCCAACATGTCACTGACATCAGATTCCGTTTCATCTTCAGAACATGGTCCACTCGCACCAGAATTAATTTTTCTTCTTTTATACAATTCCAAACGACAATTGCCACAGACACTATCACCAATAGAAAAATCATAATCGAATACGATAGAAAACTCATTAATATCTTGATCTGTTAATAAGACTTTAGGAGTACCAGAAACTTTTTTTAATAATTTAGAGCAGATGCAACACTTTTTATTTATTGTTTTTGATGAAGACATTTTATTAACTGAAAATAATTGAAATATGTACGTACAGGTTATCTCACAGTGACAGCTGTTGTTCAATATTTTTTTAATGAGATGACTTATAACGACATGTTCTTTAAAAAAATTCTCAATGGTTAAACTAATGATTTTTAGTTGTTTAAATAATTGAGTTGAAAAAAGCTGTGGGCAGAAGTGAAGCCGGTCTAGTACAGAGTTAGATTTATAGAAAATGAGTAATTTGAAATGAAATGAAACAATTTCTTAGCATCCATAGATTCTTCGTGCGGGTGTAGGATCCATCGCATGGCAGGCGGGAGAGTGAAGGCAGCGTTTCGGACTTGTGAATGAAATGTAGGTTTCAATGCTTTTTATGAAATGTCAACACCTGCCCTATCTCCCTACCCAACTAAATATTGTAAGACCCCAGCAATGCCGCCTTCGAGATACGATCTAAAAATGTACTTACGGCTGACTTTGGGAGGCCAAGATTCTTTAAAAGATGTTGCAAGGTTTTTTGCTGGTATTCCCCTTGCACCAATTTCTACTGCTGAGCTAGAGCTGAGTTTTGAAACCAATTTTCGTTATCTCGTTACTGGGATTATAATATTTATTGGACTTGATGTTGTGATCCTTTGGAATGTTTGTTTCCCACGGAACGGTTAGCCTTATGATGATGATAGTTTTTAAGTGCCGAGAGTTAACTAAAATGTCCGGTCTGTAGGCTGATACTGTTAGATCTTCAGGTATCTTGTACGTGCTTCTCGAATGTATCTATCAGTATTTTCCAGTCAGGTGCGTTGCTCAGGATCAGGAAAGGTTTATTTTGTGATTTTCTGAGATGGTGCTCTATCACAAAAGTAATCTGTCTTTCATTTGTGAACAAACCTTTCGTAGCTCTGCCAATGCTTAGACTTACTGCTTCCAGGACCTTATGGTGTCGCCGCGAGTAACAGCCCCTATCAAGTAGAATGACACACCCCACCAGAATATGTCTGGCAGTTCCAATGGCAAGATCACATAATGTACAAGTCTTATCTGTACCTTTCACCCCCTCACCAGATTGCATTGGTCTGGCAGAGTCATTTGGAATGCGTTAAGATAGAATTTTACTAACGAATTTTATGAGCAAGTTTAGATTTTATTGTAATTAATGAAAATAGTATGAATTTTGGAAAAAAAATAGGAAAATATGATGTGATGTGACATGACGGACGAACGGGACGGTACGGGACTGAACTTGACTTGATATAATATAATTAATTTAAAAAACAAATATTTTTTTAACGTCATCCAGTTCAATTTGAATAAAACAAAATGACGCTTATATCTGTGTTCGCTCGTTTCACGCGTTATCTCCGCATATACAACGCGCCTAAAGAAGTTTCACTTCAAAAAAATTATAACGAACTACCCACATTTTTCTGCGAAGCGAAGGTACAAACTACCGCGCCTCACTCTTTAGCCCTACCGATGCAAAGAGCGATTACCACATCGGTCTTGACTTTATAAAAAAATCTAGTTGTTATGAATATGAATAAATCCAAAGAATGTAAATATGAAACAAAAAATTAATTACAACTTCAAAACAATCAATCAAATTGTCACGTCTTTTTCCCCCAGGAATAGGGAGAGACAATGGAGAACAGTTTAGATCATATAAATAAAGTCAATAATACTTGGTACTATAAGTGTAGTTTTTTTTTACTGCGGCGTACCATTTTTTTTGATTTAAAAAACTTATGTTCTTACAGAAAAATGGATAAGGAATTTAAAAAAAAATGTTTCATAATTGTGCTAAAATTGTATCATGGTTAAAAATTGTAATTAAAAGAAAACACAACTTTTATAAGGATCTTATGAACTGATTTTTTTTTCTCAAAAGCTACAATCAGCCCCTAAAACATATCCAAAATTTAGAAGAATCGATTTACTCGTTCCTGAAAAAAAAATGTTTTCTCATTTTCACATATTTTGATTTTTCTCAAAAAACAATTGAGTTAGGGATCTGAAACTTTCAGGATCTTATTATATCATTATTATCTACAAATCCTCCAAGTATCGTTTCAATAACTTCCGGGGGCAAATTCACCATACTTGTACCCCTAGGGCCTTTTATGCCTTTTATTATGGCTGCAAAGCTCTTGAAATGTCGGAATAATAAAAAATGTAGAATCAATAACCAAAAATAAACGAAATAGTAAGCTGCATAGAATTTGTTTATTTCTTAAAACACATTTTGTTGTCTTTTTTATTTTTAACCCAGGGGAGGGTTAGGTTCTGCAAGGACTTTAAAGTACATTTAACTGCATAATTTTTATTTAATAATCAATTTTTACTATAAGTTAAATGAGGAATTTAAATTTGACCACCATAAAAAACTGCTACTACAATTCAATAAATGTAAGTAGCAATCAAATCCACTATGCCGGCCTAGTTGGAACCGGCAACTTACAAGCTGATCCTGAAATGTGATCAAATCACTTCACTGTCTGTATATAAGTGGTGGTACTACTTCAGCCTGCAGCAGCAGTCGCAGCCGGGTGCCACTGCCTACCACTAAACAATACTATTTTGAATTAAACAAATTTTATGCGGCTTACTATCGCGTTTATTTTGGTTTAGATTTTACAATTTTTTATTATGCCGATGTTTCGAGAGCTTTGCAGCCATTGTGGTCACATAGAAACGTCGGAATAATAAAAAAATTGTAAAATCGAAACCAAAATAAATGCGATAGTAAGCCGCATAAAATTTGTTTAATTCATTAATCAAGGTTCGCGCAAAATCCAAGAAAATACTAAATTCTTTTTTTAAATTTTCCTTAGTGAAGTGGACATTGAAGCCCAATTTTCTCTAAACCAATCAAGAGCTGAAGAGATCACAATGAGGGAAGACTATGGCTCCCTCAATTTGGTGACTCATGATGATGGATTTGGTGATATGGGATTTGATACTGACAACCCTGATATCATGCGAGAGGCTATTGGTTCAGATGCTGGCTTGGAACAGGTATAAAATAAAAATATATGATATGTAATGAAATCACTATCAAATTATTTTTAAACGGATTTTTCATTCGTTAACAGTTTTCGCAGCCATGTAAGGAATTTTATGAGTAATTTTTTTACACCTTGGGTTACATTATTCGAGATTTCGTATGTTACTCACGAAGAGTGTAGCTTTCAAATAGTGAAAGAATTTATAAAATCAGCCTTGTAGTTTCTGAGCCTATTCATTACAAACAAACTTACAAATCTTCCCTCTTTATAATATTAGTATAGATTTTTTATTTAGTTATCAACATCATCATTAAATGTTAAGCCTATAAGTAAATAACATTTTTATTCTAAGCTACTAAAAGTACTTGAATCATAGAAACAGGACAACCAAAATACATATATCAAACACAGTCTACAAAGGCCGCGTCACACTCTAGTTCAAAGTCACACCTCCACTACCTATGTGCACTCACACATATTCAAAGCCTAGCTTAGGCCTTGTGGACTGTACCAGCCAGTTATAAACTAGGGCTCTTGGCATGCACTACTACTGTCAGGGCTGCCATATGCCGAATATTTTTTCGCGTACCAGAGTTGTCATTGATCTCGTACATTAAGGTCCTCAATCTCGTACTAGAAGGAGAAATTTTTGTCTTTGGGCCAAAGCATTAATCATATAAATGCCATTAAAAATATAATGTTATATGCTACCGTGCTGTATAATTATTGGATTTTATAAAATATTTTTCTTCAATTTTATTTATTGAAATACTAGGAATAATGAAACCCATAAAGGGTATTTTTTATTATAGGCATTTTGGTCTGGATTAATATTCGAGTATAACCCCGTGGGATTCACCTAGGGGAATCAGGAAACACATGTTGCAGAATGTTAACTTTATTAAAATCTCGTACATAAGTGTATGAGATTGTCTATTTACCTCGTACCTTGTACATAGGATCTTAAATCTCGTAAATGTACGAGATTTCTCGTACGTCTGGCAACCCTGACTACTATACCACTGTCCCCTTAATCAATAATAATATAATAACTAACTTTTCAGAGTAATCTACTGTTCCATGATGGGTCTTCATTGGAATTGGGAGGTAAAGGTGGAATGGGGCCAAGTTCATCTGGTGTTGTACCACAATTGGTGGAAGGGCACGAGAGGCGTATGGAAGTGGCACCACATACACACATGGACGATGGGTTTGGTGGCACTATTGGGGATGATTTTGGACGTAAGTTCCTTTTATTATGGCTTATAGTTAGCACTGCCTGTGGGGAAAAGGCGTGACAATTTAATTGAATAATAATATTATTTCATTACATTTTAAATAGTACAATTATCCAGAATACAGTAAATATTTATTTGTAAAAATTTTGCGCCTTACCATCGCGTTTATTTTAATTCTTTTTAACCCAATGGAACGTTTCGGAGGCTTGCAAAGATAGGGGAGAGGTCGACGATCAAACGCAACAGAAGCCTAAAAAAACATAAATCTTATCACACCTTCTTCCCACAGGAATAGACTTTGTCAAAAACATCAAAAGTTACATTTGTTTACAAAAAGTAACAGGAAAATATGTTTGAGGAAAAATAAATGACATGAGGGCTCTAAGCATCCTTTATCGCCTATATCATTGAGAATATTGTGAGGATCCGGAGATCCGGAAGCATCCTTCGAATTTTTGCTCGAATTAAACAGTATGGCGCGTCGTTTCTTTGTCGATTAATCAAGTGGAATTTATTACCAGCCTTTAAGACCCTTCAAGCAAAGCACGTGTTCGATCTATAGTGCAGTCAATGAATGGAGTCATCTACCACAGTTAAATACGCAGTTGCATCTAATATGCCGGTCTAGTTGGATGCAGATCCCGAAACGCGACTGAGTCATTTTACGTTTGTCTCATTGGGCGGTATGATCCCCACTTATCATTACCCATGTGTTCTTTCCATCCTATAACCTTAGATCCTTCAAGCGATGCGTAAAGAAGCACCTTTGGCCGGCATAGGGCAACCGTGATAAAGCAACTACATAGTTCACATAAAGACCTAATTTTACTTTTATTTGTAGGTGTTTGTTTAATTTATGAATACATGTTATTTATTTAGACGCGGGTGGTTTATTCGAGGGTGATTTGTTTGGTGATGTGACGACAGGGAGCGGCGCTGGCGCCACGCCCGGCGCTTCCACACAACCACAATCATTACAGGTATGGAATTTTTAACTAGGAAAATACACACTCCGCCTTATACTGTGTGGCGCTATAATGGCGATAATCATAAAATATAATTAAAACCAATTCGTAAATACAAACAAACTTAATTCTAATAAAGTTACCTATAATTTGTCTCTGCCTATCCCTGTGGGAAATAGGCGTTGTTTTAAATAAATTACAGATAAAAAATTGATACATTTTTTTTCTTTTAAGTTCTTATTTAGCAAAGAATATTATTTTTCTCTTTCTGGTTTTTGTTAAACATGGGTTGTACACAGTATGACTAGATTGAATGTAAATGTACTAAATGTATGTTGTTCGCCACTATCTGGAATCCATATTGGTCTGTAAAGTATATTGTTTTAACTATTATTATACATGCTTATGATAAGGTGCTAGTATCATAGATACAGAATGATTATTGATATCAACATGTGTTATTGTTTTAGGCTGAAATTGAGGCGGCTGCCGTGGGCAGTGCAGTTCCAGTTGCCAATGAGCCACAGGACTCTGATGACGACATAGCTGATCATGATCAATATGATGCAGGACATTCACCAGATCATAGGTAATATTAATCTGTGCCGTTGTCTCTTCTGGCAGTTTGCTAATGCGCTTGGTTCGTGACGTCACATGAAGAAGAACTTTTGGCCGGCATAGTGACGGCGTCTGAGGCAGCTGTAAACAAACTCGGTTTTCTCAGTCGTCGTCACTCATGCTTGCTTATCAGGCGGGTGAAGGTCAGATGTCGTGTCACAATAAAAAAAATCATAGTGACGTAACACTGTGCTGTTTTTTTTTTCGAGATCTATGTCTTTTTTTTAGCTAGCATTGGCACATAACCCACATATTTTTGCTCCAACCGGGTACCGAACCCGGACTGGTGTGTTACCAAAGCCTGGCGCTTTGGTGTTACAAAGCCTTGTTGTCATGCTAGCCTAGACACACTTTTAATTTTATGTTTTTTTTATTTGTTTATTTATTTTTTGTTTGTTTCTACAGTTGGGATGGTTCACCGCGTCCTGAAGCCCCAGCGGAGCCCTTGGATGAGGCTGAATTGATGCCACCGCCCTCAGTTCCAAGGGCACCAACGCCTGCTGCTACTCCCATGGTAATAATAATCATTTGGAATTTTTTTAAATCTTATTTGTTGTTGGGTTTTAAGCATTTTCTGCTTATACCAGCCCCATAGTCACTTAAAACTAAATAAGCAATCTACCTTAAAAAAAGGAAAATATACCTAATATTTATATGCTACATTAATATATGGAAGTGAAGGTTGGGTATGGCAGAAGAAGCATGAGAGTAGAATTAACGCTGTAGAAATGTGGTTGTTAAGTGGAGTGTATGTGGAGTGACGATAGCAGATAGAATAAGGAATAGCACTTGCGTAGTAGATGTGGTTTGAAAGAAGATGTAGTGACAAGGATTGACAAAGGAATGCTTCGATGGTTTGGGTACATAGAAAGGATGAGTGAAAGTAATTTGACGGAAGAAATTTATAAATCTGATGTGGATGGATACGTTAAACAAGGCAGGCCCAGGAGAGTGTTTTCCGACCAAATCTGAGACATCCCTAAGAAAGCTAGGTTGCCTAGTGCCTATAACCACAAAGCCTGTATCAAGAGAATTGTAGATGTGAAGGAAGCAAGGGAGTTGTGTAAGGATCGTGGTAAGTGGCGCTCCATTGTCTCTACCTATACCTAAAAGGCGTGACAATTTGATTTGATTTATTTAGGCAATCAAACAAGTAAATAAAAAACAAGAAAGTTTAAAGAGTGGTAGGCAGTGATTCCCAGTCTGCTGATCCGGGGTAGTACCACAACTTTCAAGTGTACAGACTGTGTAGTGACGTAGTCGCGTTTCGAGATTAGTTTTATAGTTTCCGGTTCTCTGGTTAGTTTTAAAGTGAGCGGGTATAGATGATGTGACTGCTACTGCAGTTATCTAACTGTACTAGCAGTTGCTGCCTTTGGATATTTTTCAATTTTTATTTATTTATTAGGAAGTAGATGAAGCTGGTACTGCTGAAGAGGCACCAGCTGCTGACGATGTACAAACAGAACGCCCCGCTGACCATGATAACACAACATTGTTGCAAAATGATGAGGAATCATTCGCATTAGCTCCAGTCGATGCTACAGTACTTAAAGGTAAAAAAAATTAAACCATTCGTCCTGGGTTCGATTCCCGGTCGCAGCAAAAGATATGTTTTTATAGCCTTTATTTGTAGTATTTAATAATTGGATTAAAAACAGGTGCATCTTGTTGGTCTTGTCTTGTTGTTTAAGAGTGGTAGGTTTGTCGATCCAGTGTAGTACCACCACTTACAAGTATACAGACTGTAAAGTGACTTATTCGCCTTTCGGGATCAGTTTATAAATTGCCAGTTCCAACTAGGCCAGCTACTTTATTTTTATTGTGACTCGACATATGACAGCACCCCGCTTGATGTTAAGCCGAAGTGTGGTCCATGAATGAATGTCACTGCTACTACAATTCAATATCTGTGAGTAGCAATCACATCCACTATGCCGGCCTAGTTAGAACCGGCAACTTACAAGCTGATCCCGAAGCTTGATGTTAAGCTGGAGTGTGGTCTATGAATGGATGTCACTGCTACTACAATTCAATAACTGTAAGTAGCAGTCACATCTATGTTGGCCTAGTTGGAACCAGCTATGTAATTGTAGTAGGAGTTTACTCCAATCATGAACTGCACTCCAGCTTAACATCAGGAGGGATGCTGTCATATGTCGACCCACAATAATAATAATAATAAAACCATTGTCAATCCGCAGGTATAACAAAATCGAAGAGGAAACGCAAACTGATAGTGGATGAAGTGAAAAACATAACTGGCGAAGAGATGAAGAACCAATTGAGTAATACAACGGATATTATAACAACATTAGACTTAGCACCACCCACCAGGAGACTTATGCATTGGAAAGAGACCGGTGGTGTTGAGAAGCTGTTTACGCTGCCAGCTAGGCCTATCCCTTCGATAATATTGTTTAAGGTTAGTTATAAATCTAATTTTCATTTTTTATAGTGACTCGACATATGACAGCACCCTGATTGATGTTAAGCTGAAGTGTGGTCCATTAATGGATGTCACTGCTACTACAATTCAATAACTGTAAGTAGCAATCGCATCCACTGTGCCGGCCTAGTTGGAACCGGCAACTTAAAAGCTGACTCCGAAACGCGACTAAATCACTGCACGGTCCGTAGTCTTGTAGTCTTTGGCGGGCTCGTTTCCGCACTTCCAAGTGCTCTTCGGTATCTTTGTGCGTTCTTCAACGGTTTTCCTTCAGTGGAGCCACCCGATCTCCTTCAGGAAGGCCAGGAGACCCTGCACGGTCTGTATAAGTGGTGGTACTACCCCGGATCGGCAGACTGGGTACCACTGCCTACCACTCTTTATCTAACGTATTTAATTTTGTTATAATTTTCAGTATTATCATCGTAATATGACATTACGTAGTGAGACTGAGGAGGAGCATGCTGTCCCTGAAGTACCAAGGAAGGCACTAGAAGTAGAACCCGATGTACTCACACCAAGAAAGTCAACCAGAAAACGAAAACATGGCGAGGTATGGAAATTTGTACTCTTAACTTCAACAAACTAAACCATGCTTCAATGGTTTGGGCACACGGAAAGAATTTATAAATCTCATGTGAATGGATGCGTTAAACAAGGCAGGCCCAGGAGGGTGTTTGCCGACCAAATCGGAGACATCCTTAAGAAAGCTAGGTTCTCTAGTTCCCATAACCATAGAGCTTGTATGAAGAGAATTGTGAATGTGAAGGAAGCGAGGGAGTTGTGTCAGGATCGTGGCAAGTGGCGCTCCGTTGTCTCTGTCTATTCCCGTGGGAAAAATGCGTGAAACCGGATTTGATTTGAACTTCAACAGACGCTCTTTCGGTTATTTTTTATTTATTGTGACTCAACATATGACCGCACCCAGCCTGATGTTGGGCTGGAGTGCGGTCCATGAATGGAGATGACTATTACTACAGTAAATAACTGTAAGTAGCAGTCACATCCACTATGCCGGCCTGGTTTGAACTGGCAACTTATAAACCCGACCGTTTATAAGTTGCCTTAGTCCTGAAAGGCGACTAAGTCACTTCACAGTCTGTATACTTGTAAGTGGTGGTACTTACTACCCCAGATCAGCAGACTGGGCACCACTGCCTATTACTCTTTGACAGCAAAATATCTGCCTCTTTTTTATTTATTTTTTTGTGACACGACATCTGACCTCGACACGCCTGATGATAAGCAAGAGGAGTTCCAAGAGTTACGTCGACTGAAAAAACCGAGTGACGACGGCTGAAACCCGGTTGCCCAGTCGCGGCCAAAGGTGCTTCTTCACGCATCGCGGCATAATGACGGTGACCCGGCCAGCCGGGAACTAACTCAGTTATTTCAGTCGTCGTCACTCTTGGACCTCCTCTTGCTTATCAGCAGGCGGGTTGAGGTCAGATGTCGTGACACAATAAAAAAAAGACTAAAATATTTGTTATATTTAATCTAATTATCAGTCGCCGTCACTATTGACCGGCATATTGACCACGTTTTATTTATATAATACCTATTTGTTTGTATCTTTAACAGGCTGAGCCAGCCCCTCTTGAGTTGGAACCACCAACGCCTGTGCCACAGGAATATGAACCCTCTGTCGGTGAGTTGTCTATTCATAATAAATTCATTTTGCTTTGTCACCACTGTACATACATCCATGTTTTATTTTCAATTATCATCTTACTTTTTTGGTTGGTCTGGCAACTGGTTGCACATAAATTGGGCCGCATTTTTTTTGTTTAAAGGCAAAGGAATCGTAGTCCTTACAGCCTAGTCTTTAGTTAAATATTTATTATGTCTTCAGTTGTTGAATGATAAAATTCGGTATGACATAGAGAAAAAATTAATAGCCTTATAGGGATTCTTGAAGGGAATACGAAATAATTTTTCATCAAACCATTTAGCTACATTTTAGTACACTATGAAATGAAATGAAATGAAATGATTTATTTGCTTGAAGTATGGTTAGTAACAGATCTTATAATTAATATTAGTATTCCACACACTTCACCATAAATGGCATGCAAATGTTTAAAAGACTCGAATTAGCAGCAGTCCACTATTCAGACTTAATTTATAATAAATTCACCATTATAAAGCTGGGTTGCCTAGTGCCCATAACCATACACACGACAGGCGTGGACGAACGGTTTAGCGATTGGTTTGTTGCGCTTAAAGTCCCGGGTTCGATTCCCGGTCGGAGCAAATATTTGTATCATAGCTTTTGTTTGCAATATTTAATCATATTAAATATTTATTTGCAATATTTAATCATATTAAATATTGCAAATATTTTTAAGTAAAGAAAAAAGAGATGGATATTTGCTTCAGGTCTGGTTATCAAAAGAGTGGTAGGCAGTGGTACCCAGTCTGCCGATCCGGGGTAGTACCACCACTTACAAGTATACAGACCGTGAAGTGATTTGGTCACGTTTCGGGACCAGCTTGTAAGTTGCCGGTTCCATCTAGGCCGGCATAGTGGATGTGATTGCTACTCACAGTTATTGAATTGTAGTAGCAGTGACATTCATTCATGGACCACACTTCGGCTTAACATCAAGTGGAGTGCTGTCATATGTCAAGTCACAATAAAATATATAAAAAATACAGCTTGTATGAAGAGAAGTGTGCATGTGAGTGTGACAAGTGGTTCTCCATCTTCTCTGCCTATCCCTGTGGGAAAAGGCGTGACAATTATTACACACAATCAGATTTTACAAAATATTTGTAACAAGACGTTTTTAATAAATTATTGATAATTAGTTTTTAATGTAAATAATTTAAAAAGAAATGACCAAAAATTATGCGGCCAAGTTTATAGGACCAGTTGTCATCTATGCAGTTGCATTATCATGTGGATAAAATTCTAATTATAGTAGCCTATTCAGTTTGTTCCCATTTTATCAGATTCATATTTACTACTTGTGAATATGAATCTGATTTCTGATTTCTACGTTTCGGTCAACATAAACCAAGCCCGCAATGGCGTCTATTTGACTATGATTTTTAATTGAATGGACCAAAGTGACAGATATTTCCTATTTGCATCTCATTTTGACTTATACTAATAGAGTGAGATGCAGATATTAAAAAGCTGTCATTTTAGTCTGCGGAATTGAAAGTTATAGTGTTGGTTTTCTCAGTCACTGCTATGATTGATAGATAATGTCAGTCTAATGTGATGACTGATGAATAATTGAAGAATCACTTTTTTGTTGTTGACTTTATTCTGATGAGATGCGAATGAATTCCAATCACAAACTTTTATATAATTTTCTGGAAGTGTGCGTGTAAATCTAAACCTTATTCTTATTAAAATAAATCACTAATATAAAAACCTCATTTAATAATAATCTGGTGATTTTCAAGTATAGTTGAAAACTTTAAATAAATAAGGCGACCGTGGCGTAGTGTCAGTGCAATGGTTACACAAACCGAGACCACCTACCAGTACCAATGTACCTTTGATAAATGTACTTTGGTTGTCCTGTTTTTGTGATACAAGCACTTTAGTAGCTTAGTATAGAAATTTAAATAGTAAAAAAAAATTAAGTGAAAGGCAGACAGTTGCGCAGTCTGTCGATTTGGGATAGTTCTCAATACTTAAATGTACATAACACTTAAGGTTAAGCCGATATTAACCAATTTCCAACTATACCGGCATAGTGGACGCCACTTCTACTTACAGTTATTTAACTATAGTAGCAGTCGGCCCTATTAATTGACCTCACTCCAGCTTAACATCAGGTTGGGCGCTGCCAATTTTGATAGCAGTTCAAGTAGATTAAATTAAAGTCCTCAACTATACTTCTTCAACTCACACATCAACACTATTCTAATATCATCACGCTAATTGACTAACACTTGGGTGGGTAGATCAACCGGAACGTGGAGCACAGACGCCGGCATATACACCAGAGCACGACGAATGTCCCGGCACACCAGGTACAGATTCATTGAGCTAATAAAAATAACGCTTAAACGCTATAATTAAGTAAAAGATAAACGCTTTATTTCTCTATTGGCCTTAACCGAAAACGCTTTTATTCCGTTTGAACGTTGTCTAACGTTCGTTTATTTATACAACGATATATTTCAGCCGTTATCAAAGTGCTAATACTGCCGGGGAACGAGGTAAATAAACGCGGTAGGAATGCAGTTGTGACGTCATGGTCACGTGTCTATTATGAATAGTGAAGTACATGCAAAATGTTGATAACAATAAACACACACTTTCCTCAAAAAGCAAATAGATTTAGTTATTAAAAATTATAAATGTGTATTAAATTGAAGTATAAACATTAGGCAGCAAAATTTTTCATGAATTATGTATTAATTTAATTGTGAGAATAGTGACTGCATGTTTTTTTAATAATTGTAATAATTGTAAAATAATTTTAATTTGTAATTCGCAAAATACAATGCTACATGACAGGCGACAGGTGTGAACGAACGGTTAGCGATTGGTTTGTTGCGCGTATAGTCCCGGGTTTGATTCTCGGTCAGAGCAAATATTTGTTTCATAGTTTTTATTTGTAATATTTTATTATATTAAATATTGCAATCCTTGTCACGCCTTCTTTCAAACAAACGACATCCAACGCGCACTGTGCTATTCCTCCACATACCGTCTAGTGGCAGTGCAATGGTTACGCAAACCGAGAGCACGGGTTCAAAACCTCTTGTAATCTTTGACATAATGTACTTTGGTTGTACCCCTGTCTCTATGATAGAAGCGCATTACTATAGTCTGTTTAAACCGAAATGACGCGCCCCTCCACCGCATTTGCGCACACGAGAAAACATAAAATATGAATGCAACATACCGAAATTTTATTTGTAATTGGTCATTCAGTTGCTGGTTGGACACAAAATGAGGAGCACGCTGATAAAGTATAGTAGAATAATTAGAAATATTTGCATTCACACATTTAAATAAACTAATAAAGTGGAGGGGCAAGCTATAGCTTAGTATAGAAATGTAAAAAAAACTGATTATTGATGGTTTCTTTTTTCTTGGTGTAGGTGGCATGCTAAGTTCCCTGGGACCTCCTTTGACACCAAGTGTACTTGGCCCACTAACTCCAGGCACGTTACTACAAGGTGGTATTACGCCGTCTAGTTTGCAACATGGTGGTCTAACTCCAGGTATACACTTCTATTAGTTTTCTTTTTTATTGCGACTCGAATTTTGACAGCACCCCGCCGATGTTAAACTGGTGTGCGGTCCATGAATTGAGATGACTGCCACTACAGTTAGGGAACTGTTATGCATCCATTATGCCAGTCTAGTTGGTCCTGGTAACTTATAAGCTAATCCGGAAACGTGAGTAAATCACTTCACGGTCTGTATACTTGTATTTGGTGGTACTATCCTGAATCGGCAGACTAGGTACCACTGCCGACAACTCGTGACAGCACCCCGTCGATGTTAAGCTGGAGTGCGCTCCATGAATGGAGACGACTGCTACTACAGTTAGGTAACTGTAAGTAGCAGATAAATCTACTATGCCAGATTACATTACAAGATGATTCCGAAACGCACCTAAGTCACTTCACGGTAATGTAGATATTGCTTTGATTTCGTCTGATATAGTGCTTAAATTTGGTCTTGCGCGAAGTACTGTTTCCACTTTTGAGTGGATTCTGCCATATATTTTATCCAGGATCAAATATTTTATCCTAGAATGAATTCAATCCTGGATTCATTGCAGCTCCAAGTAACAGACGACGCTGAAGTCGCAAAAACTATGAGCCTCTGCCATTTTGTAGAGATATATCGGCTCTATGCATCTTTATGACAACACTCCGCCTGATGCTAAGTTGGTGTGCGATCCATAAATAAAATCGAATGCTACTACAGTAAAATAATTTCAAGTAGAAGTTGTGCCTACTATGCCGGCTGGCAACTTACAAGCTGAACCCAAAATGTGACTAAGTCATTTGACAGTCTGTATCCTGGGTTGGCAGATGTGGCAAGTGTCCACCGACTGTCAGTTTACCATTTTTATGGTATAGTTGATTATAGGCGACCGTGGTGTAGTGGTAGTGCAATGGTTACGAGCACGGGTTCAAAACCACAGGCCAGTACCAATGTATCTTTGATATATGTAGTTTGGTTGTCCTGTTTCTATGATACAAGCATTCAGGTAATTAATAATACTATGAAAATAAATATTAACAGGTGGTCTAACACACGGTGGTATGACTCCAGCTGGACTACAACATGGTGACCAGGGATCAGATTTAGGATTGACGCCTGCTGGCCTCCACCATGGAGGATTGACACCTGCTGGCCTGCACCATGGAGGATTGACGCCTGCTGGCCTGCACCATGGAGGATTGACGCCTGCTGGCTTGCACCATGGAGGTATGATCGTTCATCTAAAATTAAATCCACTTGCCGGTACCAATGTATCTTCAGTATGAGTATTTTGGTCGCTCAGTTTCTATGAAACAAGTTAAGAGGTAAATGATAATCATAATAAGGCGACCGTGGTGTAGTGGCTGTGCAATGGCTACGTAAGCTGAGTGGCATTCGAAACCACTTACCGGTACCAATGTATCTTTGATATATGTACTTTGGTTGTCCTGTTTCTATGATACAATCACTTTAGTAGCAAGAAAAAAAATGATTTCTACACAATATTCTTAAAATGTAGTACTTTAATCTCAATACAATACCCTAATACAAAATCAATACCCCCCCCCCCCTCTCCCCTTTAAAGGATGTCCCTACTTCTGTCTGGTAAGAGGAGGTCAGGAGTTCCCACGACTGACAAAACCGAGTCAGATCACGGTTGCCTCAGTCGCGGTCACTATGACGGATATGACGTCGTGTCGCTATTATTATTTGGGTTGTCCCCTTTCCTAATATTATCTAAAAATATTATTATTTTTTAGGTCTACATCCCGGAGCTTTGACCCCAGGTCTAGGTTTGGATGGTGGTTTGACGCCAGGTGGTCTACAGCATGGTGGTTTTACGCCAGCAGACTTGCATCACGGTGGAATGACACCAGGTAAGAATTTTTTTATTGTGACTCGACATATGACAGCACCTCGCTTTATATTAAGCTGGAGTGTGGTCCATGAATGAATGTCACTGCTACTAAAATTCAACAACTGTAAGTAGCAGTCACATCCACCATACCGGCCCAGTTCAAACCGACAACTTACAAGCTGATCCCGAAACGTGACCAAATCACTTCACGGTCTGTATACTTGTAAGTGGTGGTACTACCCCGGATCGGCAGACTGGTTACCACTGCCTACCACTCTTTTATAACCACACGCAAAGCAAATATCCGCCTTTTAGGTTTTTATTAACAAATATTTGCAATACCTAATATATTTATTAAATATTACAAATAAAAGCTATGAAACAAATATTTGCTCCGACCGGGAATCGAACCCGGGACATTACGCGCAACATCTTAAGGTATATTTTGCAATTACAGGTGGCTTAGACCACGGAGGTCTTACACCAGCTGGACTGAATCATGGAGGTCTCACACCTGCCGGCCTCTCTCACGGTATGCTCCAGCATGGCATGGACCAATTGCCAATGATGCCTCAGTTAGGAGGTGAAGTGTCATCCTTATTAGAGAGATCAACGACAATGTCAACAGCGCCGCCGGCACATGATTTGGACCACACCGTACCCATGGAGCCGTTGCCACTGCAGGGTCTTGATTCTCATCCACCTTATCAGGTAGGCCTTTTAAAATGTATATGCAACTGTTAATGTAGTGACAAGGATTGAAAAATGCTTTGATGGTTTGGGCACATGGAAAGGATGATCGAAAGTAGATTGACGAAAGGAGTTTATAAATCTCATGTGAAGGGATGGCAAACAAGGCAGGCCAAGGTGTTAGCCGGCCAAATAACCATAGAGCTTGTATGAAGAGAATTGTGAATGTGAAGGAGAATTGTGAATCGTAACCAAATGCTCCATTGTCTCTGTTTATCCCTGTGGGAAAATGGCGTGACAATTTGATTTCATTGATTGATTGATAATGCAATTAAGCCCTAGTCCCCATACAAAACGAATGATGTAATTTTTAATTGATTTTTTATTTGGCAGAGTGGAATGCAGATGACAAATTTAGGCTACGACGAACATGGCGGTCATAGTCCACATCACGACTACGACTTACCACCCAGTGTTGAACAAGTAAGTATTATCTACACTACGCCTTTAATAAAGGCGACCGTGGTGTAGCGGCAGTGCAATGGTTACGCAAGCCGAGTGCACGGGTTCGAAACCACTCACCGGTACCAATGTATCTTTAGTATATGTACTTTGGTTGTCCTGTTTCTATTATACAAGCACTTTAGTAGCTTAGTATAGAAATGTACAATGAATATATATAAATAATGGTGTCGATTCTCTTGGCACATTCACTAACTTATCCTAAATTTTTAACTTTTTAATTATAAGTAATTTTAGCGTAAACGCAATTCTCTTGTTGTTCTATGTCTATTTCGAACCTAATTTACGCAAATGTCAATTTTAAGATGACATGCCTAAATTATTGCCAACGTAAAATTTATATATTTAAAAAATAATATGAAATAATAAGAAAGTTATATAATTATTATTAATAAGTAAGTAATAATGTACCATATTGAATGTTATAATGGTTTGAGTAAATAAAAACTTTATTTCACGTTAATAAAAATAGAAAAAAAATTGTACGTTTGTAAACATAACACAATTAATTTCCGAACGCATCTTGTTGGATAGATGAGTTTTGGCGGTAATTACAGGAGACAGATTTTAATTATTTGTAATACTTGTGTTTCATGAATTTATTTGTATAATGATGGTGAAATAGTTATTAAGTAAATGTTATATAGTATAGTGACAAGTAATCTAATCCTGTGATACGTGTTTTTTTATGTTCCCTCCCAGACTTCTTCAGATAAACTTTAAAATCGAAATAATTTAAGTTACCGGTTCCAACTTGGCCAGCATAGAGGATTCGACTACTACTTTCAGTTATTTAAAAGTAGTAGCAGTCACCCCCATTCATAGATCGCACTCCAGTTTAATATCAGATTGAATGATGTCGTATGGCGAGCTACTATAAATAAAAATACACAAATCACCTTATTTTACCTTTCGGCATTTTCAGTTAGAGCAATAACCACATAATTACTCATATTTCTTATTAGGAATTAAATTTTTTAGGTTAAGCGGGACCTAAAATGGTGTCTTCTAATCTTAAACAAATTTAGTTTGACGTTTCTAATTTGACACCTAAAATTGGTACAACAGAATAGGAAAACAGCCTAAAATTCTAAGTTAAGTAGCTAAACTAACTTTTAGGCCTGTCAAAGCTTTGACAGCTCTAAATTAAGACTAATATGGGACACACAGAATAGCGAAAGTCCTTTGACAGGTCTAAATTATTTTTAGGAGGATTTTAGGATAATCGTGTGCCAAGAGAATTGACACCAATATTTTTTTAAAATATGTCTGGTCACAATTATTAATAAAAAATAAAATCTTTTTAGCACGAGCAAGAGGAGCGTGAGGCTGGTGAAACAGACGAGCAGTTCTCCGAGCGTGTATTGAATCGGCGCGCGGCACAATTGTTCAGCTTGATTAAGCCAAAACTCATCGACGTGGAAGCGAGTATTACATTTAGTGAACTCGCGCCTAGGCATAATAATAGAAAACAGGTTAGTTATTAACTATTTAAGGCGACCGTGCCGTAGTTCTCACGCCAGTACCATTGGTTGTTCTGTTTCTATGATATAAGCACTTTAGTAGCTTACACAGCGTTCACACGAGACGAATTTAATAGTTGATCAACTGCGAAATCTTTCGCGATTTCATCGTCTGAATAGTCTTTCAATCGAATTGAAGCAATAAATATCGGATCAATAAAAGTTAAAGACCTTTCAACTTTTCTTGATTTAATTAATAGTTCAAAGCGAAACGACTCGTCTAAACTTGTTTGTTCAACTCGCATTGAATAATTAGTCCAATCAGTCAGTCAATCAGCGCGATTGAGTACGTATTGTATTTCTTTGTCTACGTATAGTTTTTTTGTTTGTTTGTAAAATAAAATGTAAATTATGGCGTCCGCATTTACCAGAATGATAGTAAAATATCGCTTTTTTGTTGAACGATAAATATTAAACAAATACATTCGCCTCGTGAGAACGCCGTAATGGCGTAAATGTAAAAAAGAAGAAAATAATAATATTTTTGCCGGTATAGTAACAGCGACTGAGGCAACCGTCTCAGTTTTTCACCGACAAGGTTTTTTAGTCGTCGGCGCTTTAGATAGATTAGATTCCCCTGGTTATCGGTGTGGTAACCAGGGGAAGAAAGGGTTTGGGTTTAAAACCATTGGCCGGTGCCAGTGAATATTTGATATGTATACTATTAAGGTCGTCCTGTTTCTATGATACGCCGATTTTTAGTAGCTTATTATATTATAGGTTTATTTATTTTCGCTAATTTCGCAGTAACTAAATAATAAAATTGTTTTCAGGTTGGACAGAAATTTTACAGCTTACTCGTTCTTAAGAAACATCAAGTTTTAAGGCTGCAACAGGACGTCACATATGGACCTATTACTATAACCAGAGGTGCACAGTTCGAATCCGACGCTCTATAACGTGCATTTTTATGTACAAATTTACTGTAAGAGTCTGACATCAGCGACAAAACACGAAAAATATCTTTATTGTTGGGAATCGAACCCGGCCTATAAGTAAGTGCTTGTTCATGTTGACTCGCGTAAACTCATAGCATGATCGAATGCAGAGTGGTAGGCAGACAGTTAGAGGTCATTTGTCTAGTTTGCCGATCGAGGGTAGTACCCCACTCTCAAGTTTACAGACCATGACGCAAGTCACGTCTTGGGGTCAACATGAAAGTTCCTGGTTCCAAATAGACCGGCAACTAACTACAACTATCTAGCGATATAGTGCGATTAATATAAGAATAGGACCGGGATCGGCGCTATTTTGTGACGTTTAACTCTCCAACCAACTTCACTTTAGTATGGTGTCTTTTTCTTTACGGACCGTCAAGAAAAATACTCCTTTAAATCAGTCGACGTGATGACAGGCGTGTACGAACGGTTTAGCGATTGGTTTGTTGCGCGTGAAGTCCCGGGTTCGATTCCCGGTCGGAGCAAATATTTTTTTTATAGCTTTTATTTGTCATATTTAATAATTATATTAAATATTGCAAATATTTGTTATTAAAAAAAAAAGAGGTGGATATATTTGCTTCGGGTCTGGTTATCAAAGAGTGGTAGGCAGTAGTACCCAGTCTGCACCACTTACCACCACTTAGTACCACCACCACTTACAAGTATACAGACCGTGAAGCGATTTGGTCACATGTCGAGATCAGCTTGTAAGTTGTCGGTTTCAACTAGGCCAGCATAGTGGATGTGATTGCTACTCACAGTTTTTGAATTATAGTAGCAGTGACATTCATTCATGGGGCACATTTCGGATTTACATCAAGCGGGGTGATGTCATATGCCGAGTCGCAATAAAAAAAAAAAAGTCAAGTGAATTTAGTCAACAGCCTGTCCTATTCTTATTCTAATAGTATTATAGTAGCATTGACTATGTTAAAGATGATTAATATATTTTTTTACACCGTTTATTGGGAGAATTATGTTTTGTCATTGGTGTGGACTAAACATTATAAATGTATTATAAGATTTTTACTATTATAAACTTAGTTTAATAGAGAATGTTTTTTATGTTTAGGTTTTTTTGTAATTATAACTTATTTGATTTCTTGGTTTATTTTTATTTATTTGTGCGTACTGTATTTTTTTTTAATTTTACACTAAAGAGGTAAAGGTATATAGGAAGTTTGTTTTTGTATATTTTGCTTGTGTTCCAGTATTAATGGTCAACTGATTTACCTATTTAACGGTCTGCAACATAACATTTCCGTTCTAAAAAAAGTTCGTTTAAATTGTGAATTAGAAGGACTTTAAGCATTTTGTAGTTACTTTTCATTATTATAAAAAAAATAAAGCTATTATCAATAATTAAATAATGATTTAATCCAATTATACCACGTATTGGTAGAACAGTTGACCAATACTTCTCGAGCTGTCAAAAGTAACATAAACGAATAGAAATGGTATAATTTTTTTAGGCAGGACTTGGGTGGACATGAGTTAAATATTAAGTAAATGGACATTTCGTGGCGACCAATTTTGTATCTAAAGTCGACGAAGAATCGATCGGCCAAATGCGTTTTTTACGAACGCATATTTAATCGAACGATGAAAATATTGAATTGCCTTTCGGCAAGTTTTTTTGCATTCTATCACTAAGTTATAGCTAGCTCTAAACTTTTATGGCGGCTGCGCTCAGGTCACAATAATAAGCTCTCTCACCTACTTCGAGCTACGCTATACTGTATTTTATGTGATGCGCATCAACTTGACCCTAACTTTGGATACGCCATGAAGTTTGAATTGAAATATATTTATATTAACAGTATAATTAAAAAGTAGTAAGACTTTTTACATAAAAATTCCCAGGCTTATCCCATTGCATAAACTATTTTTTCTTATGTTGGCACAACTTTAACTGACGGCTCTGGCTAATTTACGTAACAGAAAGGTCAGTTGTGTATGAGTTATATAAGGCAAAGACTTAGTCAAAGTTGGGCAAACTTAATAGTTGAATAAGCCTGGGAATTTTAAATTGAAAAGTCTTACTACTTTTTGAAGACAGTAGTATATATAATGTATTAATAGTACTTGTTTGAAAAAGTCCACGCCGATGATTATAAAAAAATATAGTACGCATTAATTAGACTGGTATTACACGGTAAAATTTGTATGTAATAGACCTTTTATCATAGCTTATATTTTAACCGTGTGATATGAACAAAGAAAAGAAATCAAATTGGTTAATAAGGTGTAAAGAATTCCATCTTGATATAAAATAAAGCCTGATTTGTGCATGTTTTTTTGAATGGCTCTTTTGACTCGAATCAAAGAAAGTAAAGATCGATTCGATTATTAAAAAAAAAACGGACCAAAAATACAAATCTCTATGCTTGATCTCATTAAAGAAAAAGCAACTTTATTTTTATAGTGAAATCATGATGGAATCATGTCTAAAATCTATGCCTCGAATTATAAGTAGATATACTCTTTAATAGAATTGGAGCTTAAAATTATGCATAAGTAGATGCAACACACAAATGGCGCCCTTATCGCCAATATGGCGACCTCTTCCAGGCAACCAAAGGAAATCATTAATAAACAATTTAAAATATTTATTGATTTATCTCCTAGCACGGCAATCCAAGAAGCAAGATAAAGACTTGCAAAGAATATCATTCCAACTCATTTTAAATAAAGTTATAAGTACTAGAACAGTAAATCAAAAAGATATTTAAACGTTCTGTAAAACTTTACACAAAACAACGTTAAAAACTTTAATATATTTTTTTATCATGTTTTTTTTTTTTTTTTCAAAATTTTTGTCGAGGCCTTTTTCATTAAATCTGAATATGTCGGCCTCATATCCACACTAAACATAATACTGGAAACTTATATCTATAGTAATACAATAATAAATCTAACCTATTCTATGTTATTGTGTTATCTATGTTATTCTATATTATTCTATGTTTTATCATGTTGATGTGCCGGCCTAATACGTTATTTAAAATGAGTTACAATAATATTCCTTGCAGTTCTTTATCTTGCTTCTTGGATTGCCGTGCTAGGTGGGCTGATAATATACATCAAATAATCTCTGAATCGATTATAAATCAATCAATCAAATTGTCACCCAAAGAGAATAGAGCGCAACTTGCCACAATCCTGATACAACTTCCTCGCTTCTCTCACCCCAACAATTCTCTTCATACAGTCTCTGTGGTTATGGGCACTTGGCAAACTAGCTTTCTTGAGGATGATAACAGTCTTCTGGCTCGTCTCCGTTTTATCTGTCCTCTCGTCTCCGATCTCTTTCGTCAATCTCCTATATCATTTATAATTCAGGTATCAATTATATTCATTATATGGTTTAACTATAATAAAATTCTTTGAATCGAAACAAAAGTGCAATTTATTTAGTTTTTTTTTCGTTTGGAAATATTTAAGTTTTTTAGGTTAACATTTTGTGTAAAGGATTATGTGTTTGGGTTATTTTTAGTTTTAACTGCATGAGTGGGTTTCATATAATTTTGATACTTTACTCTTTTATGTCGATTAGTAGTCAGTTGCAGGAAAGTCTATTTAACTTTAGCATTCATTAAATTTAACGAAAGAGATATTTTAATAAACGATGTTCATAGTACCCTTTTGGTTTATATACTTAACGTAATTGGACTCTAATGACATTTTCATTATATGACATTTACTTTTGACATATAGTCCTGTCAAATATGCTTTAAACTGCTGCAGAAGTTCTATACCAGCGGCATGCTATGATCGCCGTTTTGACGTTTGATCTGATCTTGAAGTTTCGTATAAATGTAATTTCGTTTGCAGGAGCAAATGGTTCTTTATAGTGAGAATAAAAAAACGCCAATTTGCCCCTTTAAACGTAATTATAAATTTATACGAAACTTCATAAACATTCAAACGTCAAAACGGCCATCATAGCGTGCCGCTAGTATAATAGAGTGATTAAATAATTAAATAAATTGATTAAATTGTCAAATACCATATAAGAAGCAATTTTGACATGAGTTTTGATTTTCAGTTTTATTTAGCATTTTATTTATTTGACTGTTTTTAGGCTTTATGAATAAATGTAAACTCGCTCGTGTATGTTTGTAGAAACTACACCTTATCCCAGGCAGTTGCTAAAGCGCTGGAACCTTGTCAACGTAACGAAACTTGACGTATTCAAGGAATTGTTTTGCTGTTGGTATTTGCTCTTTGACGTCATTCTGTCGTGTGACGTCACGATTTGAGCGCATTATTAATTGCCGGGAATAGAATATACATTTATTATATTTTTAAATTATCATGTGTTACTATATCAAATTGTATTTCTCAAAGAGGTGTAAATATTGCACACCGTAGATAAATAAATTGTGTAGAAAATTTTGTATTTTTCTAAAAATAATGTCAAAAATTTTATTGGAAGCGAAACTACGGCTTGATTTATGAAAAACTCGCTAACGACATACGCGAGGCTTTGAAATCAGAAATTAAGTCGTTTAGTTTTCTAAATTTATATATAATAGATATGTGTAATTTTGCAATTGTAAGAATATTAATTTGTCTTTGTTATTATTTAATAAATACTATAGAGTATAGGCATTAGTGGTAGGCAGAAATTTGCTCAGTCTGCTGATCAAAGATTTATCTCCAAGTATGCAGACACTGTTCTTTAACTCTAGCACCAGTTGTCTCTTTTCATGAAGTACACCATATCCCTTGTGATCATTGGTGTTGCTACATAGAAGCCACAGTGGTTTAAAGTTTATTTGGTATGAAATTTCATTGCTAACAAAACTACTCAAACCAAAAAATAATATTTTTGAATTTTGCCGCCTTCAACGCTACGCTATGATGACCGTTTAGACGTTTGATCCGCACATGAAGTTTGGTATGAATTAATAATTACGTTTGAACAATTGTTGTTATTTATAGTGACAACTAAGAACAACAATTTTCTCCTTTAAACGTAATTATTAATTTATACTAAACTTAAAGAGTGGTAGGCAGTGGTACCCAGTCTGTCGATCCGGGGTAGTACCACCACTTACAAGTATACAGACCGTGAAGTGATTTGGTCACAGACTGTGAAGTGATCAGGATCAGCTTGTAAGTTGCCACGTCCACTATGCTAGGCCGGCATAGTGAATACAGTTAGTGAATTGTAGTAGCAGTAAAATTCATTCATATGGACCACACTTCGGCTTAACATCAAGCGGGGTGCTGTCAATTGTCGAGTCACAAAAAAAAAGAAAAAAAAACTTCATGGATGGTTAAAACGGCCATCATAGCGTGCTGCCGGTATAATATTCTTACAGTTGTTATATTTGTTAAAAAATGTTTAAAGTTTAGAAATTTTAATGGCACTGCATAAGTACAACTTTATTATTATTAATGCTTGTTAATGAACAATAAGAACATCGGCCAAATTGTCTAACGTCATTTCTAACTACCCTCTTTTGCACCACACACTACGGTTTTGAACGGTGTTATTTTGTGAGTCATAGAATCTCATACCAAGCGGCTATCGGTACACACGGCATTTGAAAAATAAACATACCTAATAAATTAAGGCGACCGTGGTGTAGTGGCAGTGCGATGGCTACGTAAGCCGAGTGGCACGGGTTCGAAACTACTCACCGGTACCAATGTATTTTTGATATATGTACTTTGGTTGTCCTGTTTCTATGATACAATAGCACTTTAGTAGTAGAAATGTATAAGTATAGAAAGGTATAAGAAAAATCATAAAATTAATATTTAAAAAAGTTGAAATATATCAACAATAAAAAAATGCTGATATAAAACGTATGTTGCAATATCAAGATGATATAAGACTTTAAAACGCATTAATAATTAGTCACGATTCAATACATTCCAACAAATTTGGCCAATTTAAATGATAAAAAGTAAATCTTTGGCCGGCACAGTAGCAGCGTCTGGGGCAACCGTAAGTTGTATAAGTTTTGTCAGTCGATGGCGCTCTTACTTACCATTAGGCAAGTCGAGTGGAGTAGTGGAAACCCGATAAAAAATGACTTTACAGTTAGGTATTCGGCCGTTAGTTCTATTGAAATCATATGAATGTTTATATATACGTTTCTATTAAACATTATACAATAGGCTGTGTTTGGCAGTCTTATAACCTTTCTTATTGAATTTTCAGCCTTAAGTTCATAATAATAAGGATCTTAAGGTGTTAATTCAAAAGTAAGATTTATAATTGGTACTATGTAAGACCTGGGCGACAATTCTTGTGGTAATAGAGTTGAAAAGTAGATTATCTGGCTTACTAATGGCGTGCCGTGACGGAAAACGGCATGACGCTCTGTTATGACGTCATGTTTCCTTTCTAATGCCGCCTCTCCTGCGTCTGCGTATATTCTGTATTTTATTAACGACACTATCGGTCTTACTAAAAAAATATTTAAAACAGCGTTTAAATAATTTATTTGCAGTTAAACGTCATTTTGTGGTACTGAATTGACCTTAATCATGTCTAATCCCTGTCTAAAGTTAATTTTTTCGTGGTATCGGTTTTTTTTATTATGCTTTCTGGTTTTCTCTAATTGTTTTTTATTAACCTTCAATTTCATTTCTCCACAAATTCCGGGCATCTTTAAGAACCATATTTTATCCAAGTAGCACGCAATTTAACAGCTTTTCTACTTTTAAACGCAAGAGTTGTTCTTATGATTTATTCGCAGTAAGTTAGATTTGCATCTCGTCAAAAGTATACACCAACTTATAACCTATAAAATTACTAGTAAACTAGCGCGTAACACACCAACCCGGGTTTGATTTCCGGTCGGAGCATAGTAGTGAATACGGTCTGCTACTTGCAGTTATTTAATTGTAAAAAAGCCACTATATAAAAAAAAGATTTGACTACCTATTCTGACGAGATTCTAGTCTTTTAAAGTGCGAATAAACTATTTTAATCCTTATAAACAATGATGTTAAGTAAAATGAGATAGATACGTCATCTACACGAGTTTTAGTGTTCGCAAATGGCACGGGTTTCAACGATCAACTAAGTGGATGAAAACAAGTGGAAGTAGGACGGAATGATAGTTGTTGAGAGAAAAAAAGAGACAAATAAATATATATGTTGCATTGCGACACTGTGTTGAGGTTTGCTTATTAGCATTGTTTAAAGTGCCTCGTTCAGTGCGCGTATAACATATCTACGTCTTTTCTTAAAATATCATTGTTTATAAATATGTAATTTTACATTTGACTTGTATTTTATGTAAATTAATATACACAGTTGATTAGTTAAGAGTTTATATGGTTGCATGCTTGACATTCGTTAGACTTCAGGTTAATCCTCGACTAGTTCCACTTTTTTATACGCAATTGAATTATTGTCTTCAAAAAGTAGCCGCCCAGTTTCTTGTGGGACCAGTTGAACATTAACCAATTTCATCTATTAACCTATTTTTATTGTAATTTGATTTTTCTAAAGCAATGTTTAATTATTATTTGTCGATACGTTTATACTTTGTAATAGTTGTTTTTATTGTCACTCGACATCTGATTTCGACTTGCCTGTGGGTAAGCAAGAGGAGATCCAAGAGTTCGACGTCCGATAAAACCGACTTAGTTTACGACTGCCTTTCAGGGGTGCCTTTTCAGGCCTCGCTGAACTAGGTCGGATTTTTCAGTCGTCAGTGATATCCGACCTTCCATTAATAAGCAAGTCGTATAACAACAAAAAATATGTATAATGAAAATAAAAGTACGTATAACCGCTATTTTTTTAATAAGGGTTTTACTGAATGGAGGTGACTGCTACTATGTGTAAAATAACCGCAAGTTGCAGTCGCAACCACCATGTCGGCCTTAAAGCTGTATGAAAGCCTAAAAGATGTGTAAATTAAAATTGCTTTACAAAAATCCTTTAAAACATGAATCGATTAACTATAAAATAAAAATTTAAGAAAGAAGAGAGAAAGAAAGAATAAGCGCGTATACAATGTGGCGTTTAGATCTACATATATGTCAGTGGTTATTAAATATAGTACTAATTTTCATGCTTGTAAATTACTATGTTTAAATTAAAGCTGTTATAAAACTTATTGCAATATCAGCGACCATATTGTATTAGTAAAAAATATATGGGAAAGACTGTTTAATTAGGACGACTGCGGCCTAAACACCAATGTATATTTGATATAAGTACTTTGGTAGGCCAGCGTCTATGATACAAGCACATTGAGTAGCTTTGTATAAGCATGTATAGGATATATAGTAATCGATTCATTATACATGAAATCTTTACATTTCTTTGAGAATAGATATATAAGTAAGAAAATCATGTCAAAACAAATTAAGTTTATATATTTTATTTTAATACAAATAAAACTAAACTGTGTGCCGAGTGTGAGTTTAAAGTATAACCAATTTACTTTGGCCGGCATAGTGACGGCGACTGAGGCAGCCGTAAACTGACTCGTTTTTTTCAGTCGTCGTCACTCTTGGACCTCATCTTGCTTATCATCAGGCGAGTCGATGTCAGATGTCGTGCTACAATAATAAAAAATATACTTAGACAGATAGTTAGGTGGTCATTTGCCCGAAGTAGTACCACCACCAAGTATACAGACCTTGAAGTGACTCAGTCGCGTTTCGGGATTTAACTGTAGGAACAGTCTCCTTTATTCATCCACACTCCAGCTAAGCACTAAGCTGGGTACTAAAAAATGTTCTCACGTTAAGTGAGCACTCTCCACCAATAGGAGCGCTTTATTTTAGGTATCTCTTTTGACTGTCAAAAATAGGATTGTCTGATAGGTGGAAGGCACATAATGTTAACTAAAGCTTGCACTTGGAAAATTACCCCATTTTGTTATAGAGTTGGTAGCAATGTAATAGTTAATCCATCGGCCAATAAGAAGCCGGTATATTTTTGGCGTTTAGAAAATTGTATCCGCCATATTGAATTTAGTGAGACGTGATTTTATTTTCCGTATTCTCAGCAAACTCATTCATTTGATACGGAGTGCGTGGACGTTTGGTGGGAGTGCACAGCTCCGCAATCTTTAGGCGTCCGCCATATTGGATTTAGGAAACGTCACGTAGCTGTCGATCGGTTAGGATTAGCTGTTTTTAAAGTAAACGTCAACAAGATAACGGGTTTTGATTGGCCAGTTTGCGGTTTAGTTGTTCGCCGTTATACATTTTGTTTTTGTATTATACATACTTTGCCATACTATACACACTAAACCAGTAATCATTATACATACTTTCATTGCGTAATAGCATTAAGAATGCGTATGTAAAGTTTTATTGTTTACCAAACAAAGTATCAGGGAATGACGAGTTTATAATAAATGGCTTTTCTTTTAGAATTATTTGCAATTATTTTTATTAACTTATTCATGAGTGACAAACATTTAAAAAAATATTGCTATAGTTTTAGGAATAACTGTTTTTGGCATTGGTACTATCATTTTCTGCTGTGCAATTTCATGGCTATTCTATTATTTTTAAACTCTATGACTTTCGAGGCCCACTAAATTAGAAAATATATTGTGATAAATTCTAAAAGTAAAGTCCGAACGGTTTATAAATAATGTATCTTGGTTTAATATATTTAGTTTGTTTAGAATATTAGTTTTGTAATTCTTTAGTTGATAAAAAATGTCAAGATTGGAAAAAAAAATTGTTGATATATTATTTGATTTTTATTTATTCTATATCCCTTTCCCTTCTTTTTTTCATTATTTGAAATAATAGGCCTAAAATTCCATAATTTCAGACCTATTTCCTTTTGGACCGTAGGATCCTACAAAACTGCACAGCCGTGTGCACACGACAGGCCTGGACGGACGGTTAGCGACTGCTTTGTTGCGCGTAAACTCCCGGGTTCGATTCCCGGTCCAAGCAAATATTTGTTTCATAGCTTTTATTTGTGATATTTAATATTGCAAATATTTGTTAATAAAAAAAGAGGTGGATATTTGCTTTGGGTCTGGTTATCAAAGAGTTTGGTAGGCAGTGGTACTCAGTCTGCCGATCCGGTGTAGTACCAGACCGTGAAGTGATTTAGTCGCGTTTCGGGATCAGCTTAATAGTTGCCAGTTCCAACTAGGCCAGCATAATGGATGTTTTGGCCGGCATAGTGACTGCGACTGAGGCAGCCGTGAACAAACTCGGTTTTCTAAGTCGTCACTCTTGGACCTCCTCTTGCTTATCATCAGGCGGGACGAAGTTAGATGTGTCACAATAAAGAAATAAAAAAGGTGTTTGCTACTTACAGTTATTAAATTGTAGTTGCAGTGACGACCACACTCCAGCTTAGCATTAAGCAGGGTGTTGTCATATGTCGAGTCACAATAAAAAAACATAAGAACCGATAAAAAGCAGATCCTACATAACTTACCGCCGTGTGAACGTAGATGCACACACAAGCTCCAGACGACAGAGAACAGAAAATATTTTTGCCTTGTTCTGTTGAAAATGTGATAGTTAATTTTAATCAACTCTAAAAGTATCTCGTTTTAAAATGCCTTAAAAGTGGCGGCAAGATTTTTTATTGTGACACGTCATTTGATCTCGACCCGCCTGATGATAAGCAAGAGGAGATCCAAGAGTGACGATGTGGCAGTCCAATGGTACGAAAACCAAAAGCACTGGTTCAATACCACTTGCCAGTACCAATGTATCTTTGATAAATGTACTTTGGTTGTCCTGTTTCTATGATACAATCAATCAATCAATCAAATTGTCACGCCTTTTTCCCACAGGGATAGGCAGAGACAATGTAGCGCCACTTACCACGATCCTTACACAACTCCCTTGCTTCCTTCACATCCACAATTCTCCTCATACAGGCCCTATGGTTATGGGCACTAGGCAACCTAGCTTTCTTAAGGATGTCTCCGATTTGGTCGGAAAACACTCTCCTAGGCCTGCCTTGTTTAACGCATCCATCCACATCAGATTTATAAATTCCTTTCGTCAATCTACTTTCACTCATTCTTTCCATGTGCCCAAACCATCGAAGCATTCCTTTGTCAATCCTTGTCACTACATCTTCTTTTAAACCACATCTATCACGCAGTGTGCTATTCCTTATTCTATCAGCTATCGTCACTCCACATACACTCCTTAACGACCGAATTTCTACAGCGTTAATTCTACTCTCATGCTTCTTCTGCCATACCCACCCTTCACTTCCATACATTAATGTAGGAACAAGCACCGCATTATGAACAGCCATCCGTGACTTTTGGGACATTATTTGGCTGCTCATTATACTATGGATGGCACCGTTCACTACGTTACCCTTTTGCACTCTTCTCTCAATATCTTCATCACACTTCCCATCCCTAGTAAACATACTTCCCAAGTAAACAAATTGTTTGACTTGTTCCACTTTCTTTCCGTCTATCATTATCTCACATTCTGTCATTTCATCCTCTCTCTCCAAAACCATTACCTTAGTTTTACTTACATTCACTTTCATACCTTTCTTTTCTAATTCCGCATTTATTATAGTGACCATTTCCTGTAACTCATACGCCGAAGATGCAAGGATAACTTGATCGTCGGCGTACAAGAGACATTTGATCACCAAGTCATTCATTCTTAAACCATACTTCCTTTCACGCAACTCTTTCAGACAACTGTCCATGAATAGATTGAAGAGCCATGGTGACGCTACACACCTTTAGAGATGCCAAACCAGTCAGATAGCGCCCCGTTAATTCGAACACATGCACTGGAATCCTCATAGAGAGATTTCAGTGCACGGACCAAACTCTCCCCCGACCCAAACCCGGACAGCTGCTGCCACAATTCACTCCTGTTCACTCGATCATAGGCCTTCTCAAGGTCAACAAAAGCACAAAACACCTTCTGGTGTTTTGCCAACACTTTTTCGCTGACGCATCTTAGAGAGAAGATCTGATCCATACATCCCATCCCTTTCCTAAATCACGCTTGCGCATCCCAAACTTTATCATCTGTTTCATGCATCACCCTTTCAATCAATACTTTCGCATATAACTTGCCAACAATACTGAGAAGGCTGATGCCGCGGTAATTTTTGGGTTCCTGTTGCGACCCCCTCCCCTTGTATAGTGGTACAATGACAGCCTTGCGCCAGTCCCCTGGTACAAGACCGTTCACCCAGCACTTACTGAAAAGGAGACACAACCAGGAAGCCACCAGCTGACCACCGCCCTTCAGCATCTCGACAGTTATTCTGTCACACCCAGCCGCTTTTCCAACTTTCATTCTTTTCAATGCATTCACAATCTCTTTCACATCTATATCACATTCAGATTCACTTTCATTCAGCGTGGAGGACACATCGACACACTCTGGTGCTGTATTATCATCCTCCACAAATAAACTTTCAAAATACTCCTTCCATCGTCCTAACACTTTCTTCTCTTCAGTCACAAAATCGCCATTCGAATCCCTAACCACATTCACTTTAGACTTCTCCAGTCCTCCCCGGGCTATCTTAACCTGTTTCCAGAACAGTTTGATATTATCCCGGAAATTTCTGGAGAATTTCCTCTCGATATCCTCTTTCACCTCTTTCTTCTTTCGTTCTATACATTCTTTCACTTTAATTTTTATTTCCTTATATTCATTCATTACCTTACATACATCCTCATCGTTCTTACCCGCGTTTGTTCGTCTACTAGCTTTAACTGCTAGTAGATCCTGCCATGATACATCATTCTATGATACAAACACTTGCTATACAAAGGGAAAATGCTGCCAGTCTCCTTGGGACTATCTCTGATGCGACGTCATTAGATGATATTTTTTATTGTAATTTAATTATAGTTAATATACTTTTTAATATACTCATAATTTTTCTGTCTCTCTTTAGTAGTTCGGTATAGATATGTAAATAATAAAAAAATAAACCTAACCTTATGATGAAACCCTGTCGTCTGTCGTCTTTTATTATCATGTTCATATTTACTTTTAGCATTGAACATGAATCTTTAGATACCTTGACACTGGCAAGTTCATTACTAACCCATCAACATAGCAAAAGAAGCCTAAATAAAAAAATATGAATCTCGAATAATCGACACTCATTATACAAAAATGGCCCCCGCAACTAGATTCTGTAATTTCAACATAATAAATTGGTAAGTTATATAATAAAATACGTAATTACTACAATTTAAGTTAAAATTATACTAAATTGTAAGCAGATATAAAATATTCCAAACTATTAATATTAGAGGAAGCGCACACTGTTGCTCGAGTACCTATTAAGTGAAAAGTTCCAAGAGTTTGTTTCTCGTATTTTTTTTTATTGTGACTCGACATATGACAGCACCCCGCTTGATGTTAAGCCGAAGTGTGGTCCATGAATGAATGTCACTGCTACTACAATTCTATAACTGTGAGTAGCAATCACATCCACTATGCCGGCCTAGATGGAACCGGCAACTTACAAGCTGATCCCGAAACGTGTGACCAAATCACTTCACGGTCTGTATACTTGTAAGTGGTGGGTACTACCCCGGATCGGTAGACTGGGTACCCTGGCTACCACTCTTTGATAACCAGACCCGAAGCAAATATCCATCTCTTTTTTTTTACTTACAAATATTTGCAATATTTAATAAGAACATATTGTCCAACCTAATCCTGTTGTAGGAAGATTCTACCCTTGGCATAATATATACCCTCCAGCACTTCTAATATTTATTGTCTCTAATCTAAAGTCAGGATTCACTTTGGACTTTAATTTCACTTCCAATTTTCTAATGAAATTGAATTAAAGGTGGATCCCCCGTTAGGTTAGGTTCTTAACCTTATCTATCGGGTGATCCACCTCGTACTCACGCTAAAATGTCCAGATAAAATACAGCAATATAAAAAAAATAATGAACGATTATTTTATTTAAATAAAAGTTGCGAAGTTAAAAAGTTGCAATGTGCACGAAGCCTTATATTATTTAGTTTAAATAGCGTGACAAAAGGATTATTATTAATTTTAATACCTGCATTAAACTTTCATTTTAACATAAATTTTTATAAGTAAAACATGAATTTAATTACATTTATATTAATATGTATTTTTTTGTTGTTAAATTACTTTGTATCTGTGAACGTAAATATATATTTATTTCTAGTACTCAGTTATGTGATGGCTCGGTGAATGGATTTAGAACGTTTGTTCGGCATAGTGACGGCGACTGAGGCAGCCGTGAACTAAGATGTTTTTTTAGTTGTTGGCACTCTTGGACCTCCATCGTGCTTACCATCAGGCAGATCGAGTCACAATAAAAAATGGAGACTTTCAAGTATAATGCCTGCGAGGTTATAGTCCGCGTCACGTAAGTTGGCAAGATTTGCGCATGTACACTGGCCGTGCAATAAAAAAGGGTCTCTTTAGATTCATAAAAAATAATAAAAGTAGTTTAAGTGAAAGTAGATTGACGAAACAATTTATAAATCTGATGTGCATGGATGCGTTAATCGAGGCAGACCCAGGAGGGTGTTCTCCGACCAATTCGGAGACATCCTCAAGAAAGCTAGGTTGCCTAGTGCCCAAAACCATTGAGCTTGTATGAAGAGAATTGTGAATGTGAAGGAAGCGAGGGAGTTGTGTCAGGATCGTGGCAGGTGGCGCTCCATTTTCTTTGCCTATCCCTGTTGGGAAAACGCGGGACAATTTAATTGATTGATTTTTTAGTTTATCGCGAACAGACAGACGCGGCGGGGGACTAATATGTAGTAAAACACCGCAAGTGTACGCGCGAGTCGATGATCGACTGGCCAGCCAATTGCGGCGCACGGAACTTTGTTACCTCATGCCCCGCGTCCTTCGCGTTCCTAAACACACCTAAAAAACGACTTCTGCGCATCTGACGACTCTTGCCAACTTACGTGACGCGAACCATACAAAGTCGCGTTTTAGGCTTAAGTTAATAGTTTGTGAAATAATAGTTATTTACGCAACAAGTGAGCGAAGTGTATGCAATTATCATGTAGTGGTAGTAGACCAGGAAAGTTGTCGAAATAGCTGTACCCTATCATTTTTTTTTCTTAAATCCTTCAAAACAGTGTTTTACATGATTACATGAAACAAAATCTAACAACTGTGTTATTCATTATTGCACAATAAGTAGTGTAACTCGTTTTTTTCTTTTTATTCTTTAAAGAAAAAACTACCGATCGTACAGCCAAATGTTTCAGATGAAAGTTGTAGCCTACTTAATTATCTACAATTTAAAAAAAAAGGTTCGCTACGACCAATAGGTTAACCTGCAAAAAACAACGTAAATCGGCATTTTCGCTCTTATTAAATAACTATTGTCGCAATCGTACTAGGAAGGAACTGTGTTAAAGAAGTACACTAAAAATGAGAACGTTTACAACCAATTGCCGGCACCAATAGTATTTTTATTACTACCTATAATGTACTTTGGTTACCCTGTTTCTATGATACTTTTAGTAGTTTAGAAAAAAATACTATTTCTAATATAATATAGAAAAAGTTGAGAGCTGTGCCGCTTGTTTGTGAGTTCATTGCGTTGTAAATTCAAAGTACTTTAACGTACAAGTAACCAAACATGTGAAAACATATTTACCTTATTGTTTTTGTTGTTAGCTTTATTTTATTAAGCTGATTAATTTTTATTTTTATTGTGGCTCGACATGTGACAGCACCCCGTCTGATGGTAAGCTGGAATAGAGGCGATTAATATAGTCGCAAATAACACTCGCATTCACTGATGCAACCGGGTACTTTTAATTAAGCTGATCTCGAAACGCGACTGTTTCACCTCACGGTCTGCAGTCTGAACCTACATTTGAAAGTTGCTCGGATCGGCAGACTGAGCAAATAATCAACTATCTGCTTATCACTCTTAAAAACAGATATATTACAGATATCAGTACAAATGAGAAAAATGGTAATTGGACGGCCAAACTTAGTTTATTACAATACCGAATATCTAAAATGGGCAAATGCCACCATAGTACGATATGGGAGAAGAAGCGAATATTATTTTAATCTTGAAGGCGAACTACTTCACGTCTGGGATAAAAATATAACGGTATTGTGTTATTTTAAAATAAAATATATACAGCTTGTTCCATTAATCAACGTCAAGCCAGTAATGGGTGATAGGTTATCACAAAATAAATGAAAAATTTAAGTCATGTACTTTTCATAATTTGAAAAGTACATGACTTAAATGACGTATTAAAAACAAAAGGAAAATCTGGCACCCTATGATGATCTTTTAAGTACGGTGACTACAAATATTAACTATTTGTGATTTTTTGGTCCGTAGAGCTCGACAGTAATATGTACAGATGACTGAAACGCTGGCAGTGCTACACTAAAAAATTGCGAGTTCCCAGGCCTCCAAACCGAATTGGCAACAAAACCCAAAACCCAGGCAACGAGGCCGTACTTGGTCGTTCATTGGGAAATTTAGAATTTCTCTTAGTGATTTTGTAAAAGTTTCCGAAGTTGGGAGCAACGGAGTACATATGTTAACTTGGGACAAACAAACAAAATCGGATTATATAAAGTGCCATGTGTGGTTGAAATTGAAATTAGCGTTCTGAAATCGAGTTAAATTTTATTAATTGTTTCTGAACGTAAATTTGAATCGATTCATCTAGGATTGGTGATCCTAGAAGTCAAAGGGTTTCATTGTTTAAAATTTCAATATTCGGTGCCAGACTATTGAAAAGGGAAATAATTTTAGATTGTTCGCCAGGTGTTAGTAAATTAGATAGATAGAGTTCGCAAATATACTTGTTATAATAGATAATATCTTAATCAAGGAAATATCTTTTGTATATGTTTTATAATAACCGTCATAGCTTATATCACCTGTTACTGGCTTGACGTTGATTAATGGGACATTCTGAATATACACACGAGTATATATATACATCGTATTCTGTATAACTTATACGATTTATTTTAAAATGAAAATAACATTTGCTAGAATAAATTACGACTGTAGTTTTAAACCGCTATATGCATGCCGTAGGAAGATCTTTCTTTCCTTTTCGCATACCCCAACGTGGCGACCCTGCTAGGATGACGAATATCAGACCACAGGGTATAAATATATAAGGGTTATATCTACTCCGCGTGCGTACCAAGTTCGCTCTCTCACTTTATGCCGTTGCAAGGAGATCCAATATTTCGCATCCGTATCCTATATACTCGGTCCGACGACGTAAGACCGTAAAGGTCGGTGAGCGGTGGGAAGATCTTCCTTTTCTTTTCCCACCCCCCAAATATTTTAGTCCGTCATAATTTATTTGTAAAAAAGGCGCGAGAAAGAAACAATGCACTGCAGATATTGTGTCGTTGCGTCGCACGTGCGTGTCGTTTTCTAATGCAACTGTTTATTGTAGGACCTCATTCTATCTCTGTTTAATGGACTATTGACGCCGTATCTGTGTGCGTGCTAAATGGCCCTAATATGTTATCAATATGTCTTCTTTTTTTTTAAATATGACTGATTATTTGGCAGTAACTTGTTAAATTAATTTTGTTTTATACAGGTAGACGTTGTCTTCTACGAGTTTCTAAGCAATGAATATCGACGTAGTTTTGTTGAGATGCACATGAATGCATGTAAAATAATAACCAGTCAATATATTGGTGCATTGCTTAATTCCGGTGGCCTAACGTCTTGCCCCTTAAGAAAGGTGAATTAACTTCAATTACTGGAATATTTTTGTATGTAGCGAGAAATAAACCAAAGTATAAAGTCTTAATTTGAGACAACTAATGCATCTACGAGGTGTGTTCAAAAAGTATCGCGAATTTTGCGTTTTTTCAAAAACTATTTATTTATTCATGAATATCTATTTTGTCCCCTTCAAAGTAATCCCCATGAGATATTATACACTTGTGCCAACGGTTTTTCCAATCTTCGAAGCACTTCAAAAAATATTTTTTTTTATCTTGTTCAGCTCCTCCTTCGATGCCGTCTTTATCTCGTCAAGCGTAGCGTAACGTCGTCCTTTCATGGGCCTCTTCAGTTTAGGGAACAAGAAAAAGTCGCAGGGGGCCAGATCTGGGGAATACGGTGGCTGCGGCATCATTAGTGTGTTGTTTTTGGCCAAAAAGTCGAGCACAAGCAACGATGTGTGAGCAGGGGCGTTATCGTGGTGCAAAAGCCAATTTTTGTTCTTCCACAAATCCGGGCGTTTCTGGCGGATTGCTTCGCGCAAATTGCGCATAACTTGCAGGTAATATTCCTTATTGACCGTTCTACCCTGTGGCAAGAACTCATGATGCACCACGCCCCTGCAATCGAAGAAAACTGTCAGCAAAACTTTCACATTCGACCGAACTTAGCGCGCTTTTTTCGGTCTTGGTTCGTGCGTCAGCTTCCATTGAGATGATTGAGCTTTGGTTTCCACGTCATAACCATAAACCCACGATTCGTCACCAGTTATGACCCTCTGGAGCAAATTTGGGTCGTCGCGGACAGAGTCCAACATCTCATTAGCAATGTTCATGCGATGCTGTTTTTGGTCGCAATTGAGCAATTTTGGTACGAATTTCGCGGCGACCCGTCTCATGCCCAAATCATTGATAAAAATCGAATGGCACTAGCCAATCGATATGTTTAGGTCCTCAGCAACTTCTCTGACGGTGATTCGACGATTGGCCAATACCATTTTCTCTGCTTCATTAATTTTTTCGTCTGTTGTTGAAGTGCTCGGGCGTCCGGCACGCTCTTCGTCGTTCACATCTTCTCGGCCTTCTGAGAACATTTTGTACCACCGATAAACGTTGCTTCGGTCCAAGGTAGCTTCTCCGTATGCCACAGTCAACATTCGGAATGCATCCGCGCACTTAATTTCGTTTTTCACACAAAATTTGATATAGGTTCTTTGATCCATTTTTTTGAATAGGTAAAAATCGAAGACGATCCAAAACACGTGCAAGCAAAGCAGCTGTCAACAATTAAGTGAACATTCAAAATGGCCGAGCTTGTCGGCATAAGTGAGAGACATAAGTACCAACATAACGCCACAAAAAAAATCGAAATTCGAATATACGTAACCCGCGAAAATTCAAAAGTCGCGATACGTTTTGAACACACCTCGTATGTTGACCAAAGTATGATAGCGCAAATTAATTTAATCTCGGAATTACAAATAATAAGCTGAGCAAAAAAATATTATAATTCCGAGGTTTGCCCTTTTATCACCCAATCGGACTAAGATGTGATGGTTGAAAACAACAGATTTACTGATGGCTAATTAGGAATCTCTTACTCTTCTCCTCCATATGTTACTTATATGCGTTTTTAATTAAATTGTGAGGTTTTGAAACCATCTGATGGTTTTCTTAATGGTGCGGATGTTGGAGGAGCGCTGGATCTATTTTTGTGGATGATTTGCGAAAAAGCTTTAAGCGCGCGCGATTAATGAATTAAACAAATTTTATGCTTACTATCGCTACACCATTACCTGAGACCTGTAAAAACTAACTTTCCTTTACAAGATGCAGGGGTGTACCAGTTAGAATGTGACTGTGGACTCTCGTATATAGGACCAAAAAGAAATATATGCACACATATCGCGGATATAAAACACCAACGTAGTGGAAAGTCTGCAGTTTGTGAGCATCAACAGGACGGCGCCAACCACTACATCCGTTTCGACAAACGAAAGATCCTCGCAAAAGAAAGTCGACTAATACCCAGGATGGTAGGCGAGGTTATTGAGATTAAAAAACATCCTATTTTCAATAGAGAAGGTGGTTGGCGATTATATAACAGATAAGACCTCATAATACACACTCAAGTCCCAAGTACATCTAACTGCCAAACATTAACATTACAGTTATTTTTGCAAAAAATTGAAATAAACTGGGAACAAAAAAAAAACAAATCAGCAATCTGGGTAGAATTGGAAACAATAACAGCATCAAACATTAGGACGACCAAAACTTTAGTCTCTCCGTGACTACGATGGCTGCAAAGCTCTCAAAACGTCGGAATAATAAAAAAATGTAAAATCAATCAATTAATCAATCAAATTGTCGCGCCTTTTCCCCATAAAGATAGGCAGAGGCAATGGAGCTCCACTTACCACGATCCTTACACATCTCCCTTGCTTCCTTCACATCCACAATTCTCTTCATACAGGCTCTGTGGTTATGGGCACTAGGCAACCCAGCTTTCTTGAGGATGTCTCCGATTTGGTCGGCAAACACTCTCCTGGGCCTGCCTTGTTTAACGCATCCATCCACATCAGATTTGTAAATTCCTTTCGTCAATGTAAAATCAAATCAAAATAAACGCGATAGTAAGCCGCATAAAATTTATTTAATTTATTATTTTATTCTTATTTTTTTATATTTTCAAAGTATATTAGAATGTATAATTTAATAATAATTGTTACAAATGATAGTACTTTTTGCACCAAATGCCCAATGAGTATCAATGAGCTTGAACTGTTAATGAAAATAAACATCGATTCTTAGTGTGTTATTGGTCGCAATTTTAATTTTAAAACTCTATAGAGTTCAACTGTTAAAACGAAGCTCATTCTTACTGTGTTACGCGGTCGGCCCGCTGAGCTGGGCATAAACAAACTCGGCATATGCCAATATGATCTAAAAGGTTATGAATCAAAATTTAATGAATGTTAACTTTTAGGGCATACACCACTATATGAACATGACTGTACCGAGCGCAGTGATCAAGAATGTATGGCCATTTAATCGTGCTCGTGTGGACGTAAACATTACATTAACGGCCAGTCCTGAAACATTAATTGTACGTGGACATGTATTTATAGATATACTCATCGAAGAAAAACGAAAAGGTCGATAAATAAGTCAAATAAACGGAAATAAATATTGTTAAAATTTATTAAATGTTTTATCATACTTTATGAATATTTTTAAAAACCCTTATTACAGTCAGCAGCAGATATATCTGAGCACGCAATGTGATCAAAAGTATCTACACATTCAGGGTGATCATAAGTATCTACACACCATTAGTTGTCATATTAATGTGAGCATTCAATGCGTCAAAAATATCTACACACGCAAATAGTCAAAAATATCTACACACTCATATAATATGTAATATTTTAAAACTAATTTACTGAATTGTCTGTTGACATATTTTTGACAAGTGAGTGTGTATATATTTTTGACTAACTGATTGTTTAGATATTTTTGACGCATTGAATGCTCACATTATTATGACAACTAATGGTGTGTAGATATTTATGACCACCCTGAGTGTATAAATACTTTTGATCACATTGCGTGCTCATATATATCTGATGCTGACTGTACCTACCTTAAAAAGTACCTATAACAGTTGTATTTCTGAGTTGCGTTAAACGAAGAAAGCTTGGTCGCCTAGCGCCTATAACCGTAGAGCTTGTATGAAGAGAACTGTGGATGTGAAGGAAGCGAGGGAGTTATATTAGTATCGTGGCAAGTGGCGCTTCATTGTCTCTGCCTCTGCCTATCCCCGAAGGCATGAAAGGCGTGACGTAATTATTCATAGTCAATTTTCATTGACTATGAATTTATTTTATAATTTATTTAATTCATTCCTTAATTTAAATTCCTAGTTTTTATTACTTTATAATATATGGTGTCCCCACTTTAAAAGAAAGAATCTATATAAATTTTGACCTTATTCAAACGAAAATTTTACAGCTAATGGTCCAGGCAAATGAGTAAGCTGTTCTCTTTTTTCTTCTCTGTCATCGATTGTTAAGTACTTTGATATTTATTACCACTTAGTTTGTGATATTTATTTATTTATTTTTTATTTATTTAAAAACTTAATGCACAATAGTACAAAGGCGGACTTAATGCCAAAGGCATTCTCTACCAGTCAAACCTTTAGGATGTTGATCCGACAATGTAGATAAGAGGTAGGGTGCAAAATAAAATATAAAAATAGGTAACCAATTACATTATGAGAAATATATAAATTATTCATATATACATAAATATATTCATAGATATATAGATACAAAAATAACATGTATAACACATACATAATATAATACAATACAATATAATATAAACAGTATTATCATTGGGTAATAAAATTAAATACACTTAAATTTATATGTGTAATATATTTAAAATTAATTAGTTTGCTGAAGGAAGTATGAATACACCAACTTTTTGAAGATGTGCCTATTTGGTGCTTCTCTAATATGGAGAGGCAGGTTGTTCCACAAGTCAGCGGCGGTTATAGAGTAGGAGTTAGAAATAAAATTGAAGTGATGCGTAGGTATAGCAAGGGTAAGATTATTTTGGGAGCGAAGTGGTTTATCATGAAAGTAACTTAGATAGGAGAATTTACATTTAAGATAGTTAGGAGTAGCAGGTTCTTTAAGAATGGAGTATAGGTAAGTGAGGACGTGTAGGTTTCTCCGATGACGGATAGGCAACCATTTCAGTCTTTTTCTGAACTCGGATATGTGGTCAAATTTGCGCAAACCGAAAATGAATCGAATGCCATTATTAAGCAGACGATCCATCCTGTTTAGCAAATCTTCACTTAGATTTGTACAGCAGACATCACCATAGTCAAGGATAGGGATAATTAAGGATTGAATAAGGGTGATCTTAGCTTTTAAAGGTAAAAAGTTTTTTAATTTATTAAGAGAATGAAAGGAAGCAAAAACCTTGCGAGCTACGTTCGAGATTTGAGTATCCCAACGAAGGAATTTGTCATAATATAAGCCCAGATTTTTCAACACGCTACAGAACTTAATGGGGACGCCGTCATATCTAATAGTGTCAAGAACATTCATGTCAATCTTTGACAGTAAACGGGAACTCCCTATTATAATTGATTGACACTTAGCCGGATTAACAACGATCCCGAACCGAGCCGATCATAATTTAATGTTTATGAGATCATCGTTTAAGCGAGATATCGCATCGTTAAGAGAGCTAACGTTGGTCTGCACATAGAGCTGCAGGTCGTCCGCATACATATGGTAATTCGAATAGAGAGAGGATGTGATGCCATTAATGAACAAAGAGAATAGAATTGGTGAGAGGATACCACCCTGTGGAACCCCAGTGCCCAAGTAGGACCAGTCTGAAATTAGTTCGTCCACACGGACCTGCTGTTGTCTCCCATGCAAGTAATGGTAAAACCAATCTAAAGCCTCTGAGGAAAAGCCAATACCATGTAAGATAGCAAGCAGCAGATCGGGATCAACAGTATTGAACGCATTGGTAAAGTCAATAAGTACCAAAATAGTGACCTTACCATCCTCCATCCCCTGTCTGATATCCAGCGCTGTAGATGTGCTATGACCACGGCGAAAACCTGATTGGAGAGGGTTAAGGAGGTTATTATAATGAAGGAAGCTGAAAAGCTGTTTATATACAATGCATTCCAACACTTTAGATAGGAAAGGTAATATGGAAATCGGACGAAAGTGTGTAGGAAGTGAAGGAGTGGAAACCTTCGGGAGTGGGGTTATGAACGCTTTACGCCATTGTGTGGGGAATTGAGTGTTAGTAAGTGAGAAATTAATGATATGCGTAATAATTGGCAACAAAGGATCAATAATGCATATGATCATAGTACGACTGATTAGATCACAGCCTACTGGTTTTGACGTGATGGAATTAATGGATTTAAGTACTACATCCTCAGAGACTTCGGTGAAAGCGAATGGTTCCAATACTCGATGTGTCATAGATTCCGATATCTCCTGTATAGTAAGTCTCTTAACATCATCATCAAGAACAGAAGATAATAAAAAATGCTGATTTAGTTGATCAGGAGTAACATCACCAAGACAGATCTGATTTTGCATCCTCCCAAGGCCCATTGAATTAAAAAAACGCCATAACTGTTTCGAGTTCTTTGTCTGTATATTTTCACAAAGGAAACGGCGCTTAGAATTTCTACAGATCTGATTACATCGATTCCTAGCAACTCTATAAGCAGACCAACAGTCATCAGTACGCAAGCGACGATATTTACGGGTAGCGGCATTACGCTTACTCATTGCTGCGCGCACATTCTCAGTGATCCATGGCGCAGGAGCGCGTTTGATCTTTGTAAGGCGTATCGGAGCATGTTTATCGAAGAGCTGCAGTACCTTATGATTAAAAATTGTAATTTTATCATCAATATGGCCGGCCTGCATTAAATCATTCCAATCAATAACCTCTGCGTCATGGATCAACTGGACCGAATCAACACTGCGCAGATGTCGCATCTTGATCAGAGGAGGTCGAAATTTCGGGGGCCTTACTTTGTATGCAACATAAACAAGATCATGATGAGAAAAAGGCGCCACAAGCAGCCCATGATTGGTTACTAGATCTGGGCGAGAAGTAAAGAGTAGGTCAAGAAGGGAGTCTAAACTAGCTAGGTGATAGGTAGGACCAGTGGGAATACAAGTAAGGTTGACAGAGGAAATCAAATTTAAAAGTTTAGAAGCACGTGACTTGTGAACATGCTCATCATTAAGAAGACACGTATTAAAATCGCCCATAATAATATGATGCGTATACAACGGAATGACATCTTCGAATGCGCTCTCCAGTGTAGAAAAATAATTTGTGGCAGGGGGACAATACACAACACCAAGGAGTATCTTATTTCCACTGAAGTTAACCTCAACAAATAGATACTCAGTCGTTGTTGACGGCGTACTCGTAGAACAGCAAATAATTTTGTAAGAGAGGTCGGCACGTACGTATATGGCCGTGCCCCCACCACGAGCAGCAGTACGATCATTGCGCAGAAGTATATAGCCCGGCAGCGAGTATGATGTGGAGGGCAGGGATGGTTTAAGCCACGTTTCAGATATAAAAATGGCATCTACTACACTAGGTGAAGAAAAAGAAGAGAGAAGGTCATCATAATGCGCAGGCACACTTTGCGCATTGATGTGACATATGCTGAAATTTTTCAACATAGGTGACAAAACTTCATCCAACAAAGTATTCAGATTAATATCAGATATATCGTAATAACATTCACTACTACTACTGTTTAAGGATTTAAACGAACAACTACTTGTATCTGACATTGTTAGGGTAATTAGCGACTTAATACTTATATATATATATATATATATATATATATATATATATATATATATATATACTTAGGTGTAATATAAAATATATAATAAATAAAATAATAATATAAATAGATATAAATATTTTAAAAATATTTTTAATAAAAAAATATTTTAAAATATATAAAAAATATTTAAAAAATGTAGCACTAAAAAAATAGGATTACGAGTACTCGTACATGCTAAGATTTGTTATTAATAGCATAAGTACACTGAGACAGCAAACATTCTAAATGTTAAAAAGTATATTAAAACATATAAATAACTAAAAAGATTTTTTACACATTACACCGGTCAACAAAAAAAAAAATTTTTTTTGCGCATGGGTTTTACCTAATATATTTTGATTATATAAGCAAATCTATATAAAAAATTGCGATTACAGAATGAAAATATTTGCTTTTTAAGAAGTTATAGCATTTTTTATTTTCACGCCTGATTAATGTCGGTCTTTGCGCGCTATCGTTGTCGAAGAGAGGTTAGAGGGTGGGGGCAGTGTTTCTTGCGTCGCTCGTTGTGTACGGTAGTATGTGTTTGCATATTACACAGGAATAACGTATTTTGTTTTTTTTTCGCTGTATAACCCATCTAAAATGGCTTCTAGAAGTTGTAAACGAAACGCTGACTCGTTTTGCTATATTTGCGGTGAATTTATTAAAGTAAGAGAGAAAAAATATGATTTGAGTACAAATTTAAAGATTTGCGAGGCATATCAAGCTTACTTTAATCTACCTGTTAAAAATCAAGACAAAAAATGGACTCCACATGTGTCATGTAACTCTTGCAGATACATTCTTGACGGTGAGTATATTTTCTCTTTTTTTATTGTATTAACTATTTTATAAGACATTAATTAGGTTATAATACGTTACGTTTTATTGTAGGCTGGTACCGAGGTGAAAAAAGACAAATGAAGTTTGCAGTGCCCAGAATTTGGAGGGAACCCAGTGATCATCTCACAGACTGTTATTTTTGCATTGTAAAGCCACTCAAAGGTAAAAATTCAAAGAAAACATCTTATCCTGATCTACCATCGACATCCGCTCCAATACCACATACAGATAGAAATCCTGTACCTAATCCGCCTGTATTGGAAAATCAAGTACTCTCTCAAGGCAGCCTTCCATCAAGAAGTTCATCTGTATCCGTACCTTCTGAATTTGTTCTTGAATCTGAGCTAAAACTACCACACCTCATCAACTCTGAAGATCTCAATGACTTAATAAGAGACTTAAATCTACCAAAAAGTAAAGCAGAGTTATTAGCATCACGGTTAAAACAATGGAATCTACTTAATTCTGATGTACGAATATCCTGTCAAAGAAAACGTCATGAAGAATTTTCTTGTTTCTTTAGTAAGGAAGATGGACTCTGTTTTTGTCATGACGTGAAAGGTTTATTTGAAGAAATTGGTATTCCATGTCATACAACTGAATGGCGCCTTTTTATTGACAGCTCAACAAAAAGTCTAAAAGCTGTTCTACTACACAATGGGAACAAATTTCCCTCTATTCCATTGGCACATTCCGTACATCTTAAAGAAAATTATGACAGTATTAAAATGCTATTAACTGCAATTAAATATATGGAATACAAGTGGGAAGTTATTGGGGACTTCAAGATGGTGTGTTTTTTGACCGGAATGCAAGGTGGGTATACTAAATACTCCTGTTATCTTTGCCTGTGGGATAGTAGAAATGATGCCGCTCACTACCGTCAAAAACATTGGCCTGTACGTACTGTGTATGAAGTGGGAAAATGCAATATTAAATGGGAGGCAATTGTCGATCTTAAAACTATATTAATGCCGCCATTGCATATTAAATTGGGTCTGATTAAACAATTTGTAAAGGCTCTTAATCATGAGTCCGAAGCTTTCAAATATTTGAAGAGTTTTTTTCCAAAGCTTTCAGAGGCGAAAATTAAAGCTGGAATCTTTGTGGGCCCTCAAATAAAAAAAATTATGGATTGTGATATTTTCCCGGACTTACTTAGCAATGAGGAGAAAAATGCCTGGAACAGTTTTAAGGCAGTAGTTCATGGTTTTCTTGGAAACCATAGAGCTGAAAATTATGACGAGCTGATCACTGACATGATTACAAATTTTTCCATCATCGGATGTAGAATGTCTTTAAAGATGCACATGTTACATTCTCATTTGGATAAATTTAAAAATAATATGGGAGCTTATTCGGAAGAGCAAGGGGAACGCTTCCATCAAGATATAATGGAATTTGAGAGACGTTACCAAGGCCAGTATACCGAAAGCATGATGGGGGACTATATTTGGGGGTTAATAAGAGAAACTTCTACTGAACATGAAAGGAAAAGTAAAACTGTTCATTTTTAAACGTTTGGACTTTATTTTAAAATTTCTATTGTAAGAATGAACCATAAATGGATGTTTGGTATCTTTTAATAAATCATCTCTATGTCTATTTTTTATGTATTTTCATTTATTTGAATTTTCCGTTTTTCACACATAAAAACAAATTCAGAACTATTTTTTGTTATTTTTCTTATTTCTAGGTATAAAAGGAATAAAAATTAGGTATGTATAACCCGTGCGCAAAAATGTTGTAGACCGGTGTTATTAGAAATAAAACAATATAAACTAATAATTAGTTTGCTCTCAGCAGTGCACTTCTACCATCACTTTTTGGGATATCTTTTTGAGCGGGTTTCTTGTTTTCAGCTGCACTCTGCGTCACGGGTAACTCCTCCTGCATCACCGGATTTGGCAACTTATCAACATCAGCGCGAGTGAATACGATGTGAACCTTGTTGTTTGGAGTCAGCACATGTACTTTGCCGTCCATTGTCCAGCATTTCGAGATGCCATAACGTGCACGAGCGGCTATGAAAGCAGCCTGACGTGGCCTTGTAAGGAACTCTGACAATGTTATGCCAGAGCCTTTAAGCAGGGTCTTGTTCGTCCAAACTAAGTTGCGTGCGTTGTGAGAACAAAATCGAATCAATATCGCCCTGGGTTTATCCCTTGAGCGACCCAGCCTATGCACTCTCACTATATCTGAGTTTGACGTATTGGACAATTTTAAGTTGGTCCGGAGCAATTGCAGAACACTCTCAGAGACATCTTCATCTTGGGATTCCTTTACACCATGTAGAAGAAGTATTTTCCTGCGACTCAGTGTCTCCAGGCGGTCCACTTCTAGTTCAAGTGCTCCAGTGCGGTTCAGAAGATCATCGATCATACCGTGGATGCAATTTTTAAAAGCTGCGAATTCTTTTGCCAGTGCTTGGTTAGTCAATGGTGCAGCTGAAGTGGTTTGATCAAGAGTTTTTTGAAACCGCGCCATTGTGTTGTCAAAATAACTTTTGATATCCGTTATAGTCTGTGGTGTGATGGTGGCCATTTTTGCTATTCAGTGCAATTGATTGGAGATAACACTTGCTGATAGGCACTAACACTTATAGATCACAATAATACATGAAACTGGTTACAAAATTCAATTTATGTAATTATTAAAGTAATTAAATATAAGAGGAAAAATATGTTCGTCTGTTTTGTGCAACTACCTCCGAGCGAAAAAAGTGGTGGAAAAAATACAATGTGGTGTTTCTATGACCTATTTAAAATAGATCATCGCGATCAATCCAATAAGCATTTCACAAGTATGTGTGTGGCGGTTACCACATTCCTCAACTAGATGGCGTTTCCAATTCCGTTTGCAAGTGGTTTTCGGTGAGGACGTAACACAAATACCCACTCCAATGCAAAGACTTCTACTACCCGGTTACATTATGTGTAGACCTGGCGTCGATGATGTCTCGTCGGCGCTCTACAGACGCAACGGAGCGAGCGCGGGGTGACGTCATTAGATGATAAAATATATCATCTAATGACGTGACATCAAAGATAGTCCCAAGGAGAAAACTCGTAAAAAATAAGTCTCGCAACACAGTTCTTCTACCGTAAAAAGTTGTGAGATCCATGTAATACCAAGTCGGTTGATTTATTTAGTTTCCCTTATAACAAAAAGTGGATATTTGCCTCGGGTCTGGTTGTCAAAGGGGTTGACAGTGGTGCTTAATCTACCGATTTATTAATCAGACCGTGAAGTGACTTAGTCGCGTTTCGGGATTGTATTGTAATTTGCCGGTTCCAACTGGGTTGGCATAGTGAAGGTGTATGTGGAGTCACCTTCATTCATGGACCGCACTTCAGCTGTCAAATGTCGAGCCATAAAAATCAAGGACAAAAACTAAAACCCGACTACCAAAAAAGAACGCTCTAAAAAGTATGAAACCAGAAAATATTTTCATCTGAAATTGTTATGTACAAACTATTCAATTAAATAAACAACACCAGTGAAAAATTACAGATCTGCCGCCTGTAGGCTATTCAATTTTTGCTGCCTCTGAATTTTGGATACCTTAGTCCACAATATCTATTACATTTTCTATCAATAAATTTCTAACTTTATGATTTGTGCTCCATCATCATCGTTACATCAACTTTTCCCGTAAGGTCAGTATCATTGGGAACTAAGGTAAGGTCAGATCCTTAATTATTTTTACAGCAAAGAATTTCGATTATCTTTTAAAGAATCTTGGCTTCCCAAGGACAGCAGTAAGTACATTTTTAGTTCGTATGTCTTAGGCGGCATTGGTGGAGTCTTACAATATTTGGTAAGGAAAAGGGGATAGTGAGTGTGAGGGAAGGGAAGGTGAGTGTTAACATGTCCCTAAAAGCTTTGGAACCTACATTTCGGTCACAAGTCCGGAACGCTGCCTTCACTCGCCTGCCACGCGATGGACCCGGCACCCGCACGCCGGATCCATGGATGCTAAGAAATTGTTTCATTTCAAATATTTTAAAATATCTCTAATTTTCGATATTCGTATTTTGTGTGTGTAGGTATATATTTTTTATTTTATTTTGCTAATCGCAATAAAAAAATATGAACTCAATTTGCAACCCCTTAAAATATGTCGCCCCACTATTCAGTCTGCTGGTAAATCTGCCACTGAACAGCATATTAAATAACAAACATTCAGTGGTCGGGTTTTAGTTCTTGAACTCATAAAAAAAACTAATACCAATCTTCACTTTATGTTTGCTTATAAAATGTTGAGACATAATCGACATGCATTATACAAAAAATGGTCTTTGCAACTAGATCCTGTAATTTTAACATAATAAATTGGTAAATTATAATATACGTAAATATAGTAAATTAAAGTTATGGTTATATTAAAGTTATAGTTGTAATTATACAAAATTGTAAGCAGATAGTAAATATTCCAAACTATTAATATTAGAGTAGGCGCACACCAAAACGAAACTATTGCTGACGAATATCGTCGGCGAGATTATTGTCAGTAACGATATCGTTCCTATTTGTCCAACCTTATCCTTAGCATTAATATATACCAGTACTCCACATTCATTGTCTCTAAAGTCGGGCTTCAAGCCACTTTGATTTCAAATCCAATTTTACTGATGGATCCACCTCTTACTTACACCGAAATGTGCGTATGAAATCCAATAATATTCAACAAAAAAAGGAAACAATTAATGATCTAAGTACCTATTTATTGAAATAAAAGTTGTGAAGGTAAAAAGTTGCAATGTGTACGTACCCTTAAGTTTAAAGACCGTGACAAATAGGATATTTTTAATTTTAATACATTGAACTTGCATTTTAACATTCATTTTTATGTGTGAACCATGAATACAATTACATTTATATTGATATGTAATCTTTTAATGTTAAATTACTTTGTTTCTGTGAACGTAAATATATATTTATTTCTAGTACTTAAAATATTAAATAGTTATGTGATGGCAAGGTGAAAGGAAATATTGGACGCCATAGTGACTGCCTTAGCGGCTTTTTAGTCGTCAGCGCTCGTGGATCTCTATCATGCTACACATCAGGCAGGTTGAGGTCAGATGTCGAGTCACAATAAAAAAAAATAGAGGTTTTCAAGTATGCCTGCAAAGTTAAAAAGTCGCGTCTCAGGCTTATGTTAAAAGTTTGTGTGAGAGTTAATAATAGTTATATATATGTATAACAAGTGAGTAAAGTCATGAATGCCAATTTAATGATTCTAAGTTAGCGAGGGATTCAATGGAACGAAATACAAATAACTTTGCTTACTTGTCGGCATTAAAACTGTGGTGATAAAGGTGAAACCTCACAAATAGAAAATAATAATAAGCGTTATAAAGGAAATAGATTAGTGTAGAAAAAGTTGAGATAACTTTTAAGCTGTGCTGTTTGTATGACAGATGATAACGTTAGTTTAATGTACTTTTATGTACAGAGTGAGCAAAAATGTGTTTTTGTTGTTTGTATAATATTATTCACCTGGTGAATTTTTTACAAAATGAGGTAGACAAATAGTATAATTAGTTTTTTAATTTTTATTTATATTAAGGATCGTCATATTACAGCACTCAGCCTGATGTTAAGTTAAGCTTAGGTTTTAAGACACGACTGCACCGTGCCACTTCATGTTTGTAGTCTGTAATGAGTGTTGGTATTACACCGGATAAGCAGACTAGGCAAATGATCACTAACTAACTATCTGCATATCACTCTTAAAAGGTTTAAGTTACTTACTCGTATGTGAATTTATGTATTACAGATGTCCGCAAAAATATTAAAAGTAAACATTGGACGGCCAAAATTAATTTATTACAATACCAAATACCTAAAATGGGCAAATGCCACCATAGTACGATTTGGAAGAAGAAGTGACTATTATTTTAATCTTGAAGGCGAAACATTTGAAACCTGGGATAAAAATATAACGGTATTATGTTATTTTATATAAATGGTATAAGATAAATATATATTTGAAACATGTTATATTTACAAGTAGTAAATAGTCCATGGGATATTTATAATGCCATATCAGCTCAGGTATAAGCTTTTTTTTTATTGGGACTCGACATCTGACCTCGACCCGCCTGATGGTAAGCAAGGGGTCCAAGAGTGCCGACGACTGCAATAAATCCTGTCACAATAAAAATAAAGGTTAAAGAGAGCTCCTCGGAACATTCTCCGTGGTATAGGACGCACAAAGCCGCCATGTCTCTGCGTAGCAGGAGCTCCAGAGTTCGCGTGATCTCTGCATCACCTATAATAATAGTAATAGCTAATAGTAAGATAGAATTTGAGTCAAATCACCATAGTTATATCTATTACATATGCTTTGCATCTTCATGGTCTATTGTCAGGTACTGCAGGTCTTGAATTTGAAAATATCCCAGCTAAAGCCCTATGGTAAGAAACAACTTTAGTTAATGCATCATAGTTATATTTCATACATATATATCCCCTGCATCCTATATATATATATATATATATATATATATATATATAACCTGGTCAATCATCAAGTACTCAAGGTCTTTAATGGGCCCAGCTAAAGGCTCATAGTATGGAACAACTTAAGTTAAAGGTACGATTGTAGCATCTCATTCTATCTCTGTCTATAAATCGACTATATCTATGTTTTTTTACGAACCTGGCTTAGACATAGGCAGTTACTTAATAAATTAAGTTTAAAATAATTAATTTAAACTTGATAAATTAATGTTTTTTTACAGGTAGATGTTGTCTTCTACGAGTTTCTTAGCAATGAATATCGGCGTAGTTTTGTTGAGATGCACATGAATCTATGTAAATTGTTGGCCAGTCAATACTTTGGTGCGTTGCTTAATTCCGGTGGATTAACGTCTTGCCCATTAAAAAAGGTGAATTAACTTTAATTAACGGAATATGTACCTAGCGACAAATAAACCAAAGTATAATATTGACTTGAAACAACCAATGCATCCACTTTGAAACGTTTGATAGCCCAGATTAATAAACTGAGTAAATAAATAAAAAAGCATCTCTTACTCTCTTCCTCCATGTGTTAATGATTTGTGCTTTTAATTTTTAATTGTGAGGTTTTAAAGCTAGCTGGTGATTTTCTTGTGTAACTGTGAATGAATGGCTTAAAAAAAAACGTAGCTCAAACTACTTATTTTTACCATTTTTGGAAGCTTAGCAAGCACTTGATTCTTAGATAAATTGTATGTACAATATGTATCCACTGTGGAGATCAATGGAGAAGGCCTAAGTCCAGTCCGGCAGTGGACGATTAATGAGAGAGAGAGTATGTGTATTTTATTGTCATGTTTACTTTCAAAGTATATTATAAGAATATCATAATGGTAATAATATTTCTTTTACTACATGCCCATACTTTACATACTTTTTACTACTATAAATTTGGTTACTTGCCACCAATTTTACATCGTTCTGGTTTTCGTTCTGGTCTGCGCAATAAATAATTCATAATGCCGTGCTGGTTTCTGTATTTATGCATCAAAGTGAATGCAGAGTATCGGAAAAGAAGAATCAATACAGCAGACAAAATGCGGTAATTGAGTGATGTATTTGGGGAGAATGTGAATTTTATTTGATCAACTTTCATTGATTATTCTCTAATTGACAATTATTAAATTTGTCATTCGTTAATGCATTCATGCAAAAGGTTCTAAAGTGAAGACCACGAACACGAACAAGACAAACGCAGCGTAGGGAGGCCTTCCACTAGGAGGACTAACGACATAGTGAAAGTCAAGAATAACCAATGGATGAAACTGGCATCTAGACTAGTCGTTCGGAATGGCGTTCTAAGGGGGAGGCCTATGTTTAGCAGTGGACGCCTTCTGGATGATGTTAATGCATTTAGTGCTAGCCACACTACTAATGCCCGGCACAGATTGGTAAAATGTATCATGCAATGTAACACGCTATGAAAGGATTTGCCGTCAATCGATTCATGCAGTTTGGTCGCCTTGCGCGTACGAACAATGCACGCAAGGAGCATGACAACTCGTGCGCGGAGTGAGGCGAATGTCGGCTGTTGCCAGTTTTATGATATTCGAGTTTTATATAAAGAGAGTAATACGTTACGTAACTGGGCATAAACAAACTCTCGGCATATGCCAAAGTGGTCTTAAAGGTTATGAATCAAAATATGATGAATGTTTATTTTTAGGGCATACACCATTTTATGAACATGACTGTACCGAGCGCAGTAATCAAGAATGTATGGCCATTTAATCGTGCTCGTGTGGACGTAAACATTACATTAACGGCCAGTCCTGAAACAATTGTTGCACGTGGGCATGCGTTTATAGATATACTTGTTATTGAAGAAAAACGAAAAGGTTGATAAATAAGCAAAGTTAACAGAAATAAATATTGTTAAAATTTATAAAATGCTTGATATTACTTTATTTAAAACTCTTATTACCTCACAACAAAAGTAACTATAACAGTTTTACAGCATTGTATCACTTAATGGATGGTAATTAAGTGATAGGCATGACGTTTCGAAATATTCGAACCGTCATGCCTACGAATGATACTAGATTTTTTAATTATTTTTTTATACATTTCTATACTAAGCTACTAAAGTGCTTGTATCATAGAAACAGGACAACCAAATATATGAAGGATTATAATTTTTACTATTATCTATTATAAACTGAGCCAGTAGTTAACTTAAATGCCTATTTGGATATTTTTATACCTTAATTGTTATACCTTCATCAAACATAATGCGGCTTGCACACTAATAGCTAAGCTATATCAGTTCAGATGAGGTCGCATTTACTGCACTGCGGGCCGACCGCGTAACTCAATGACAATGAGCTTTGTTTTGACAGTTGAACTCCATTAATGAGCTTCAAAATAAAAAATTGCGACCGCACAACACTCTAAGAATGTCAACGAGCTTGAACTGTCAATGAAAACTCACAGTCCGAGTAATAGTTGAAAGTAGATTTTGACACTAACAGCGACCGCGTAACTTTTTGACAGATGGGAATGAATTTAATTTTTATTCCCATTGAAGTTGCGCGGTCGGCCCCAGGCCTATGTATGTTGTTGTATACGAGTTATGTACGGGATTGTTTTTGCACTGGATTTGTACTAGGGCTTGCATTCCGGAATTTCGGAATTTCGTAACTCCGGAATTTCGGATAGATTCTTTCCAATATTTCAATTCCGGAACCGGAGCCAATTCCGGAGCCAATATCGTATTCCGAAGTTAAAAATTTTCATACATTATTTTTACTTTTCAAAACGTTTAAGTATCTAAAATAGATTATTATTACGATTTCAAAATACGCGTCTCGAATGTACTATTAGCACGAGGCGTCCCGTTAATTAAAATATTTAAGAAAAGTGGTCATGATCAGTGTGGTCATTACCTAAATCAGTGAATACAGTAGCGAAAATTGTATTAACGCAGACCGAAGAAGTAAAAACATACATAAAAATACAATAAATGAATTGAAAATTCATCGACATCGATTCTCTCTAACTATGGATGAATGGACCTCTTCACGAAACAAGAGGTACATGAATATAAATTTGTACAGCAACGGTTTTGGTGGTTTAAATTTTAAAAATCTCGGACTTGTAAAAATTACGGGGTCAATGTCAGCTATTTCAGCTCACATGTTGCTAGACCATCTTGCTAAATTCGGCGTGTCTTTGGATGAGGACATCGTGAGCCTTACAACCGACGGTGCGAGCGTGATGCTGAAAATGGGAACATACTGCAAAGGCTATCACCAATTATGTAAAGCTCATGGTGATCAGCTCGCGGTTATCGACGCTTTATATAAAAACACTAAAGAAATCCCGCCGGCATCCGTTGATAAGGCATCCGATAATGACAGTGAATACGAAAGCGATTCAGAAACGAATGACAACTCCCACTGCTCGGGCTGATCCAAATACACACAATGAGGTCATAGAAAAAGTTAGGCGCCTTGTAAGAATAATAAGAAAGTTTCCTTTAAAAGCTGATTTACGGCGACAATATGTCAAAACGGAACATGGCAAGGACATACAGCTACAGATAGATTGTCGTACGCGCTGGTCAAGTATGTCGGACATGATCGGAATGTTTTTAAAGATTAAAGACTCGGTACTTAAAGCCCTAATAGACTGGAAATCTGATATTTCGTTTTCTGAAGATGAAATCCAAACCCTGACCGACATTCACCACAGCTTAAATGTCGTAAAAGTAGCTGTTTTATCTTTGTGTCGACGCGATGCGAGTCTTCACACAGCTGACACAGCATTGAGATTCGTCCTTAAAAAACTTGACATACAGAACAGTTTTTTTAATTACTAAACGTGCTACAAATTTACGACATCGTATTAAGCAAAAACGACAATTACTAACAGGTGTTTTACACTATTTACACAATTCAGAAGACTTCTTCAGACAAGCGGATGATGAAACTTTTGTAATCAGCATACGAAGCTCGCTCTCAGACAAAATGTTGGATGCTTTATTGCTCTTGAGAGCTCACTATTCAAGAACAGCGCTCTACTTCTTGAATAGTGTATTTCTAATAACAAGCATAATTGGTTAGGTAATAAGAGTTGATTTGATCTTTTTTTTTTTTTTTTTTTATTGTGACTCGACATATGACAGCACCTCGCTTGATGTTAAGCCAAAGTGTGGTCCATGAATGAATGTCACTGCTACTACAATTCAATAACTGTGAGCAGCAATCACATCCATTATGCCGGCCTAGATGGAACCGGCAACTTACAAGCTGATCCCGAAACGTGACCAAATCACTTCACGGTCTGTATACTTGTAAGTGGTGGTACTACCCCGGATCGGCAGACTGGGTACCACTGCCTACCACTCTTTGATAACCAGACCCGAAGCAAATATCCATCTCTTTTTTTTTATTAACAAATATTTGCAATATTTAATACTATTAAATATTACAAATAAAAGCTATGAAACAAATATTTGCTCCGACCGGGGATCGAACCCGGGACTTTACGCGCAACAAACCAGTCGCTAAACCGTTCGTCCACGCCTGTCGTCAATAATAACAATTTTTTAAGAAGGTACCTATTGAAGTAGATAATGTAAACTAAAGAAATTCATAAAAGATTTAATTCCTGGTATTTAATTAAAAATACAATTGTTTTATTCTGTTTAAAAGATTTATGATTTCGAGAAAACCAAAAAAGTATTTTTATGACTGTTCCTCTAATAAAAGAATTAAATAAGTAAGTAAGATGATGTATCAATACAAATGCGATTAAATAAATACATATTACCTACAGACTTTATTTTTTTACCCAATTCCGGAACTAGTATCGGAATTCCGGAGTTGTGTGCCCAATATCGGAAATCAGTTCCGGAGTTGAAAACTATCCGATATTGTAAGCCCTAATTTGTACTCAATGGAAACCAAAGAAAACCGAAATTAAACGACATGGCATGGCGAAGTGGTTGGCACACCAGTCCGTTATGTGATAGTCGCGTGTTCGATTCTCGGTCGGACCGAATATTTGTTCCATAGATTTTATTTGTATTATTTATTAATTTGATTAAAACAAATATTTGAATGAAAAGAATTGGTAGAATTTGCTCTAGGTCTGGTTGTCAAAGAGTGATAGGCAGCAGTGCCCAGTCTGCTGATCCGGGGTAGTACCACCACTTACAAGTATACAGCCCGTGAAGTGACTTAAACGCGTTTCGGGATCATCTCATAGTGGATGTGACTGCTACTTAGAGTTATTTAACTGTAGTAGCAGTTATGGACCGCACTCAAGCTTAACATCAGGCGGGGTAATGTCATATGTCAAGTCTCAATTTACAAAAACAACGATTATTGTTGCAGGTATTGGTATTGTTACGTCCACGTATGGAATTACTCCAGTGACAGGTTTCTTATATTTTGTAAAAGAACTGCTGGTAAAAGAAATAATAATAAGGCGACCGTGGTGTAGTGGTCATGCCATGGTTACACAAACTGAGGTTCAAAACTAGTTGCTAGTACCAATGTATCTTTAATATATGTACTTTGGTTGTATCAAGCACTTTAGTAGCTTAGTATAGAAATGTATATAAATAAATGTAAACCAATTAAAATAATAATAATTGATTATAATCAATCAATCAATCAAATTGTCACGCCTTTTTTCACATAGGGATAGGCAAAGACAAAGGAGCGCCACTTCCCACGATCCTCACATACACAATTCTCTTCATACAGGCTCTACGGCTATGGGCACTAGGCCACCCAGCTTTCTTGAGGATGTCGCCGATTAGGTAGGAAAACACCCGTTTAGGCCTGCCTTGTTTAACGCATCCATCCACGTCAGATTTATAAATTCCCCTCGTCAATTTATTTTCATTCATCCTTTTCATGCGCCCAAGCCATCAGAGCATTCCTTTGTCAATCTTTAAAAAATAAAAATTGCGAAGATCTAAAGTTACAATACAATGTGCACGTAGCCTTAAAGATCATGTACCGTGACAAATATATAGAATAATTTAAATTTTGTTATTTTTCATTTTATCACACATTTTTATGCGTGAAACATGCATACAATTACATTTAATTCAATGTGTATTTTTTTATTGTTAATTTACTTTGTTTCTGTGAACGTAAATATCATATACGATTTAAATAGTTAAATACGATCAAATAGTTATGTGATGGCAAGGTTAAAGAATTTAGAATTAGAATCAAAGCTAGGATGGATTAGAATAGAATCAATGCCTGTGAGGTGACAGAGAGGTGACATAGGATAAGAATGAAAGAAGATAAAAGAGTCTGAAATAAATGAAACGGAATGAAAGTGGTCTTTATACATAGGTTAAATATTTAGTTTACTTGGGAAGTATGTTTACAAGAGAGGGAATAGTGATGCAGATATTAAAAGATGAGTGAAAAATTGTAATGTAGCGAATGACGCCGTTCATAACAATGCGCACCCAATTTACAGATATCAGTACAAATAAGAAAAATGGTAATTAAACAGCCAAACTTAATTTATTATAATACTGAATATATTAAATGGGCTAATTTTACCGTAACACGTTTTGGGCGAAGAAGTGACTATTACCTTAATCTTGAAGGCGAAATATTTGACGAATGGGATAAAAATATATCAGTAAGTTTTTTTTTAAATGTTTACAGTTAATTACTACAATAAACCTTTATTTGTAGTAAAAATGTTTATTTACAAACTATAAATAGTCCTTATTAAAATGCGTATATTTGCAAAACTCACGCTGATGTGTGGGCCCTATTGCGAGAGTGACCAAGCCGAAACATCAAAGTACCTACTTAAAATATTGTGTCCACAACAATAATAATGATTTCGAAAGCACAATAGTCCAGTTATATTAGGTTTTACCTCGGAATAAGAGATAATAATTACACTTATAACTTGTATTACACAATTAATTTGGCCTTCTATAAGTTGTCTCAAAAGTCTCATAAAATATCGTGTCCCATAAAATATATCCAAAAAGGATGACGTCTGCCGGGTCCGCTAGTATAAATATATAAAATATAAATATATTTTCGATAAATTAAAAATGTTCCTAAATATAATATGTATTATTTAATACACAAAGCGAATTATTTATAATGAATATTTTTTTACTTTATATGGCTTATTATTTACCGGGTTGACCTTGCATTATGCTGTGAATAGGAAAGCGCGGCGCGCTCTCTGCCCTCTATTTCGAAAACGGTTAGGTATATCAAAAAATGTTACAGACAAAAGTTATAGAGAATTTTATAATTCATGCAAATGACATAAAAACCTCAGGAATCGAGATATTTGTGACCCTATTTTTGTATCTTAAGACGCCTACAAAAGATTTTATGAGACATCTTTAAAATCTAGTCTCACGTATTTTCCCAGCCTTAAGTATTCAAACAAATGTATTACACGAGTGCCTTCCGATTGTCTGATCAGGCAATCGGATCCGACTATCGGAGAGGAAAACCGGAAATCTATTCCCAGCCTTAAGGTCGGTGGGCGGTAGGAAGATCTTCCTTTCCTTGTCCTACCCCCCAAATATTCATATCCGTCATAATTTATTTGTAAAAAAAGGCGCGAGAAAGAAACAATGCACTGCAGATAATTTGTCGTTGCGCCGCACGTACGTGTCGTCTCGCTCATGCAACTATTGTAGACCTCATTCTATCTCTGTTTATAAATCGACTATTAACGCCGTATCTGTGTGCGTGCTAAATGGACCTATGAAATATATTATGTTATCAATATGGCTTTTTTTCAAATATGGCTTCAACTATTTGGCAGTAAATTCTTAAATTGTTTATTTTTTACAGGTACACGTTGTTTTCTACGAGTTTCTAAGCAATGAATATCGACGTAGTTTTGTTGAGATGCACATGAATGCATGTAAATTGATAAACAGTCAATTAATTGGTCCATTGCTTAATTCCGGTGGCATAAGGTCTTGCCCCTTAAGAAAGGTGAATTAACTTCAATTAACGGAATATTCTTGTATGTAGCGAGAAATAAACCAAAGTATAAAGTCTCAATTTGAGACAACCAATCCATCCATTTTGACCAACATATGATAGCCCAGATTGATTTAATCTCGGAATTTTAAATAATAAGCTGAAAATAAGTAACTAAAAATTTTATCACCTAATCAGACTAACAATAAGATGTGATGGTTGAAAACAACAGATTTACTGAGGGCTAATTAGGAATCTCTTACCCTTCTCCTCTTTCATATGTTACTGTGTGCTCTTAATTAAATTGTGAGGTTTTGAAACCAGCTGATGGTTTTCTTAATGGAGCGGATCATGAAGGAGCTATGGATTTATTTTTGTGGATAAATGCTAAAAAGCTTTAGGCGCTGGGGGGGGGGGAACCTAATCTGGCAGTAGACGACTAACGATTAAGAAAGAGAGCGGGTATATGTATTTTATTCTTATGTATATTTCTAAAGTATATAAGAATGTATAGTTTATTGATAATTGTTACAAATGATAGTACTTTTTGGCACCACATGAAAAAGAGTTTTAATAAGCTTGAACTGTTAATGAAAATAAACATCGATTCTTAATGTGTTTTAATTTTTAAATTAAAATTTAATTTAATTTTAAATCTCATTAATGGAGTTCAACTGTCATTGAGTTACGCGGTCGGCTCGCTGAGCTAGGCATAAACAAACTTTCGGCATATGCCAATATGATCTAAAAGGTTATGAATCAAAATTTAATGAATGTAAATTTTTAGGGCATACACCACTATATGAACATGACTGTACCGAGCGCAGCAATCACGAATGTATGGCCATTTAATCGTGCTCGTGTGGACATAAACATTACATTAACTGCCAGTCGTCCTGAAACATTAGTTGCACGTGGACATGTATTTATAGATATACTCGTCATTGAAGAAAAACTAAAAGGTGGATAAATAAGCAAAATTTATTAAATGTTTTATCATACTTTATGAATATTCTTAAAAACCCTTATTACCTACCTTAAAATAGGTAACAATAACAGTTTTATCGCTTAGTTGCGTTAAACGAGGCAGACCCAAAAGGATGTATTCCGACCAAATCAGAGACATCCTCAAAGGCATAAAAGGCGTGACAATTTAATTGATTGATTGAGGGCCATTTCAAGTCAATTTTCATTTAAATATTTCGATACGTCATGCGTGCGAATGATTTTATCAATTATTTATTTTTTTAATTTAATTACCTAGTTTTTATTACTTTATAATAATTTATAATCGGTTTTGACCATTTTATCCAACCGAAAATTTTACAGCTAATGGTCCGGGTAAATGAGTAAGCTTTTCTCTTTTTCTTCTTTGTCATTGATTGCTAAGTACTTCGATATTTTTTACCACTTAGTTCGTGATACAATGTGGTGTGTCTATGACCTATTTTTTTTTTTTTCAAAATTTTTGTCGAGGCCTTTTTCATTAAACCTGAATATGTCGGCCTCATTATATCCACACTAAACATAATCCTGGCAACTTATATCTATAGTAATGTAATAATAAATCTAACCTATTCTATGTTTAATATATACATTTACGTATTCAAATAACATTCTAGCGGAATCAGAAGTTGGTTCAGCCAGAATGCCATTTAAGACGCCTACATTAAGTAAATTAATATTAAGATGACTAATTAAACTAGTGCGCTCAGACCGACACAAGTCACAATCAAAATGACCTATTTGAAAATAGATCATCGCGATCAATCCAATAAATATTATACAAGTATGTGTGTGGCGGTTGCCACATTCCTTAATTAAATGGCGTTTCCAATTCAATATTTTGCAAATGGTTTTCGGTGAGGACGTAACATAAATGCAATGCAAAGACTTCTACTACCCGGTTACATTATCTGTAGACCTGGCGTCGATGACTTCACGTCGGCGCTCTGGTACGGTGTGAAATACACAAAAACAACTAATTATCTACAATACAAAACATAAAGACTACAAAAAAACTGATTACAAGTCATTATTGTTGGAGACTATACTGGAATCAGAAGGTACAATCATACTGTTTTTATTTAGGTACCTGATTTAGTATAAGTTTAAAAAATTAAATGTTAAAATATGTGACAAATATGCTAAATACTCGCAATATTGCTTCTGTCAAATATGGCTCTGCGTGCAGCTCTCCGTGACGTATGCAGCTCTGAGTGACGTGTGCGTATGCAGCAATCCGGCGTGTCAGTGCTGGCACGCTCACGCAAAGGTTATGGACCCAGGCTTTAAGGGGAATGGGGAGGCGCTTTACATTCCAGCGAGGCCTACAGATTAAGGGGACCGAGTAGTAAGTACCTGCACGCGACATGCGTGTGGCGGAATGATCTTTCTTTCCTTTCTAGCAATTATGTGGCACGGTATAACACACACACGCCGACCCACATGTATCTTTAACCTTTAAATATTTTTAACATTATATTATGAACGATAATAAATAAAATTATGGTTACATCTCATCGACCATATCGATCTGTGAATAAAAATGTCGGCACATTGGATAGATACAAACGACAAAGATTTTTTTTGAATATTTTATTGAATCATTTGCTTGGAAGTGCTTCGTGCGCGAACAACTTTTGTTGGATTTTGCTCATCTTGAAACACCGTATGGGTGTTTCAAGATGTCGACTTGTTGTTTACTTTCGGACTCATACGCGTAAATCCACGATTCATCACCTGTAACGATGTTATAGACGTGTTTCGAAGCACCGCGATCGTATTTTTTGAGCATTTCTTTCGACCAATCGACACGAGCCTTTTTTTGAGCGATTGACAAATTGTGTGGGATCCAACACGAACAAAGTTTTTTGACAGTCAAATGTTTATGCAATATTGAATGTATGCTGGTCTCACTAATGCCTAAGGTTGTCTCAATCTCACGATAGGTCACATGACGATCTTCTAATATCAGTTCGCGCACAGCATCATTTGTTTCCGGAACAACAACTGATTTTGGACGATCTTCACGAAATTCGTCTTGGAGTGAACTGCGACCACGATTGAATTCACCATACCATCGATAAACACTGGTCCTTGATGGAGCTTCATCGCCAAAAATTGAATTAAGTTCATCCATGCACTGTTGCCGAGTTAATCCACGTCGAAAGTTGTAAAAAACAATCGCACAAAAATGTTCACGATTTAATTCCATTTTTGGGCCGAGATGAATCTTTAAGTTACTGTAAACAACACAAATAGCGCTTGTATGTCAAAACGTTCTGAGTACGTAGTCGTATAATCTCAAAAATGTCCAACTTTACGATAGAGCTATCAGTTGCCAGATTGCAATACTAGGGTTGCTCAATCCCGAAACTTAAAAGGCAACCTATGTATAAATAAAAAATATCATCTAATGACGTCACATCAGAGATAATCCCAAGGAGACTTTTAGCTTTTATTTGTAATATTTATTTATTAAATTAAATATTACAAATATTTGTTACTATAAAAAGGTGGATATTTGCTTCGGGTCTCGTTGTCAAAGGGTGATAGACAGTGGTGCCTAGTCTACCGATCCGGGCTACAAGTATACATACCATAAAGTGACTTAGTCGCGTTTCGGGATCAGATTGTAAGATGCCGGTTCCAACTGGGCTGGCATGGTGAATGTGTCTGTGGAGTCACCTTCATTTATGGACCGCACTTCAGCTGTCATATGTCGAGCCACAAAAATCAAGAACAAAAACTAAAAATCACTCTCTAAAAAGTATGAAACAAGAAAATATGTTTATCTGAAATTGTTATATACAAACTATTCAATATTAATTGTCTATTAAATAAACAGCATCAGTGAAAAATTTACAGATTTGCCTCCTGTATGTAGGCTATTCAGTTTTAGCTGCCTCTGAATTTTGATACTTTTTTTATTGTGACTCGACATATGACAGCACCTCGCTTGATGTTAAGCTAAAGTGTGGTCCATGAATAAATGTCACTGCTACTACAATTCAATAACTGTGAGTAGCAATCACATCCACTATGCCGGCCTAGATGGAACCGGCAACTTACAAGCTGAACCCGAAACGTGACCAAATCACTTCACGGTCTGTATATTTGTAAGTTCACAATCCTCTATTAATAATCAATAATAAGGTAATAATAAGGTGCTCAATAAGGTACCGTGTCAGATCCTTGATTATTTTTACAGCTAAGAATTTCGAATATAGTTAAATATTGCAATTTCTCTCCAATTTTCGAAGTTCGTAATTTGTGTGTGTATAATTTTTTATTTTATTCTGTAATTCGAAAAAAAAATATTTACTCAATTTGCCGCCCCTTAAAATATGCCACCTGCTGGTAAATCTGCCACTGAACAGCATATTAAATAACAAACATTCAGTGGTCGGGTTTTAGTTCTTGAACTCATAAAAAAAACTAATACCAATCTTCACTTTATGTTTGCTTATAAAATGTTGAGACCGGAGTTATGTCAGCGTAACAGTATACCATCGCTACAAATAGAATGTGAACTTTGGCCCTAGCCAGTCTCCGGACCCTTTTGGAAATAATAAATTATGTTTATTACTAAAAATAATCAATTTCAGAATAATCTATTAAAGCTAGAATCGTGGGATGGAATCTTCCATGTTTTTTGTAACTGTTCGACACCAATATATAAACCATTGTGAATAAGAATTAAATCAGTATCGTCTATATCTTCGTGTAGTTATTATTTAACTCAAGTCCTCCGTCAAGCTACGCACGCCACCGAATATATAACTCCGGTAAATTTCGAATAATCACATTATACATGTCACATTATACAAAAAATGGACTTTGCAACTAGATTCTGCAATTTCTACATAATAAATTGGTGAGTTATAATATACGTAATTATAGTAAATAAAAATTATAGTTACAATTATACAAAATTGTAAGCAGATAGTAAAGATTCCAAACTATTAATATTAGAGTAGGCGCACACCAAAACGAAACTATTGCTGACGAATATCATCGGCGAGATTATTGTCAGTAACGATATCGTTCGTATTTGTCCAACTTAACCCTGTGTCGTCCACCCTTAGCATTAATATATACCAGTACTCCACATTCATTGTCTCTAAAGTCGAGCTTCAAGCCACTTTGATTTCAAATCCAATTTTCTGATGGATCACCCGCCTTACTGGGGATCCACCTCTTACTCACACTGAAATGTCCGTATGAAATCCAGCAGTATTCAACAAAAAAAAAAAAAACAATTTTTGATACTATTTATTTATTATTAAGTACTATATTATTTATCCATTTACTATTTATTAAGTAGTATTTATTTAAATAAAAGTTGTGAAGTTGTGAAAGTTGCAATGTGCACGTACCCTTAAAGTTTAAACACTGTGACAAATAGGATATTTTTAATATTAATACATTGAATTTTAACATCCATTTTTATGTGTGAAACATGAATACAATTACATTTATATTAATATGTATTTTTTTTATTATTAAATTACTTTGTTTCTGTGAACCTAAATATATATTTATTTCTAGTATTAAAAATAATAAATAGTTATGTAATAGTAAAGTAAAAGGATTTAAAAATGTTGGATGCCATAGTGACGGCGACTGAGGCAGCCACTATAGCGGTTTTTTTAGTCGTCAGCGCTCGTGTATCTCTATCATGTTTACCATCAGTCAGGTAGAGGTCAGATGTCAAGTCATAATAAATAAAAAATAGAGGCTTTCGAGTATGCCTGCGAGGTTACAAAGTCGCGTCTCAGGCTTATGTTAAAAGTTTGTGTGAGAGTTAATAATAGTTATATATATAACACGTGAGTAAGGACGGTATTTGTATGAATTCCAATTTAATGATACTAACAATAAGTTAGCGAGGGATTCAACAGAACGAAATACAAATAACTTTGCTTACTTGTCGGCATTAAAACTGTGGTGATAAAGGTGAAACCTCACAAATAGAAAATAATAATAAGCGTTATAAAGGAAATAGATTAGTGTAGAAAAAGTTGAGATAACTTTTAAGCTGTGCTGTTTGTATGACAGATGATAACGTTAGTTTAATGTACTTTTATGTACAGAGTGAGCAAAAATGTGTTTTTGTTGTTTGTATAATATTATTCACCTGGTGAATTTTTAACAAAATGAGGTAGACAAATAGACTAATTTGTTTTTTAATTTTTATTTGTATTAAGACTCATCATATTACAGCACCCAGCCCGATGTTAGGCTGTAGTGCAGTCCATGAATGATAGATACTACAGTTTTAAATAACCGCAAATAGCAGCCGCATCCACTATGCTAGCGTGTTTGGAACCGGATACTTATAACCTGATCCCGAAACGCGACTGTGCCACTTCACGGTTTGTAGTCTGTACATTTGAAAGAGGGGTGGTATTACAGCGGATTAGCAGAATAAGCAAATCATGTTACTTATTTGAATTAATATATTACAGATATCCGCAAAAATAATAAAAGTAAACATTGGACGGCCAAAATTAATTTATTACAATACCAAATACCTAAAATGGGCAAATGCCACCATAGTACGATTTGGAAGAAGAAGTGACTATTATTTTAATCTTGAAGGCGAAACATTTGAAACCTGGGATAAAAATATAACGGTACTATGTTATTTTTATTTAAATAATGCAAGTTAAATAGTCCATGGGACATTTATAATGCCATATCAGCTCGGCTTTTTTTATTGGGACTCGACATCTGACCTCGACCCGCCTGATAGTAAAAAGGAGGAGGTCCAAGAGTGCTGACGACTGCAAAACTTGCTTGGGCTGCACTTGCATTCCACTTGTCGATTGTTCTACAAAGAAAAGACGCACCAAACTTTTTATTTCGACTGCCGATTCAGTCAACAAAATGCGATTGCTTCCCCCGACCAGTGCAGGTATTACGGGTGTGAAAAGACGAAGTAGGAACAAGGTTAAAATGCTTCTCGGAACGTTCTCTGTGCTTTAGGCGATAGAGGACGCACAGAGCCGCCATGCCTCAAGAGTCTGCATGGGCTCAAGAGTTTGTGTAACCTCTGCATCTCCTATAATTCGGACAGCTCAGCGCTGCATCGAATCTATGGCATTGAGAAGATACTTGGCAGAGCCGTTTCAAATACTTAAAGATGCATCTTTGGCCAACATAGTGACGGCGCTGACTCGGATGTTTCGGTCGTCGCCACTCTTGGATCTCCTCTTGCTTAGCATCGGGAGGGGCAAAGTCAATAGTAGTGTCAGAATAAAAAAAGGTAGGAACAATGTTAAAGAGCTCCTAGAAACATTCTACGTGGTATATGCGATAGAGGACGCACAAAGCCGCCATGTCTCTACGTAGTTGCGTAGTCTAGAGTTCGCATGATCTCTGCATAACCTATAATAATACATATAGTATAGTCCGCGACACGTAAGTTGGCAAGATTTAACGTAGTGGGGGAACGTTTGCGCATGCACATTGGCGTGCAATAAAAAAGGGTCTATTTGGATTCATAAAAAATAATACATAATAGTAGTTTACGTGAAAGTAGATTGACGAAAGAAATTTATAAATCTAATGTGAATAGATGCGTTAATCGAGGCAGACCCAGGAGGGTGTTATCCGACCAAATAGATCCTCAAGAAAACTAGATTGCCTAGTGCCCATAACCATAGAGCTTGTATGAAGAGAATTGTTAATGTGAAGGAAGCGAGGGAGTTGTGTCAGGATCGTGGCTGGGGCGCCTTATATTCTCTGCTTATCCCTGTGGGAAAAAGGCGAGACAATTTAATTGATTGATTTTTGAGTTTATCGCGAACAGACAGACGCGGCGGTGGACTAATGTGTAGTAAAACTATTAGTATGATACGAAAACCAGTGGTCAAATTTCAGTGCACCCAAGTGTACGCGGGAGCGAACGATGATCGACTGGCCATCCAATCGCGGAAGTGAAAGCGGTTTGTTTACCATATGTCTAAGCTTGGTTCTTGACGTTTTGGTTATGTTATAATTGTCCAGCCCCCCTAGCACGACAATCCAAGAAGCAAGATAAAGAACTGCAAAGAATATAATTCCAACTCATTTTAAATAACTTATCAAAAGAGATATTTAGTTAATTAATTAATAAATTATAAAATTAATAAATATTGTTTAATTATTTTGATGTGCCGGCCTAATACGTTATTTAAAATGAGTTGAAATGATATTCCTTGCAGTTCTTTATCTTGCTTCTTGGATTGCCGTGCTAGGGGGGCAGCACTTACTAGTAGAGCAATCTCTTGAAAATCAGCGAGATACAGTGTAATAGTAAGATACAATTTTAGTCACAATTTATATATACAAGATACAATTTATCACCATAGTTATTACATATCCTATTACATATCCTCTGCATCTTCATTGTCTATTGTCAGGTATTCCAGGTCTTGAATTTGATAAAATCCCAGCTAAAGCCCTATAGTAAGAAACAACTTTAGTTAATGCATTATAGTTATATTTCATACATATCCCTTACATCCTGAAGGTCCCTCATCAAGTACTCAAGGTCTTCAATCGGCCCAGCTAAAGGCTCATAGTATGGAACAATTTTAGTTAAAGGTACGATTGTAGTAGTAGCTACTCATTCTATCTCGGTCTATAAATCGACTATATCTGTGTTTTTTACGAACCTGGCTTAGACTTAGGCAGTTACTTGATGAATTAAGTTTAAAATAAAAATTTAAACTTGATAAATTAACGTTTTTACAGGTAGACGTTGTCTTCTACGAGTTTCTCAGCAATGAATATCGGCGTAGTTTTGTTGAGATGCACATGAATCTATGTAAATTGTTGGCCAGTCAATACCTTGGTGCGTTGCTTAATTCCGGTGGCTTAATGTCTTGCCCTTTGAAAAAGGTGAAATAAATTTAATTAACGGAATATTCTTATATGTAGCTACAAATAAACCAAGGTATAATCTTAACTTGAAACAACTAATGCATCCACTTTGACCAACGTTTGCGGGCCCAGATTAATAAGCTGAGTAAATAAACATTTAAAATTCCGTGGTTTGGCCATTTATCGTCTAATAGGACTGAGGTGTTGGTGGTTTAAATTAAACAGAATTGTTTTGAGCTAATTGAGCATCTCCTAATCTTTTCCTCCATAAGTGCTTTTAATTTTTAATTGTGAGGTTTTAAAGCCAACTGTGATTCTTATCTTGTGTAACTGTGAATAATATAGCTCAAGTAACTAAAAAAGAAAAACTTAGGCTAAACTATTATTTGGATGCTTAACGGGCACTTGATTCCTAGATAAATTGTATGTACTGGGGGAGGCCAAAGTCCAACAGTGGACGATTAACGAGAGAGAGTGTATAAATGTTACAAATGATAGAACTTTTTCCACCACATGCTCATATCTGTTTCACTACTTTATGTTTGGTTGCTTGAAAGTGATCGCTAAGTTAAATAATATGCCATATATTGTTCTGATTTTTTTAACCTGCTTTTTGTTCTGTTCTACGCAAAAAATAATTCTCAATGCCTGGTACCTGTATTTATGCATCAAAGTTGGTGGGTTTTCATACATTACGGGCTGAATCCCAAACCCCTTTGCCTATCTCCTTATAAAAATAAAATGTCACTGCGCTTTGTGTTGTTAAAAATGTTAAAGCTTTGTCACAATTAAATATTCCTGATTTGTGTAGTTTCTTATTATTTTACATGACATTGCGTAACTTAGACCCTGTTACAAGACGCGAGTTTGAACAGAGTGTCGATCAGGAACAAATACCCACATTTGAAATTTTAAAATATTTTATTGAAAAACATGTTCGTGTATTGGAAATGTCTAGTTTAAAATTGCAAACAAGTCAGTTTACACATCAAAATAAATTAAATAAAACACCATTTAATAATAAAAGTCAACAACAAAAAAGTTGTTTAACTGCGGTCAGTTCGCAAAATAATAAAAATTTCTACCAATGTTTGATGTGTAAACGACCTCATACGATATACAAATGTTTTAAATATGCCGCCTTAACTCCGTCACAGCGATTAGTTAAAATAAATGAATTAAAATTATGTCAAAATTGTCTGCGTAATAGTCACACAACAAATAACTGTACTTCTCAAAATAGTTGCATACTTTGTAAACAAAAGCATCACCACACGTTGCACATTGACAACGGAGCTGGTGGGAGTAATAATGAGGTGACCTCTCATGGTCAAAATGTAGCCCTTACGTGTTCAGCTAACTCCACGGTATTATTGGGCACCGCGGTTATTCACGTCGCAGATAGTTGGGGTAGGTACCACTCCGTACGTGCAGTAATCGACAGCGGCGCCATGTCTGGCTACATAACAAACGCGTGCGCACAGCGGCTAGGGTTAGTGCGCCGCAAATGTACATTCGAACCTGTCGGTCTAGGCGGTAAGTTAGTGCAACATTTCGGTTTGGTGACGTGTTCGGTTAAACCACGAAATTCATCTAGCCCCGTTCTATCGACTGATGCGGTCGTTGTTACAAACATAACAAATAATTTACCTACAATTTCATTATCAAATAAAATAATTAACGAGTTCAAGCATTTGGATTTGGCCGACCCTGAATATCATACTTCAGCGCCCGTCGACATGCTAATAGCCGGTGATTTATTTCCTTACATCTATAATGGTCAAAAAATATTACCGCGCTATACGGGAATACCGGTAGCGATGAATTCAATATTCGGTTACATTATATCGGGCCAAACAATAATGGAACGCTACGATAATATGGAGAACGCTTCCGTAAATTTATTATCTACGCAAAATAATTTAGAAAAAATAATGCATAAAAATAAAGTAGTTTCAAATATTTTACAAAATCCAAATGATATTTTTGTCGAGTCATTGATGGCGAGGCAAGAATGCAAACGAGACCATTTAGGCTGTTTTGTAGTTAAATATCCCTTTAAATTAAAGTGTGAACTTGGCGATTCGTCGCAACAAGCTGTGCGGCGTTTCTATAATTTAAAAAATAAATTAAATAAACAACCAAGTCTTAGAGAAGAGTATAATATTTTATTAGAACATATTCCTATAAATAAAATATTTTGTTTCACCGATTCATCTGTGGCACTGGCGTGGCTTAACACTCCCAGTTACAATCTTAAAACCTTTGTTGCTACACGAGTTTCTAAGATCCTTGAAAAGCCGTGTCTAGTGACTCATGGTCACACGTTAGCGGAGATAAGAACCCGGCGGACGTATGTTCGCGCGGCGCCCTACCGTCAGCCCTTCTCGCGATGCCGGAGTGGTTGAGCGGCCCAGCGTGGGCATACAAACCGCGGATGAATTGGCCAATTAAATCAATAATTCATTTTAAAAATGACACTGTACCAGAATTAAAAGTTCAAGTAGCTTCATTTTCATCATCTTCATTAATGAGTCCATTTGACAACTTATATGAAGACTTCATTAATAAATATTCTAATTTCAATAAATTGCAAAATGTATTGGCCCGGTGTTATCAATTCATAAATAATTGTAAACTCAAACCATCTAAACGGTGTTTAGGGTGTCCATCATTGTCTAATATAAATAAAGCACATGACATTCTAATAAAAACAGTTCAATATAAATATTTTAATGCTGATATTACGGCCCTATCAAAGGAAAATAGTTGTAGTAATAATATTAAAAAACTTAGTCCATTTATTGACCCCCTCGGTTTCCTCAGGGTGGGGGGTAGGCTGTCTGCTTCACAGATTTCCTATTCTCAAAAACATCCGTTATTACTTCCTAAAAATTCTAATTTTACAAAAATATTAATTGATTATTATCACATTATTTATTTACATTTGGGTCCTCGTTCACTTCAAAGCGTAATTAGTCAAAAGTATTGGATTATATCAGCTCGTAGTGTAATTCGATCCCGTACAATTAAATGTATCTCCTGTTTCAAAGTTAGACCTCCGACGTTAAAACCAATAATGGGAAACTTACCCACATCTCGACTTAATGACATTCATGCCTTTCATACAGTAGGTACTGACATAGGCGGTCCTTTTCTCACAAAGGAAAGCAATCGACGAAATGCGAAAAGTACTAAAGCATACTTATGCATCTTCGTATGTTTCGCAACACGAGCAGTCCACCTCGAAGTGCTGTCCTCGTTGTCAAGCGAGTGCTTTTTGGCCGCGTTCGATCGGTTCACATCCAGACGTGGCCTATGTCATACTGTTATATCAGATAACGGTCGAAACTTTGTAGCAGCCGGTAAACAACTTGCGGAGATATGTCAATTTTATAAAGATCATAACGACAGACTATTATCTCAATTCACTACTCGAAAAGTACACTGGCAGTATAATCCGCCAACAGGAAGCCATTTCGGCGGAATGTATGAGACTGCTATTAAATCCGCGAAACTTCATTTAAAACGCGTCGTTGGCACCCAAATATTGTCCTTTGAGGAAATCACCACTTTGTTTACAAGAATTGAAGCAGTTTTAAGCTCGCGACCATTAACAACACTGTCTAGTGATCCGTGCGAGTTTGAAGCATTAACACCTGGACATTTTCTGGTAGGGCGTTCACTCCTCGCTGTACCTGAGTACAGCTTGGTTGATGAACCACGACACCACTTAACACGGTGGACACTGGTACAACAGATGTCACAAAGATTTTGGAATGTGTGGCGCAAGGACTACTTGCACACTTTACAACAAAAGGCCAAGTGGACTAATAAATGTCGAAATATAAAAATAGGCGAATTAGTATTAATTCATTCAGATTTACCCCCGCTTCAATGGCACCTCGGTCGCGTTACCGAATTGTATCCCGGTCACGATGGTGTGGTACGCGTGGTAAAAGTTCGTACCCAGTCGGGTGAGTACGTCCGGCCAGTAGTCAAAATTAGTCCACTGCCACTACAATATTAACTAAGTTATAACTTTTATATTTAATTAAGTAAATTTTAATTTTAATTCGAATAATTCATAAATATAGTTTATAATAAAATTAAGATTTAACTCAATGCTCAATCGTATTTAAGTTTCAAATCATAAATGTTCAAATTGTCAACAACCCAATTTAATTGTGTTTATAGCTTCATCACTTGTTCACAGCGTAAGGCATAGTCAAGTTATGAAGTAACAATGTCAAGAATTAAATTGGTCGATTGTTAAATATCTAATTTTATAAATGCATTTTTTAACCTAATTTGATTGTGTTTATAGCTTCATAAATTGTTCACAGCGAAATGCATAGTCAATTATGAAGTAACAATGTCAAGACAATTAAATTGGTTAGAATCTTATCTTAAATGTAATTTGTGAAGGCTTTCAATTTGTTTAGTTTGAACACAGCTAAGTAATCTGACTAACAAGTTGAGTAGCCTATCTCTTTGTCTAAGTTATATATATATTTAGTTATGTAAGTGTAATTAGCCTAGTTTTACTACATACACTTATCACATTAAAATACATACAGTCCACTACTCTAACCATCCCTGGTTGAATAACTGGGGAACTTTGGGAGATTCCCGGTGGGGGGATTATGGTGGGTTTTCATACATTACGGGCTGAATCCCAAACCCCTTTGCCTATCTCCTTATAAAAATAAAATGTCACTGCGCGTGCGCGAGTCATGGCGCGGGCATTGAAACACTCTCTTGCATTCTGACCTTCAAGCGGTCCAGGCGGCCGCCTCATTTAAAATACAAATTTAATAAAAGTGAAGTGACAAAACCCTGGTGAGTGATTTCCCTTTATTAATTTCACAGCCCGTAATTAATATATATTTTTTTAAAAACATAATTTGGCGATCGATCCGTGTCTCGCCAAAAGTAAATGCAGTGTATCGCAGAAGAAGCATGAAAGTAGAATTAATATGGTAGAAAAAATTCGGTCATTATGTGGGGTAATAATTGCAATGAGTGTGAATTTCATTTTATTGACTTTTTTATCATTCTCTCATTGACAACAATGAAATTTGTCATTCCTTAATGCATTTGCAAAAGGTTCTAGAATGGAGACAACGATCGGCAAACGCAGCGTAGGTAGGCCTTCCACTAGGTGGACTGACGACATAGTGGATGCAACTGGCACCTTGTTGTTCAGAATAGCGTTCCAAAGGAGAGGCCTATGTTCAGCGGTGGACGCCTTCTGGCTGATGATGATAATGATGTTAATGCAATTATGCTAGCCACGTGCATTGTTTTGTTGCGCGTACGAACAATGCACGCAACGAGCATTACAACACGTGCGCGGAGTGCAGTGAATGTCGGCTTTGGAGACACGTAGTGTTTGGCAGTTTAATGCGCGCTATACGTCTAAACTGATGAAATGATCTTCGTTTTTCATACAGAGAGAGCGAGTGATACATTAAACCAATTTAAACTGGGCATAAAGAAACTCTCAGCATATGCCAATGTGGTCTAAATATAATGAATGCTATTTTTTAGGGCATACATCACTTTATGAACATGACTGTACCGAGCGCAGTGATCAAGAATGTATGGCCATTTAATCGTGCTCGTGCGGACATCAACATTACATTAACTGCCAGCCCTGAAACATTAGTTGCACGTGGACATGTATTTATAGATATACTCGTCATTGAAGAAAAACGAAAAGGTTGATACATAGGCAAAGTTACCAGTAATAAATATTGTTAAAATTTATAAAATGCTTTATATTACTTTATTTAAAACTCTTATTACCTCACAACAAAAGTAACTATAACAGTTTTACAGCATTGTATCACTTAATGGATGGTAATTAGGTGACACAATTCGTAGGCATGACGGTTCGAATATTTCGAATGATGCTAAAATTATTAATGTTGACCATTTATAATTTATATAATTACAGGTTTATTATGGAATTATAAATACTAACGTTACTTAGCGACCTGGGTAACGTTTCTTAACAGGTGGGTCTTAAAATGAACATGGACAAGACGAAAATCATGTCAAATGTCCATGTTGTGTCCATACCGGTGATCGTTGGGAACGATACTCTCGAAGTTGTTGACCACTATAAATACCTCGGCCACATTGTCCAGTTAGGTAGGTCCAACTTCGACAAAGAGGTCGATCGAAGAATCCAACTCGGATGGGCAGCGTTCGGGAAATTGCGTTATATCTTCTCGACAAACATCCCACAGTGCCTGAAGACCAGTGTGTGTTGCCAGTGATGACATATGGCACTGAGACGTGGCCCCTGTTGGAAAGGCTCAGGGTCACTCAGCGGGCAATGGAGAGAGCTATGCTTGGTGTGTCTCTGCGCGATAGAATCCGGAACGAGGATATTCGCCAAAGAACCGGAGTTACCGACATAGCTCTAAGGATTTGCCAGCTGAAGTGGCAATGGGCTGGCCACATTGCTCGAAGAACCGACAACCGATGGGGAAGAAAGGTCTAGAGTGGAGACCACGAACCGGAAGACGCAGCGTAGGTAGGCCTCCCACTAGGTGGACTGACGACATAGTGAAAGTCACGAATAACCGGTGGATGCAGCTGGCATCTTGTCGTTCGAAATGGCGTTCTAAGGGGGAGGCCTATGTTCAGCAGTGGACGCCTTCTGGCTGATGATGATGAAATACTAATATAATATACGTTAGTTTAAATACTTTATAATATTATATATGGCGCCCCCGCTTGATGTTATGCTGGAGTGTGGTCCATGAGTGGATGTCATTGCTACTACAGTTCAATAATTGTAAGTAGCAATTACAAGCTAATCCCTAAACACGACCAAATCACTTCACGGTCTGTATACACGTCAATTTTGCCTTTATGTTCTACCGAAAATTAACTAAAACAACTATATATTTTAATACTTGTCTTCTAATGTATAATATTATGACTCAACAAATACAATCCGAAATTACGTTTAGGAAAAATTTTGAATTCATAAAGTATAAAACGAGGAGTTCAAACAAACTAAGTTCAAGTCATCCCAAAACAAATTATGTAAAATCCAGTATTCTTTTTGAGGGAGTGCGTCTTTATAACAAGCTACCGAAACATATAACAGAAGCAAATTCTATTATAGAATTTAAATCTAGGTTAAAAAAGCTTGTTACAACGGACATGTCTTTTTTGGTTTCTCTTAAGTTATATTTTGTTCTCTTTGGTGTTTATTAGTTATTAAGTTACTACGAAAAATTTTGTAAATAATAATATTTTGTATTCTCACGCAAGTGAATATTATGTTCTTGTGAAAAATAAATGTCTTTAAACCTAACTAACGGTCCGAACAAATGTATCAGTAATCCGTACTTCGATTGTTAAGTACTTTGACATTTATTATTTACTTAGGTTTTTTTTTGTGACACGACATCTGACCTCGACCCGCCTGGTGATAAGCAAGAGGAGGTGCAAGAGTGACGACGACTGGAACAACCGAGTCAGTTCTCGGATGTCCCAGCCGCCGCCACTATGCCGGCCTAAGATGCTTCTTCACGCATCGCTTGAAGGATCCAAGGTCATAGGATGGAGAGAACACATAGGCAGGCAGAGCATTCCACTTGTCGATTGATCTACAAAGAAAAGACGCATATATATATATTTGTATACGTACCCCAAAGTTTTGCGTAACACGCTAATAAAACAATTTACATATAAAGTAATATACACTGACTGTCTATTTGTTTAATAATTTACTGCTTTTCGCAGATTTCTCCATTACATTTTAAAGACTTTTTTGGCCAAACCATTTATGAAAGCATCTCTGATATTAATGATTTCACGAACGAAATAAAGTGACCGGCACTTACCGGTACCAATGTAATATTTGATATATGTATAGTTGGGGAACGAGCTAAATGAATTCGGGGGCTGAGGTGCGGTGGGGCGTGAAACGACCACCACCCGTATCTTAGTGGCCGCTTTTAGTGACGCTCTTAGCTCGGCGATGTCATTTAATATCGATAAAAACGTGTCCATATTTTCTTTTTTTGATTATTGAAAAGTTAATTGAATAAAAGAGAGTCGTCATCCGTATTCAGGCTAGAACCGTGGCTTAAAAACGTGATTAAAATGTGTGAAAAAGAAAAAAAAACATGCAGTCACTATTCTCAAAATAAAATTAATATATAATTCATTAAAAATTGTTGCTGTCTAATGTTTATACTTCAATTTAATATACATTTATAATTTTTAATAACTAAATCTATTTGCGTTTTAAGGAAAGTGTGTGTTTATTGTTATCAACATTTTGCATGTTACTTCACTATTCATAATAGACACGTGACCATGACGTCACAACCGCATTCCTCGCGCGTTCCTTTAACTCTTTCCCCTACTATACTTTAGTTGTCCTGTTACTATGATCCATGCACTTTAGTAGCTTGATATAGAAATGTAAATAAAAACAAGTTGGGATCCGCAACGCTTACAGCTTAAATACGCCACCGCTTTACAAGTGAGAAATGATTTTTGCATTTTTGTTTGATTGAAAATTGTATACCTAATGGTCCGGACAAATTAGTAATTGTATACTTCAGTTGGTAAGTACATCGACATTTATTATTTCACTTAATTTGTATACGTGGAGCCAGGGCCGTCTTAAGCATATTCAGCGCCGGGGTGCGAAGGTCAGGGCTCCGCTCGCATGGTCTCAGTAACGTATCTATCGAAATTTATGGCGGTCGGCATGCGCCTTCTAGGACTCTGCGCCCGGGTGCACTGCACCCCTTGAACCCCCGGGTAAAGACGGCCCTGCGTGGTCCCACTCAGAGTTCTGCGTATCTCATTATTTAAACAATTTACATGTAAAGTAATATACTTACTGCTTATTTATTTATTGGTTTTCGGAGTATTCACAATTACATATTAGAGACTTTTTATTTGGTGAACCCCTTTTTGAAAGCATAAGTATTATCTCTGATATCAATGATCTCACGATCGAAATAAGATGACCGTACTGTAGTGGTAGTGCAATGGTTACGCAAACCGAGAGCACGGGCTTAAAACCACTTGCCGGTACCAATGTATCTTTGATATTATGTATTTTGGTTCCTGTTTCTATGATACAAGCACTTTAGTAAATTAGTATAGAAATGATAATTAAAAAAAAAAAAAACTTAACTTTACGCAGTGGAAACCTCCGTCATTTTTTGTTGTAATTTCACTGCCCATCCCTGTGAGAATTGAGGCGTGAGAATGTTTTTTTTATTTTTATTGTGACTCGACATATGACAGCACCCCGCTTGATGTTTCAATAACTGTGAGTAGCAGTCACACATCCAGTATGCCGGCCTAGTTGGAACCGGCAACTTACAAGTTTTATCCCGAAACGCGACCAAATCACTTTACGGTCTGTATACTTGTAAGTGGTGGTACTACCCCGACTGGGTACCACTGCCTACCACTCTTAAAATGTGAATACATAATTGAAAATAAGTACATATTTTATTTTATTTTATTATCATATATTAAGAGTTAATACGCCGTGTACTGTCCTTAAAGTGAATTATATAAAATTTAATAATTAATGTTTGTTTAGTGCATCATAACACCGCACTCCAGCTTAACATCAGACGGGGTGTTGTCATATGTCGAGTCACAAAAAAAAAAACGACGAATCATAAAAAAAGTATAATGATATTTTAAACTAATATGGTTACGCAAACCGATAGCACTTTCAAAATTACTTTCTGGTACCAATTTATTTATTTACTAGCTGTTCCCTGCAGCTTCACATGCATTTAACCAGATATAAGCTGATAAAAAGTAAAAAAGTAATATACAGATCCATTTAATCCTAATGACCCATCTTCAGGTATTAAGAAACAATTTAACTTTTTTAATTTTCAATTTAAGCCTATGTTACTCACAAAGAATGTAGCTTTCTAATGGTGAAAGAATTTTTCAAATCGGCCCAGTAGTTTCTGAGCCTATTCATTACAAACAAACTTACAAATCTTTCCTCTTTATATATTAGTATAGATTTAGTCAATCTATACGGCCTTTTATATAATACAAATTAATTAACAAATATTGATAGATACATTAAACAAACAAATATTATTATTGTGATCAAACTAATTAAAGTAATAACTACTCGTATTATTCATTTTAATGTTTATTTTTGTTTTATTATTATTATTCTACATTCTATACTAAGCTACCAAAGTGCTTGTATCATAGAAATAGGCCAACCAAAGTACATAGTTCAAAGATACATTGGTCGGGGTTTTGAACCAGTGCTCTCGGTTTGCGTAACCATTGCACTACCACTACACCACGTTGCCTGAAAACAATATTAATTTTATCTAGTTTATCAACAAATATGTCGGTTTCCCGGAGTTGCAGAGACATATCATTATTTAGGGCCAATCCACGGCGGCGTCATGGCTCTGTGTATCCACCACCATGATTCCTCCAGTGCGGCACTGTTATTCCCATTGTTTATGTTATTACGCAATAACCAGCAGTAAAGGGTCATTGTATTTTTTTGCTACGTGCTTTTAGGGTGACCAGCCCCCCTAGCACGGCAATCCAAAAAGTAAGATAAAGACTTGCAAAGAATATCATTCCAACTCATTTTAAATAACTTACTAGAACAGTGTATAAAAAAAGATATTTAAACATTCTGTAAAACTTTAAACAAAACAATGTTGAATACTTTAATAAATATTTTTTAAACATTTTGATGTGCCTGCCTAATACGTTATTTAAAATGAGTTACAATAATATTCCTTGCAGTTCTTTATCTTGATTCTTGGATTACCGTGCTAGGGGGGCAGACCAACTATTCCCAACACAAAGGCCGAGGGATACCAAAACGGATTGTAGCTAAGTATCCTTTTGTATAAGTGTCGAGCAAATTTCCGTTGTAGCCTTTCAATCATTATTACATATTTATTTTCATACGGATGCCAAATTATACGAGTAGAACCGTATTCAAGCTGCGAACATATGCAAAATAAAGCTTTTCGGCTACCCTTATCTGAGAATTGAGCAGCTAGCTACTCTCATAATGAAGCCCATAGTTCTGCTAGCTTTTCTACACTTTTCTGTTATAAGGTTCTTAAATTCGAACTGCTTTAAATTCGTCTCTGCCTAAAGAGGCGTGACAATTTGATTGACTGATTGAAATTCGAATTTCGTGTCCAATAGCGACCCCAAATCTCGAATCTTAATGACTCTTTTCAATTTGGCTTCAGGTAAAGTGTAATTCTGTGATCGGGAGCGTGTGAAAGTTATTATTTTACACTTAGAGGTATTGAAATGAAGGCGGTATTCTTTACTTCAAATGGCTGCTGCGTTAATGTCTTGTTGCAAAGCCTCACAATCTTTCTCTCCATCTAATGTCAAGTATAGTTTGAGATCATCCTCAAACAAAGAACATCTGGCATTTTTAATGAATTTAGGTAGGTCATTATTCATAATTAAAAACAGAGTAGGTTCGAGTGTACTGTCCTGACTGACGCCTGGCCTAGTATAATAACAATTTGTCTCATAATATAGGCCTCACATATTGACTAAGGTAATTGAAAATAATAATTAATAGTCATGGCGTGAAACCGATCTGCGCACAATTTTTTTTAGCAGTATATAATTATCTACTAGATCAAAATCTTTTTTAAAATCAAAGTAAGCTGCATCCATTTGTCGTTTTGTGTCCATTTCCGTCATGCATGTTGTGCATCGTCCAACCATATGCCAATTTGTTGTCTCCTATTTTGGTCCATAATTGATTCAAATAACTTCGCAAAAACTGATAATCCCATCAAAAACAATACTTGTCAAAAAAACCAAGTCTCGCAACTCAGTTGTTCTGCGGTAAAAAGTTGTGAGATCCATGTAATACCAAGTCGGTTATTATTTTATTCAGTCTCTACATAAGCGACTTTCTGTCTTAATACGTCCAGTCTCTAAGACCACGATCATGGTCCATAACAATTGAAAATCAATTGTGTCTGGAATCTCCGTACTCGAAGCATTAAGTTGTTACGTAATAATTAACAGCATCTTATAGTGACGCATATCAATATTAAAATTCTTTAATGTTTTATATAAATATATAGAGACTGAATAAATTAATAACCGACTTGGTATTACATGGATCTCACAACTTTTTACCGCAGAACAACTGAGTTGCGAGACTTGGTTTTTTTGACAAGTATTGTTTTTGATGGGATCTCATTTCTTTTTGTATTTTGTAGACGGTTATTTTGTAATGCGCTACCACATACTCGATTATAGCAAGTCTAATATCATACGACGACTCAATATTCCCATACATAGAGAATGACAAAGAATGAAATAAACACGAACCATCACCAGGTATAGGAATAACCCAGTGTGGACAAGGCTGATCATTCACATACAGTATTACTGAATCCATTGCGACTACCTACAAGTTAGATTGCAAAGTTATTTTTATGCAGAGATACGATTAGGTAATAAGAAATTTATAAATACTTAGGTACTTAAAGTATCAATATTTAATTCAAATTATTTATCCGAACAACGTCCAAATTGTAAGCAAATAATATCAGTAAACTAATGAGAGTAGCCTTTAGTCGTCAAACTAATATAGCAATCGAAATATCAATGAAAATCGCAAACTTATAGGTAAGAATTCTGGGCACATCCGAACAGCATTGAGTCGCTCGCGCGTATGAGCGCGGCTGCTGCTCGCTCGGCGACATTACACCTTTTCGCGCGCCCCGCCACTGTCCCCGCCCTGCGCCCTCGAGCTAGCAATAATAATAATTGCCGTAAAATAAATAAAATCTTAAAACATCGTTACGAATAAAGCCAATATTGAAAAATTTAACTGAAGACTTGGCTGTATGGGCTTAATTTTCTTTGCGGTCTTTTCTAGATTTTTTAGTTTTTCCTTGATTCATACACCAAACACTACTTATATTCCAAATTTGAAGCTTCTAGGTCTGCTAGAAGTGCCTTAGAATTTTGATGATCGGTGAGTCAGTGAGTGACAAAATTTAAGAATTTTGACCCGTTATAATTCTTAAAATACTGGTTCAAATTGAATGAAATTTGAAATATACGTGTCTTTACAATGCCTGCATGTGGTTACTGAAAATTTCAGTCTTCTAGTTTTATCCACAACGAAGTTACAGGGGGTCGAAAATGGTCTGAATTGCTTCGAGAAAAGGATGGTACGGCCGTGACGCTTTGCTCGACTTGGTGGGGGCACGGCCGAGCCCCCAGATACAGCTATTGGTATCTTGTGACCAATAGCTTTTATAATCCCGTGGTTAGGATGTGTCGAGATTTTAATGAAATAGTCCTTGTTCATAACCAGCTCGATATATTTAACCTTCGATTCAGTGTATTTAAAAGGCAAGTTTCTAAAATTTATGCACCCTCGATCAAGACAACCTTAATTTAAGTAGTATTGTGGTCTTAGTTTTGAATTTTAATATATTACTTTTTTATATTATTATTTTTTGTGTATTATTTCTATTAAGTATTGTTAACTTTGTAATGTTTTTTTTTGTGTGTATACAATACATTTTTGGGTCGCAAACCAGCATAATGCTTGGAATGTTCATTTTTTTGGTATGTTTAGTTTGCGTCCTGTCGTATATACCGAATTAAATAAATAAATAGCTGTGCTATGTAGTTCTTTAACACTAATGCTGTTAATTGCAATACATCTTGAATGAACTAATTGTTTTTTTGTGATCAAGAATAGGTGTTTCTTCAAAGAAAACAGGTGCGAAATATTTTGCGATAGCGTTGGCATCTTTGTATACTAATGTATCTTTGATAATGTACTTTTCATAATGTTTTCCTGTTTCTATGATACAAGTACTGTAGTAGCTTAGTATATAAATGTGAATTTAAAATTATATATAATTTTTTTAATTTCATAAATTTTACTATTATCTATTGTAAACTGAGCCAGTAGTTAACTTAAATGCCTATTTAGATTTTGCTATTTTTATACCTTAATTGTTATACCTATTAATTATTATATTATATTAAACGTAATGCGGGTTGCACACTAACAGCCAAGCTAAGCTAAATCAGTTCAGATAAGCTCGCATTCACTGTACTGCAAGCCGACCGCGTAACTCCACAGCGCCGGATTTAGACTTCTGCGGCCCTTAGGCAGAGCACTTTAAGAGTGGTAGGCAGTGGTACCCAGTCTGCCGATTCGGGTTAGTACCACCACTTACAAGTATACAGACCGTGAAGTGATTTGGTCACGTTTCGGGATCAGCTTGTAAGTTGCCGGTTCCATCTAGGCCGGCATAGTGGATGTGATTGCTACTCACAGTTATTGAATTGTAGTAGCAGTGGCATTCATTCATGGACCACACTTCGGCTTAACATCAAGCGGGGTGCAGTCATATGTCGAGTTACAATAAAAAAAAAGTGATGGAGGCCCCCCAGGTACCTACAAGCTAAATTATTTTTCGTCTTACTTTCATATTAATAAACGTATTTGAAAAGGCGCGGTGCGGGATAATAGGATGAGCGGGATATAATTTAAGTGGACTGCTTTCTTAGGAATTAAAGGAAGGATTATGCGCACTTACTTGATTTCGCTTCTGTGAATCTCAACCTCGACGAAGAGCCACGGATCACTGGTCACAAAGTTCATGCACACAACCTTATAAGTTTAATAAATTATTTATTTTAGTATAATTATGCGGTTTTATTAATTTTATTCTCAGATTAACTGGGCGGCGCGGTTTAATTAAATTTGTGTTTTTATTCACAATTACATTTCTTCATTTTCATAAACTTCAAAACTTCCGACAAAAAACTCTTCTGTTTTTTGTCGAGGCGAGAAAGCTATATTTCAGCGCGCATATGAAAGGGATGGAAAGGAATGTTTTTAAATACAATGACAGCGAAATGATTTATTTTTTAATTTATGTTATGGCGTAAACATTCCCCCCGCCTTAAAGGGTCGCCTTTAATAGATAAATATAACTTTGCGGTGACAAACATAATAAGATATGTGAACTTAATGCGGTCGGCTCTAAAGGATCTGCACTGAGAACCGTCAGAGGGCGGGAATTCAAGACACATTCTATCTGAATTAAAATTACTAATTCTTCATTTGATAAGATTTGCTGTACAATAGAGCGAAACAAGTGAGTCTTTACAACTATCACCATAGACTCCCAGCAGCCACCAAAATGAGGCGATGCGATAGGAATAAACTTCCAATTAATGCGGCTTTCAGATAGATGTTCTTGAAAACGTAAGCGGTAATCATTATTTATAAAATTATATAATAGGGAGTATTTTATTTTAAATTTTAGCGGGTTGACCTAAACGGCCTCCAACACGTATGGCGTCTAAGTCTTTAATAATAAAAGGTGATAATTTTAATAAAGAATACGAAACATTTTTATTTTCTTTTAGTTTACAAAATTCTTCACTAAAATGCCAGTGTTGAACATCTAGTAATAATGTCAACTTGGCGAATACTAAATTTTCTGCTGTAATTTTATCTCTACGTGAGAGTTTTATTGACCATGATGATGTGCGTTGAGCTAAAAGCTGAAGCACTGATTCCCTATTAGAAATTACGGGATGTGCCAAAGGCTCTTGCAATTTTGGTTTAGGAATATTTGCATTATCTTCTGAATCATTTAATTTATTTGTTGGCCACTCTGGAGAATATAACTTCATCCAAGAAGGCCCGTGTAGCCACAAAGGAAGGCGGCGGTCCAATAATTTAGCGGGTGTTAGACCACGAGATAAACAGTCTGCGGGGTTTTCCCTACCAACAATGTGATAGAAGTAATCATATGGAATGTTTTCTATAGTTCTAACAACGCGGTTGGCAACAAATGTTTGCCATCGATATGGCGAGGAGCGAAGCCAGCAGTGCTTTACTCTAAAATCGGTAAATGCATAAATTGCTGAAATATTATAGCGCGGATTATAAGTATCGTGAACGCGACGTAGTATCTTCGATAGTAACTCGGCTGCGCACAGCTCAAGCCTTGCGATTGACATTGATTTTACAGGTGAAACCTTTGATTTGGCACACACTAATTGCACAGAAACATTATTTACATTTGTTACGTGCATATAAACGACTGCGCCGTAAGCTCGTTCACTAGCGTCAGCGAAACCTAATAAACGGACGACACAATCAGCGAAGACACCCAAATGGCGTGGTATTTTAAAATTATTAAGATGCGGTAATTCTAAACAAAATTTGTTCCAATCTGAACAAATGTGAGCCGGTGGGATGTCATCCCAACCAAGCTTCAGTAGCCACAACTCCTTAATTATTAATTTCGCGTACAGGATTACAGGAGCGACGAATCCCATCACATCCCATAGGCGAGCGACTGTAGACAATATAATACGTTTGGTAGATTTATTATCAGGAGCGCTAATGCGAAGCCCGAAACAATCATTAGGTTGTGACCAAAGCAAACCTAAAATTTTATGGTTCATTGATTTGTCAAATTCAATTTGATTAGAGATAACATGTGAAGCGGGTATATTACTTAAAACAGCTTGTGAATTACTAGTCCATTTGACTAGATCGAATTGCCCTCGCTTGAATAAGTTGATAAGTTCATGTGACGTTTGCGCAGCTTGCGATTCAGAATTGGCACTAAACACTATATCATCCATGTATAAAAATTTAGAAGCGATTTCACGAGCGTTGGGAAATGATTCACCATCGTCTTCAACCAACTGACGTACAGTGCGTAACGCATGGTAAGGGCTAGATCGTAATCCGAAGCAAACTCTAGTAAACTGGTAAGTTGTTAAAGGATCATGTATATTAAATCTAAAAAGAATACGTTGGAAACGTCGATCGCACTCACGCACACCTATTTGCATAAACATTTGCTTGCAGTCGGCGGAACATACGAAGGCGAATAAACGAAAGTTTAAAATTATTGTAAATAGATCACCCTGTAAATTAGGGCCTGTATGGAGTATATCATTTAGCGATACACCTGTACTGGTTTTACAGCTCGCATCCAAAACGGAGCGAACTTTTGTAGTAGTTTTATCTAAGCGAATGACTGCGTGGTGCGGAATAATATAAGCGGGAATATCATTTAATTGAGATTGTGGAACAGGAGTTAGATAGCCTTTAGAAATATAATCATTAATAATATCATTATAAGCGGAGCGGAAAGCGGGTGCAGCTTCTAACTTCTTTTCCAGGCACATGAAACGCCTGTGCGCGATGTCGTAGGATTCGCCTAGAGAAAACTTATCTGCGCGAAATGGTAACGCAACAGTATAACGACCACTATCCTTATCACGATCAGTGGTCTCGCGGTAATAATGTTCACATTCCAACTCCTCGAGAGAGTGTTCAAGTGACGCGGAAACTGGAGACTCATCTATCTGCCAGAATCTTTTGAGCATTGTATCAACAGATTCCATTGACACGTCAGCTTCAGTTGCACAACAATGGGTCAGTGTCGTTCCACCACGCATATGGAGAACGGGAACAGAACCCATGATAACATAACCTAAAACGGTTTGTATCGCGGGAGGCCAACATTTATTATTATTATTTATAATACCAGGAAGTAATAAATGCGGAAATAATGAAGCTCCAATTAGAACATCAATCTGACCAGGTCTATCAAACCTATAGTCGGCGAGCGGTATCCCTTGTAAGAAGGGCATAGCAGAAATATCAATGATAGCGGTTGGCAAATCTTCAGTAATTTTATCTACTATGAGCGAAGAAATATTGTATTTTATTTGCGGGTTAAAACGCGAAGAAAATTGAAAGGCTACAGAGCCTTTAACAGACTTTTCTGTACCACCAATACCTTTTACTTTTAAGTTATGATTAGAATCAATGTACCTATTGAGTCCCAATCGTAGACAGCATTCAGATGTTATAAAATTCCCCTGAGATGCACTATCCAAAAGACAACGTATTTCGTGGTCCTTGCCGTTCGAATCTTGAATTATGACAACTGCCGTAGCTAATAAAACAGTGACGGGCGCATTACATTGCGGCTCGCGCATAATTGTACTATTGGCGTCCGCACTTGGGCGCGCAATGGACGTTGCACAAAAAGATATGTTATTAGCGGCCAGCGCGGTGGTGACGGCCGCGTCCTGCGTAGCACGAGAGTGAGACGGCTGCGATATCTCGGGAGTGGGAAAGAGAGAAGACGATGCTGTGAGCGGAGTAGTTACGGTGGCTGCGTTGACAGCGTTTAGATCTCGAGATACATAGTTCGAACCCTGTTGCTGATTATCGAAATGCAGCAACGTGTGATGTTTGCGTTTACATATTCTACAAACTGCATTAGAATGGCAATTGGAAGATTTATGTTTAATACTTAAACAATTTATACAACCATTAAGATCTTTAACATTTTTAAAGCGAATATTTGCATTCATATTATTAAATGCAGGACATTTATATAAGTGATCATGTACAATATTGTCACATAAGCATTTATCAGAATTAGCAACAGCAACAAAGGTTTGTTGATGTGGAATCTTAATTGGTTTATCAATAAAAGAAGTATGAGTATTTTTCTTTACAACATTATTTTGAAAGCTCAAACCAGTATTTTGTAAAATTCTCATTTGATCTTTTACAAATTGAACTAAATTATTAAATGATGGAATTTCAACATTACTTTGACTCATTTCAAAGGAGCGGATAATATCACAATCTAACAACTTAAGAGCAATATTAAAAAACATAAAGTCCGCAAGGTCATTCAACTTTAGGTTCTTTAAAGCATTTACAGATGCTACATATTTATTAAGAAATAATTCGTAGTTAGTAATGGATGCTGAAGTGAAAGACTTGTGGTTAAATATTTGATTCAAGTAAGACGATGCAAGCATTCGCTTGTCCTCATATTTATCAATTAAACTTTTTATTATTAAATTATAGTTTTCACCACAAGGGGTGGTGCCAGCAAATGCAGACTGGGCTTTAATGGATAACTTTCCCATTAAATAATATAATTTCTCTGAATCTGAGAGCAATGAATTGTCATGAACCGTGGCCTTAAAACTTGCAAAGAACATGGGCCATGACTTTATATCTCCATCAAATGACATCAACTCGATGGGGGGTAAACGGGTGTGTTGTCTAGGAACAGCAGGAACTTTCTCAGACTTCACCACATTTGTGCATTTAGAATTGTACCTATGCTTAGTCCTGCAGTACAGATCCTCAAAGGCTGTGAAGGATTGCTCATCAATACAAGATTCAGGGTTTAATTTTAAAGTTAACATGTTTAATTTTTCTACAGTATCATGGAATTCAGCACGTAGATTGTCTAAGTTGACACATGATGCTATGAATAATTCCACGTCTGCGGCGTTTGAATCATAGATTGTTTGTAGGCGGGCAAATAATGAATTGCGCCTAGATAAGTAAATTTGATGTTTTATATCATCATCAGATATAGATCTAGATGAAGCCATATTTATTATGGAAATCAAGGCTAATTATATTTATACCAAGGCGGGCGCGGGTTAGATATGTATTATGAAATAATATACATACATAAATAAAGTAAGGAAAGGATTAGGAATTATAATATAATAAGTATAATAATCCGGATCGTATCGAGACCAAATATGAAAAGGCGCGGTGCGGGATAATAGGATGAGCGGGATATAATTTAAGTGGACTGCTTTCTTAGGAATTAAAGGAAGGATTATGCGCACTTACTTGATTTCGCTTCTGTGAATCTCAACCTCGACGAAGAGCCACGGATCACTGGTCACAAAGTTCATGCACACAACCTTATAAGTTTAATAAATTATTTATTTTAGTATAATTATGCGGTTTTATTAATTTTATTCTCAGATTAACTGGGCGGCGCGGTTTAATTAAATTTGTGTTTTTATTCACAATTACATTTCTTCATTTTCATAAACTTCAAAACTTCCGACAAAAAACTCTTCTGTTTTTTGTCGAGGCGAGAAAGCTATATTTCAGCGCGCATATGAAAGGGATGGAAAGGAATGTTTTTAAATACAATGACAGCGAAATGATTTATTTTTTAATTTATGTTATGGCGTAAACAGTATTGATAATATCGCCGAAGTCTGTTTCAGTTGGTTTCACTCAAAATATAACTCTCTAAAACCAAAATATTTAACATGTCCTCGGTCGTGGAACTTCGGAGTTTATTTTTTATAAGCTTCAGTTTTGAAAAAGATCTTTCAGTCGTAAAAAATATCCTACATTATTTCACCATTAATGTAAGATAAATTCTCAGAATTAGCGATTTTCGTTTCTACTGAGCCTTTATCGATTTTTTTGTGGTGTGGTGGTGGCCCATAGGCAACTGCCTATGTTGCCTATGCTTAAATCCGTCACTGTAACTTAATGAGAATGAACTTCATGAGCTCCAAAATTAAAATTGCGACCGCGCAAAACTTCAAGAATGTCAATGCGCTTGCTTCAATAAGCTTAAGTTTCAAGTTTACCACAATCCTGACACAACTCCCTCGCTTCCCTCACATCCACGATTCTCTTCATACAGTACAGGCTCTACGGCTATGGGCACTTGGCCATTCATCTTTCTTGGGGATGTCTCCGATTTGATCCGAAAACACCCTCCTGGGCCTGCCTTGTTTAACGCACCCACATCATATTTATAAATTCCTTTCGTCAATCTATTTTTACTCATCCTCTCAATGTGCCCAAGCCATCGGAGCATTCCTTTGTCAATCTTTATAAAATAACATAATAAAAAATCCGAAGACATAAAATTACAATGCTATGTGCACGTAGCCTTAAAGATCATGTACCGTGACAAATATAATATTTTTAATTTTGATATTTTTCATTTTCATTTTATCACACTTTTTTATGCGTGAAACATGAATACAATTACATTCATATTAATTTGTATTTTTTTATTGTTAAATTACTTTGTTTCTTGGAACGTAAATATATATTTATATTTAGTACTCACGATTAAATAGTTATGTGATGGCAAGGTTAAAGAATTTAGAATTAGAAACAAAGCTAGGATTAGAACCAATGCCTGCGAGGTGACAAAGTCGCGTCTCATCATGCATTAGTGTTGGTAACAACCCGGAACGGAACAAGCGCCGCATTGTTAACAACTAATTAACATAATTAGAGGATGATATAGATAATAAAATGAAAGAGTTTGGAATAAATGAGACGGAAAGAAAGTGGTCCTTATAGTTAAACGTATAATTTTAGTAGTAAGATATTGTTTATAAGAGATGGAATAGTGATAAAGATATTGAAAGATGAGTGAAAAATGTACAGAATGACGCCGTTCATAATAAAATGCGCACCCAATTTACAGATATCAGTACAAATAAGAAAAATTGTAATTAGTCGGCCAAAACTAATTTATTATAATACCGAATATCTAAAATGGGCTAATTTTACCGTAACACGTTTTGGGAGAAGAAGCGAATATTACCTTAATCTTGAAGGCGAAATATATAAAGACTGGGATAAAAATATATCGGTAAGATTTATAAGATTGTTTACAGTTAATTATATTTAAAACCTTTATTTGTAATAAAAATGTTTGTTATTTTACAACTATAAATAGTCCATATTAAAATGCGTATGTATATTTGCAAAATTCACGCCGATGTTTGACAGAACCAAGATCAAACATCGAAGTATAATACTTAAAACATTGTCACTTTAATTGTCTCCACAACAATAATATGATTTCGAAAGCACATATTAGGGGTCTCATAAAATATCTTAAGATATTCTCAAACATTTGAAAGAACGGGTTTTGGAAGAAAATGAAGATATAAATAATTTTGACATAGAGACCATAAAAAACAGTGAGATATCCAAAAACGATGACGCAATCGTTGTAGTCAGATCGAATTAGCGAAAAAATCCTCTATAATAAATTCCTATAGGAGCGAAAAACTTTTTTTAATATAGAATTCATCATCATCATCATCAGCCAGAAGGCATCCACTGCTAAACATGGGCCTCCTGCTTAGAACGTATAGAATTAACTATGAGAAATTGATTGCAAGTAAAATTTTAGCACGATATTGTCAGGCAAGCTGGCAAAAAACATGCCAAAAATAGTAAAAACCTGTTTTTGCATCTGAAGTGAAAACTAAAGCTATTACGATAAAAAGTTTAAAGTGAGACATACGTGCATTAAGAACATAAATAGAATGAACTCTGGTAGAGCATAAGCGGACCAGTGAATCACTCGCAATTCGCAAAAATACACGGTTTCTTTTCAAAATTTTGAAATCTCGAATTTTAACTTGAAAAGTTGTAGTTAAACTCTTTCTCAAAAGACTCGCGCCAAAACAATTACATTTTTCAAAAAATAAAACACCGTCCAAATTAGTTGTAATCATCATAACTTTTTGCATAACAGTTTGCAAAAAGTTTACATTTTAATTAAGAAAAATAACTGTAACTACAGGACCGTAATATTGCCAACATTTCAAAACGCAAACGCATAAAATCATAAAAATATCCATGACTTCTTATGACATTCAAAACGCGAGTTATGAGATTTTAATATTTTGCAAAAACACCGTGAATTTAGGCGAATTGCGATCGATCCACTGGCCCGATTTTGCTCTACAAGAGCTCATTATTTTTATGTTCTTAATACACGTCTCACTTTAATTTTTTTTTCGTAAATGCTTAAGTTTTCGCTTCAGATGCAAAAAACAGGTTTTTACTACTTTTGATATTTTTTTGACAGCTTGCCTGACAATATCATGCTATAATTTTACTTGCAATAAATTCCTGATAGTTAAATCTACATTTAAAAAGTTTTTTTCACTCCAATAGCAATTTCTTTGTCCAAGAAGCAAATTCGATCTGACTATTGATTAGGAATTACTAAATTAATTATGGAGATGCAAAATAAAAATTGAATTGTTAAATTAAAATACTATATTTTAAGTGGCGTATTAGATAAATATAATTTTAATAAATGAAAAATGTTATTAAATATATTATGTATTAATTAATAAATAATGCAAATTATTTATAATTATTATTTTTTAGTGATGTGACGTATTATTTACCGGGACTGTGAATAGGAAGGCGTACTCTCTGCCCTCTATCTCGAAAACGGTTATTAGCTATAATAAAAGTTATAGAGAATTTTATTTCTAACTTTTAATATGACATAAAAAACCACAGGAATCGAGATATTTGCGAAAACTTATTTTTGTGACCCTTGACCTTGAATTTTAAGACGTGTTCACGTGATTTTATGAGACTTTTGAGTCAAATAATGGTTTATAAAGTTTACAGCTTATTAGCTCTCATTCCGAGGTTGACTCTCTTTTTTTGCTTGAATGACTGGACTAAATAAAGTGTTCGTTCACACAGTTATTAAACAAAAGTACTTAAGCAGTTGCTTCTATATGCTATCGTAAAGCACTTCTACAGCACCCCGCCTGATGTTAAGCTGGAGTGTGGTTCACGAATGTAGGTAGCTACTACTCAGTGGCGTAGCGTGGAAGTCAGCCACCCGGGGCGGAAGTCGGCCGCCCGGGGCGGAAAAAATATTTGCCGCCCCCTTATTTAGGAGTTTCAATCATAGGTACAACAAAAATATGAATTTCAGGTTCAAATTTTAACGATTTATTTCAGTTTTTATAAATTTTGCCGCTCCCTAAATGTGCCGCCCGGGGCTGGCCGCCCCCGCCACTGCTACTACTACGATACAGTCAAATAGCTGTGTAAGTAGCAGTCACATCCACTATGCCGGCTTAGTTGAAACCGGCAACTTACAAGGTCCCGAAACGCGACTAAGTCACTTCACGGTCTGTATATATGTTTCTGGAGCCTTCCTTTCAGTGTAACGTACGTTAATTAATTGATTCGTTAATACGTTAATAACATTGATTCTAATATTTAAAAATAATATTTTTACAGGTGCACATTATTTGCTATGAGTTTCTAAGCAATGAATATCGGCGTAGTTTTGTTGAGTTGCACGTGACTCTATGTCAATTGCTGAACAATCAGTACATTGGTGGATTGCTTAAAAGCGGTGGGTTGGATTCTTGCCCCTTGAAAAAGGTGAATTAACTTGGAATATTCTTGTATGTAGCACAGGCCTAAAATACGTAAACTAAATCTATGCATTCTAAATCTATGGTACTCGTATATAGCGACTATTATGATTATTGGTATCTATTGTGGATGTGAAGGAAGCAAGGGTGTTGTGTAAGGATCGTAGTAAGTGGCGCTCCATTGCCTCTGCCTATCCCTGTGGAAAAAAGGCGTGATTGAATTTAGTTTTTCTTAAATTGGCAAATGTAGTAAACAATCTTTTGCAACTTTTTATAGTGAAAACTTTTTTAGCATCGTTGTGATATGAAAGTCGACGACAATAAAAAGAGACAGACACATAAATTCATAAGATTTAATGTGGAAGAAAATTAATCAAGGCGACCGTGGTGTAGTGGCAGTGCAATGGTTACACAAACCGAGGGCACGAGTTCGAAACCACCCACTGGTACCAATGTATCTTTGATATATGTACTTTGGCTGTTCCTGTTTTTATGAAACAAGCACTTTGGTAGCTAAGTATAGAAATGTAAATAAAAAAAATAAAATAATAATTTTATAGAAATTGCTATAGATTAATGGGATTTATTACAACGACATAAAGACGCATTTGTTCTGAATGACTTAACTGACACTTATAGAATTGTGAGCTTTAATACAATGACATAAAAATGACTCTTGAGTCACGAAGTATTCGGACGCGTCGTGACCTATCAAATCAAATAGATCGATAGAATGTGAACACTCGAACACAACCGTAGTGTTTTCTACCTATACCTATACGTATTATACGTTTGTAGAGTCTCTCATCATTTTTATAATAAAATTCTTCAATAAGTCGAAAAAAAATGCAGAATATTGTCGCGATTATCGAATAAAATAAAAAGGGAAAACAAGATTAAAAAGTCTTATCCACACATACTGGTCTAAAAGGTTATGAATCAAAATATGATGAATTTTACTTTTTAGGGCGCACACCACTTCATGAACATGACTGTACCGAGCGAAGTAATCACAAATGTATGGCCATTTAATCGTGCTCGTGTGGACATAAACATTACATTGACCGCCAGTCCTGAAACATTAATTACATGGGGACATGCATATTTGGATATCGTCGTTGTTCAAGGAAAACGAAAAGGATAATAAAATGTCCTTAAAATAAAATATGTGAGAAGATAAATAAATAAGATGTGTTTTTAGATTAAATAATGTAAAGGACATTATTATTTTTGGGCTATTGTTTAATACTTTTGTAATGCCCAATGATGAAAATAATTCATAAATGGTAGTTTCGATATATGTATTGAAACCATAGATTAAGAATGCTCTAGGTCTGTGTATAAGACTAATAACAGTTTTGCTTTCAATTGCTGTGCACTTGGGTTATATGGAAAATACGATATTGTTTCTCAATCACGAATATTTTGATCAATTTGCACACCTAATCTATGTAAAATAAAGAATATTTTTCAATGATAACTTATTTATTAAGGAAATTACACCTCTATACGAAAAACCTTAAAATATATATTAAAAAATAACTAAATTACATTATTAAAAGGAGTCCCTTTAGGCAAGGTTCCGAAGATACTAGCATAGATACTAGATACTAGCAGCTTTGAATAGCTAGACTAATTCTTTGTCCGACGTAGCTGACAACTCTTCGGTCTCCTGTGATGTCGACTAACCTTTTGCTATTTCCTTAAAAAGCCCTATAGCGCTAGGACCCCAGTAGCCGACCTCATGCGTACCCACGGCCAAATGCCTAGCACGCTCAAAAGAATGTTATAAGCAAATTTGCAGTTTATGTCGTCCTCTCGTGAATTTCCTCTGTGAATTTGGAGAAACTGGAAAATTTCGACCTGGGCTTGCAATTAAGAAAGCGTTTCTAGCTTCTTCCAAGCCAGCAATCTCTAAGTTTGAAGGGGATGCCCTTAAAATTTTACTTATGAGATTTGCTGAACTATGGACCTAAGATAGAAAGGCAGGTAAAGCTACACTGGAAATTTTGCGAATCCCTAAACCACCATAACGGATGGGTAGGGATGCTTGGGTCCAATATTGCTTGTTCAGCTGCATATTAAGAATCGATTATAGTTGTTATAGTTTAATATTTTAAAATGCATATTTAACTGGTAGTACTATTAAGTTCAAGTCCCCATATAAAATGAATCATGTCCCTTATCACTATTATCGTAAAAAGAAACCTTAGTAGATTATTGTACCAGAGAGGGCTTTTTTGAGAAAAGATTTTTTGTATTTCATGCGGAACTTGTCAGCGTGGGTAAGAGGTAAAACCCCGTGAGGCGGGTAATCTATCAGAAAATTAGAGTTGGAACTCAAATGAAGTGAAGCCCGATTTGGAGACAAAGTGAGGAGTCCAGGGAGGGATTTCATCGTAAACTTTCATTCGAATATTTCGATCCAATGTGCAATCGAACGATATCCTCTTGTCATCTATATAATATGTTTTATATTTATTGGGAGATTATATTTTTTTATTTGTGAAAACGAGAGAATTTGATAAAAAAAAACAATGCCAACCGAGATATTCTCATGTGCATGACAATCAACCCTACTTATCTATACTAATATTATAAAGAGAAAAGATTTGTAAGATTATTTGTAACGAATAGGCTCAGAAACTACTCGGCCGATTTTATAATTTCTTTCACCATTAGAAAGCTACATTCTTCGTGAGTAACATAGGCTTTATTGGATTTTCAAAAAGTTTAGGGTTCCGTACGAAATCTCGAATAATGTAACCCAAGGTGTAAAAATATTACTCATAAAATTCTTTACATCGCGTACGCTGTGAAAACTATTGAAATTAAACTAGTGTTCTATATATATTAATAGTAGTCATGATTACTCACGAAAAAGTTTGCCATTGTATATGCCTAAAGTGGTTTGATTATTAAGGCTGGTACAACAACATATGTTTAGTGGTAGGTACAAAGATCATGCGCTAGGTGGACATCAGACCCGTGGCGTGGTCATCTAGGCTTAAATATTTCATGAAATATATTGGCTGAAGCTGTGTTTGTCTTCGCCTTGAATGAAAACGATTTTTAAGATTATTTTACGGATTCATACACATTTTGCGACCAATTAGAGGGAGAGCTCGTATGGGACATGTCCGTCTGTACATAATACTCTCTGTATGGACATGTTAACATGTACAGACGTTTTTATCCGCAACGATACCGTCCGTCCACATCTAATCCCACCTTACGATGGGCTTTTTAAAGTTTTGCAACGCAAAGACAAATACTTCAAACTTCAACTCCCACTTAGGATTTCAGTAGTTCACTTCCACCATCTATCGCTGGTCCCAATTCTCCCGTGTCGAGTTCTGCATCAGCTACCAAGGATTCTTACGCCTACGTAACAAGGTCGGGGAGGATATCGCGAAAGACCGTACCTTTTGCTTGAGAGGGAGTATTCGCACTAAAATTGTTGTAATTCATTTTCATTTAAAAAGCATTGACATTTTCAAACATCATTCATTTATTTGTTTATATTCTATTTGTGTCAAAATATAATGGAAGAATGGATATAAGTCTTCTTCCTGATTTCAACGAAAGCGTTTCATTTATCACGTCATTGATAGTAGCACGTAGCGTCAAAAATATTCAATTTTCAAAATTTTTATATCCGTAATTTAGAAGGTTGTCACTAGTTTTGTTGATCATTTGACAACCTAATATTATTTTTTGACAAACCAAAAATGATATTCTAATATACTTCAAAAAAGGATGACGGGACAATTATGCCGCTACTCTTACTACCACATGACTTTAAATTAAGCAGTATTAAAAGTCAACCACAACGACAACGGTTGTATTTGCAAAAAAAGTAGTGCCAACCTTTGAAATAAAAGAATTGAAGTACAAGTAGTTGTCTCTTTCAGTCATATGTGGTATAAACATAATATAAATAAGACAAATAACAATGAATTAGTTCTTATTTTAGCACAGATTCTATTATTTCCAAATTCTTTGGGTTTTACAATATTTGGTTGGGTAGAGGGGATAGTGAGGGCAGAGAAGGTCATTTGTGAGTGTTGACATGTCACAAAAAGCTTTGAAATCTACATTTTGGTCACAAGTTGCCTTCATTCTCCCGCCTGCCACGCGGTGGACCCGGAGAATCCATGGATGCTAAGAAATTGTTTAATTTATTTCTAAATAAGACATTTAATTTAATTTTAATAATACAAATTCCTTGCTTAAGATCCTGAGACCAGTTAAACAATAATAAATAGAACCTTGAACTAAAATTATGTCTTAAATTGACCCCAGCCTGTTATTAAATTAAAGACTTCTGTACCAGACGGTGGACTATAAGGATCTTAGGGATTTAATATCTATCCCTATATTAAATACACACATTTATTGTAAGTTGTAAGCTCTAAGGCCCCCTAGCACGGTAATCCAAGAAGCAAGTTAAAGAACTGCAAGGAATATTATTGTAATTCATTTTAAATAACTTATTAGGCAGGCACATCAAAATGTTTAAACAATATTTATTAAAGTTTTCAACGTTGTTTTGTGTAAAGTTTTACAGAACATTTAAATATCTTTTTTTAAACACTGTTCTAGTAAGTTATTTAAAATGAGTTGGAATGATATTCTTTGCAAGTATTTATCTTGATTCTTGGATTGCCGTGCTAGGGGGCCTTAGAGCTTACAACAACTAACTGATATATAGAAATCACTTGCAAGTACGCCCTGCAAGTATATTTTATATAAGAAAAATATTATTTTTATTGTGACTCGACATATGACCAGTGCCGGATTAGCCACGTAGCAAGAGTAGCAAATGCTACGGGCCTCGCGCTCCAACGCATCTCTGACTGTTATAAAAAATATTAATTAAGATAGCGAGCGTAAAATATCTTGCATGCCTTAAACGCGAAGCGCTTTAGGCTATGCTTCACTTCCACTTGCAAAATTTAAGTCAATATTGAAAGTGTTATCTCTAAATTTACCCATATTAAATTTAGAAAAGTTTATTTGTAACAGTTTTGTTTTATTTAATACCCTAAACTTGAGAACCTAAAGCAAACCAAGGGCCCCTTGACAGAAGCAGATCCCGAAACGCGGCTAAGTTACTTCACGGTTTGTATACTTGTAAGTGGTGGTACCACCCCGGATCGGCAGACTGGGTACCACTACCTACCACCCATATGATAACCATAACTGCTGGTTATACAAACATATATACAAGTTAAATGTATATTTTATATGTATGTAAAAATTAAAAGTTTAAAAGATATTAATGTCTACGGAACCTTAAAGTTTAAGTACCGTGACAAATAGAATATTTTCAACTTGGATATTTTTTTTCACTTTGATATTCATTTTTATGAGTTAGACATGAATACAATTACATTGATATTAATATGTATTTTTTTATTGTTAAACTACTTCGTTTCTGTGAACGTAAATATATATTTATTTATATTACTCACAATATTATATTGACCGCATCCCGCATCCTATAGCAATAATCCTACATTCATACTTATTTCGCTATCATGCATTCACTTCCATACATTAATGTAGGAACAAGCACCGCATTGTTAACAGACATCCGTGCCTTTTGAGCCGAGTGACTGTCATCTTACCATAATGTTATAGATGGTATGATGACAGAGTGTGAAAGAAAAAGAGATGGAAAGAAAGTGTGCACTATTTTTTTTTGTTTACTTGGGAAGTGTGTTTACCAGGCCCGGATCTAGGGGGGTCAAACCGGGGTACCAGCCCCGGGCGTCAGTTTCAGGGGGCGCCAAAGTAAAAAACTTGCTCCAAAAAGCGCCCTGCATACGGAAGCTTGGTTGGCTCACCGTTGACTTGTAAGGAAAAGGCTCCACACAGGCACACACCACAAGTGAACTTTATATATTTGTGAGTTTTTAGGTAAATTATCTCAAACGTTGGAGACCTCTCTACTATCAAGTATTTGTTCCGGTTCGATAAAATCGTAGTCCCGCAGCTGGTATTTACAAGAGATGAAAAGAGTAATGAAGATATTGAAAGACGAGTGCAAAGTGGTAATGTAGCGAATGACGCCGTATAGTATAATGACCAGCTATATTACAGATATCAGTACAAAGAAGAAAAATCGTATTTGGGCGGCCAAATATAACTTATTATAATACCGTGTATCTAGAATGGGTTAATCTGACCGTAACACGTTTTGGAAGAAGAAGTAATTATTACTTTAATATTGAAGGCCATAATATTGACGATTGGGATAAAAATATAACGGTAAGTTGTTTACTTTTTAAAAAATGTTTACAGTTAATTAATTGTATTTACATCGAAGAACTGACAACCGATAGGGAAGAAAGGTTGTAGAGTGGAGACCACAAACCACGAACCGGCAGACGCGATAATGAAAGTCGCGAATAACCGGTGGATGCAACTGGCATCTTGTCGTTCGGAATGGCGTTCTAAGGGAAAGCCTACAAAAAGTTTACTGCCGATCTTATGGGGCCTATAAAACACATTCTTTTAACATTTCTTACAAATGAAACTTAAGGACTCGTCTTTTTACTGCGCAGTTTTTGTACCAAAACACATTTTCCGCCTGATGCAGTTTTATTGTCAAAAACGCAAAAATACGTTTTTGACAATTGTTTTAACCCATTTTTTGACACTACATTGGTTAAAAAACTGTAATTAGTCACATCCACTATGAGTACTCAGTTGAAACCAGCATTAACAACAATACTTTGAGCCCTACACTACATTGGTTAATTATGCTATTTCTGACGTTATTATCTACCAAAATAAATATTAAAACCAGAGTTATCAATTATGTTTTCGAATATTCTAAATGCCCAATTTAACCTCATAATTATAATTACATATTAAATTGTTGTAAGTTTTACAACCACACATTGTTTTCATTTTTAAACAGCTCGACATTATTTTCTACGAGTTCCTAAGCAATGAATATCGACGCAGCTTTGTTGAGATACACGTGAATGTATGTAAATTAAAGGACAATCCGTATATTGGTGAGTTGATCAAATCCGGTGGATTGACGTCTTGTCCCATAACAAAGGTGAATTATATTTAATTATAGGAATATTTTTCTAAATAGCCACCATTGTTTCAATAACGTAACGAGTCTTAACTTGAAACTCCGAGGTTTGGGCATTATTTAGCCTAATTGGTTTATTTAATTTTTAAATCCAGTTATATAATTGTGCTTAGACTAAAATCATGTTTTGATCTATGAGCCGTAAAATCAAAAGGAGTTTTGTTTATCTACGAGAAATATAGTCGATGGGTTTAAATTCTATATCATCTGTATTAATTTTAATGCTTCTTTTAGAATCATCAGTTTATCTGAATTGAAATGAAAAGATTGTTTGTTTTAAATTCAGATATTAACGACGAAAAACACAACGAAGGGCAAATTAAAAGAAACGATTTGGGCACATGGAAAGGATGGGTAAAACTGATGTGGATAGATGCGTCAATCGAAGCAGGAGGGTGTTTTCTGACAAAATCGGAGACATCCTCAAGAAAGCTGGGTTACCTAGTGCCCATAATCATATAGCTTGTATAAATAAATAAGAGTGGTACCCAGTCTGCCCAACCGGGGTAGTATACAGACCTTGAAGTGATTTGGTCGCGTTTCAGGATCAGCTTGTAAGTTGCCGGTACTCATAGTTATTAAATTGTCACAATGAGAAATTGTGGTATCAGTGACATCCATTCATGGACCACACTCCAGCTTAACATCAAGCGGGGTACTGTCATATGTCGTGTCACAATAAAAAAGAGAGGGTAGCGAGGGTGTTGTACCAGGATCGTGGCAAGTGGCGCTTTATTGTCTCTGCCATACCTGTGGGAACGAGGAGGGTCAGTTTGATTGATTGATGACCATACCATATCATGAACGTTTTCAATATATAAAAAAGTATGAACGAATCGATTAGCATTTTTTAATACAACTCGATTTTGAAAAAAAAATGTATGGTATAATGAATGTTAATTTTAAGGGCATACACCGCTACATGAACATGACTGTACCGAGCGACGTAATCACAAATGTATGGCCATTTAAACGTGCTCGTGTGGACATAAACATTTCGTTAACTGCCAGTCCTGAAACAACAATTGCATATGGACATGTATATATGGATGTCGTCGTTATTGAAGAAAAACAAAAAGGTTGATAAATTGTCAAAGTAAAAAGAAATAAAATACAATTTAATAAAATGTTTTATCGTTTTTAAAAACCTTAGTCTATTACGAGACCCAGTTGTATCGTTTTTGTATCACGAAGGGGCTGTTTCGAGAGAAAAAGAACATAAGCTGTATATATTTTAGATAAGGAGGAACCGTGAAAAGTGGAGCTCTCTCTATATAACAAGAGTTTATATGAGAGGCGTGTGCGTGATAGTTTAGTTAGTTATTTTAGTATTATATTATATTGACAAAGAATTCATAAAATGTACGTAGTTATATAATTATTTTAACTAACATCCGTTGTTTTATAAATTTAATATTATCTATTAAAATGAGCCAGTACTTAACTTAAATGCCCATTTAGGTACTTATTGATATTTTTGTAAAAAATAACTATTATACCGTAATTTATTATTTAAATTCTCTATTGCACCATAAAACATAAAAAAATAGATACATAGGCGAGTTTAATGCCTGTTAGGCATTTTCTAACAATTAACCTTTGGGATGGTGAGAAATTATGGGCAGGGTGCAAATATACTATAAACTACAATTACATAAAAGTATACACATACATACATATGTGCGTAGGTACAAATGAACATACATAAACCACACAATTATATTTTGTGTCAAAATATTTAATATGAGCTAGATGCCGTGATAGTAGGGGAGCCCAAGCGGGGATTTCTGGATTTACTCCAGCGTGACAGATTAAATTATGGGAGATACCTTGTACCCTGTAGAGTATATCTACCAAGTATTAGCCCTTAATACAGGGGGGTACGTGTATGGCAGCTGGTCAGAATTGTAAAAAAAAAATCGATCTTTGAATATACTCGAGCGCGTCAGATTAAGCTAAGGTGAGTTAATTACATACTAATAAGTGCACATTTTCTTAATCTGACGGATTGAGTATGACGGAAGAGAATGGGAAGGTCACAAACTTGTAAAAAAAAAATCGTCACCTGGACATTCTCGAGCGCGGTCGATTTTAATTTTATTTTGAAGAAAAATGACTAAGAATTACTAAAAAAACTATAATCTGTCAATTTCAACAAGCCGAAGTAGCAAAACTCGTTGATAAAGTTTTGTGCGAGCAGTTGCAGTAGAGCATGTATTCCCCACTCCGCGTCTCTTGTTCCCTTTCACTTCTTCTTTATCTATTACTCTCTCGCACAGTCTTAATATACAGGGTGTTACAAAACACCTCCTAAAGCCGAACCCCCTTAAAGGTGTTAAATGGTCTCTTATAAAATATTTATTTCAATAATGTGCCAACCCTGTTTCAGTGAAATTAAACAGTAAATTACATAGAACATATATTTTATGGAACGCCTATGAACATTTTGACCTAATGTACAATGTAAAAAAGTATAAACTGTACAAGAAAGAAGATTTTAAGATCTTATCTTAATAAGATCTTAATAACCATAAATTATATATACTTTTTCGTAAGTAAAGTAAAGTTTATAGTATGTATTGTATGGATGGATGGATGGATGTTTGTTACTGTTTCACGCAAAACTACTAAATGGATTTTATTGAAACTTTACAATAATATAGCTCATATTCCACACAGTTTCTGAGATATGATTACTTATTAGTAAAAGTGGGCAGTGATTGTGAGTGAAAGAGAGAGAAATAGTCTAAACTATACCGCGATTAGTGTGCTATAGTGAGTGTGTAACAATTACCTTAAAAAAAATTAAGGCTTTTTTTTCAAATTGTCAGATTAATGAAATCCCTTCAGATAATTGTCAGATTAAGGGACTGACCCTTAATCTGACAATTACAATTGGGTCATCTTACCTTCTGTATAAAAGACTGACGCGCTCGAGTATTTCAAATTAACGATTTTTTTACATTTTCAAAACTCCGCCACGATCTTGCGTCATGTCGGAATGGTCAGTCTTTTGAATGGGAGCTTCTGTGGGGCTTATTTAACATCCCCTCTGAATGTCTGACGCGCTCGAGCAAATTTTTTTTTTGTTTTTCTACCTTTCCGTACTGCCACCCCCACCATGCAAACCGTCAGATTAACATACCTACAGTATTATGGACACGTGGAGTATATACAATATCAAAATCTGACGCGCTCGAGTATATTTTTTTTAATTGTTTTTTTTTTACATTTTTGAAAATCCGTGCACCATTCCCCCACCGCTAAAACCAAAAACCCACATAACATTTAATTTTTTTTATCACCTAAACTTTGATATTTAATAGGTCCCTACGACGCTCGAGTAAATCCCCGATTAGCCTCTTGGGCTCCCCTACTATGATCTCCTGTTTATCATGAAACAAGTTGGTGACTAATCGTTTAAAGACATTGACAGACGCTGCACGTCTAATATCCAGCGATAGCTTGTTCCAGTGGTAGGCTGCAGACACAGTAAAGGAATCTGAATATATGCTAGAGGAGTGGGAAGGGATTTTGAGTTGATTATTGAAAGAAGAACGAAGAGGGAGACTGTGCGTATCGTATAAGAATTCAACGGTCATCAACGGTAACAATAGGTCAAAAGTCCTCATTTAAATATTTATCATGTTTCAGTGTATGAATGGTTAATATAAAACTTGCTATTGCTTAATCCGTAACATTGAAGATAAAAAACTGATAAAACATTTGATAAAGGGAGAACCTAAAATAACAGCGTAGCAGAATATAAAATACTCCACTACACTATATAAATACAAACCTAATTTATAATAACAAATTGATATATAAGAAAATACAAGTTATTACGAATAATTTGAAACAGCTCGTCTTGCCAAATGCAGTTGCCCGCCAAATCTTAGTTTTTTTTTTATAATTTTAGTTCTTTCATTCTGGAAGGCAAAGGAAACTTAATACATACAGCCTAGTCTTCAGTAAAAGTTATTATATCTTCAGTGAATTAAGATGAAACATTCTAGTGTTTAGACATTACATTAATTTAGAGTGAAGATGATACTTATAGTAAAACTTTACTAAAACTGTTCCGACAGTGTCTTTAGGAATGCACGAAGTAATACATTTCACCGCTTAAATTCGCTTGTCTATACTCTTTTTTTTTATTGTGACATATGACATATGTCATTTTACATATGACAGCACCCCGCTTGATGTTAAGCCAAAGTGTGGTCCATGAATGAATGTCACTGCTAATACAATTCAATAACTGTGAGTAGCAATCACATCCACTATGCCGGCCTAGATGGAACCGGCAACTTACAAGCTGATCCCGAAACGCGACTAAATCACTTCACGGTCTGTATACTTGTAAGTGGTGGTACTACCCCGGATCGACAGACCGGGTACCACTGCCTACCACTCTTAGATAAACTAAACTCGTCACTCTTGGACCTCCTCTTGCTTATCATCAGGCGAGTCGGGGTCAGATGTTGTGTCACAATAAAAAAAAACTTATCTCTCGTTTGAAGTTAACTCTCGATAAACTTTTAAATGATTAATGGATAACAATCCCATTGTTACTATACATTTTATCCAAGAAACAAAAGTTTAACATATAATTTAAAATTGCAAGAACTGTCACTTCTTTTTCTTTCTTCTTGTTTATGGCTTTAGTATTTAACTTGCCAGTGTCAAAGTAAAAAATATATGGTTCAATGTTAAAACATTGTCAAGTAAAGATGAAGATGAACCACGCGAGAGATTCATCAAATGATGATGATGAGAGTGAGGTTGATGATGATCGTTTTAGTAAAGCGGCGGAAAGCCTTTACTAAAACTTCAGAAGGAGTCTTGGAGGAAACATGAAGAAACACGTTTCACAACTTTAAATTACTTGTTGATCTAACTAAATTGATCAACTTAATAATGATTACTGAATAACAATTCCACCATTATTACACATAAAAAAACACAAGCTATTAAGAAAAACACAAGCTTTTCAAATAATTCAAAATTGCGCGTCCTGTCAGTTGCAGTTGCCCGCCAAAACTCAAAACTGTCACTTGCAGTTGCCCGCCAATAAATAGTTTTTTTTTTGTTCAATTTGGCAAGGAAATCCATTATCTGAGTTCATATTTGTCTGTACGGACTAAGGTTATTAATAAACGATTTAAGTTAGTGGATGAATAATAAAGATAAAAACACGCTTGTTTCAGTAAAGCCACACGCTCCGTCTTTATTATTACAATATAATACCCAGGGTAATACCACAACTTTCAGAAGTAAGGACCGGAAAGCTTTGTGGCAACTTAACATCAGGATGTGTGTGGTCATCTTATCAAAGTTCTAATATATATTAGAACTCTCGGAAATGACAGTACTTACCATACATACAGCCTGGATGAAGGGAATTTGGGATATGAAGCAATGGGGTCTGAAAATTTTGCGCCCCATTTTGTCTGCCTTACCCTGTTTTGGTGTTGATTAAACTCTCAAATCTAACTCATCACTACATAGTATAAAACAGTCGCTTTCTCTGTCCCTATGTATGCTTAAATCTTTAAAACTACGCAACGGATTTCACGTAATTCGCAACGTAATTCAATTTGATATTGAATTACGTTTTTGTAATTCGGTAACATAGGTATACAATGAACAGGCTTTTGTGAATGCGAGAGAGTTGTGTCAGGATCAAGGAAAGTGGCGCCACGTTGTTCCTGCCTATCCTCGAGGGAATTGAGGCGTAAGATTCTTTCTAGGGATCTTTGTTTTTCCAGCATCGCTAGCTACTTTTGACCTTGACCTATAATTCTATGGACAAATTTTGAACTTTCAGGCCTATTGCCTAATTAATAAAATCTAAAACAAATATCGCGCGTTGCAGGGCTCTAAAGATTTAAGCTAATTTGTGAAAAGTTATTACCAACTAAACGATACCAAAGTAAAGTAAACCTTATGATTATTAAGCTATACGCTCTAAATTCATTTGTAATTTGTATTAATATTTCCTAAATTGTTTACCCGCGCTAATGATGCTTTACGCTCATTTCAATAAATTTATAGGCATTAGTAAATTTTAAAAATATTGTTAAAATTAAATAAACATTTCTGACGGCAGTAATGATTAAATCAAAATCGATTTAATCGTTTTTTCAGTGCGTGACATAAGCTATATATTTTATACCCGAGCGAAGCCGGAGCGGGCCGCTAGTAATATATAAAGGTAGCATGCTAGGACTAAAAAGAAAACAAACTGTATAATTTTTATTATTTTGTATTGTTTATTTGCCCTAAAATGTACATTATACGATGCCGACATTCTCCAACAGGACAATGCATAATAAAAGACATTATAAAAGCTGACACAAATGTTTTAGATCATGTCACTGGCTTTAAATACACAAGAATCAACTTTTATCATGCCGCAAAAAATAATGTTTTCATGATTCTGATTGTAGTCTAGTAAAAGACAAAAGAAATTAGAAATAACAAGTGTTCGCGTACATTTTTTATTTGCAAGTTTTCATCTTTAAACTACATAATTAAATTAATTGCATCCACAATAACACATACTGATTTATATCAAGTAATATTACATTCAGTCCTTGCTCACTAAGGTTGAGGTTTCTACGTAAATTGATTCCACGGCCAACTCCTGATGATAACACTGAAACCTCTAGGAGGGTGGTGATCTTAAAATAAATGGCT